>CM042011.1:60151353-60718853 GCA_023525715.1 Cichorium intybus
AAGATGAAAGGTTAGATAGATGTGTGTGAGACAAAGAAAAAAATCTAAATAAAATGGTAAAAGATAATTTATTAAAGTTGAATCGTATTGTTTTGAATGATATTTTTATATGAGATATTTTAAAATGTTCACAAATGAAAACTTATATGTATATATATACTCTTGAGTCGAAAAATGTTTACACCGGTTTCATTTTTTACAAACGATATATAAATTTTCAACGTAATCAGGTTTTTAAAAGTTTTGAGTAATTTTAATTTTCAATTTTGAGTTTCAATACTTCAAAAAGTAGAAAAAAATTAGTAGGAATGCTTTAAAACTTTACGATAAAAACTTGTTTTATGATAAAATGATCACTAATAGAAGACTTGAAAGTCATATTATGATCAAACTTGATGGATAGTGGAAGCAAATAAGTGACATTATATAAGAGAAAGATTGAAGGTCATATATGTATGTGAATCAATGTGGGACAAAGAGAAAAAAAAAATCTATTTTTATCTTGAATAATCATTGGAAATATGAAAAGACATGGAAGTTTCAAATCAATGTGGTGCTTGGAAATATGCCTCTATTATAAGATATATAGATTCTGTCACTGAGGTTACTATAGTAATTTTACCAATAAATGATTAATATAAGACCAAGGGGTATACTCATTACAAAGTCATCGTGATGCCCACTTGGAATTTAATCACACCAGTGAACACCATCCCGGGCTGGTATGTGATGGCTAGTGATACCTAGTTATGTGATGCACCGTGTTCTCTATCACATTTCATCACCCCCAATCAAATAAAGCATTTCATCACACCCAATCAAATAAAGCTTGGATTTACCAACCAATAATTAAAAGTTTTTTTACTTTATTATTTATTTTTCTTAAATTGAAAATGAGATGTGATAAATGGGTATATTAAGGTCTATGTGATATTTGTATGGTAATAATATTATAATGACATAACACCTTTCACATGTGATAATGTGATGGGTATACCTGATAGCCTAAGGAAATCTGTCAAACAGAATCACTTAGTCTTCTTTTTTCTTCAATGTTTTACCCATTTAAATTAGTTTCGAGGTCCTTAAAGTGGCATTCGACATATTGTCTTCAATGTTTTACCCATACAAAAAGGCCGAAAACAAGCAAATATGTCCAAAATGCCAATACATAAAGGTCTCCAGGTCAGTACAGATTTACACATAAAAGCAAAATAAATCATTATGATAAAATCTAAATTGGAGTGCTAATTGGTTTCAATTTCAAGTCCATGTATACGATGTAATAAAAAATATTTATCTTTAATTATAGAATGCATAAGGAGAACTAGTAATATAATATATACATCTTTGCTTTTAGTATCGAGAATCACAAAATTAAAGCATAAATTCAAATCAACATTAATCGATTGACTTAGCAAATTTAATATTTATAGTTTTAATGGTTGGTTTTTTAATGATTTCATTAATGGTTGATAAGAATTTTCAATATCCAAAATTTAAGATACGTATTATATACCAAAATTTACTACACAATTTTTTTTTCCGGATATTCACTTTTGAACATTACAGGGGGGAAATAACATATCAATACAAGCACTAAAAAGTAAAAACTTACTACCTTTTAGTGTGTGGGATATATTCAACTACTTAATGTATTAATTCATAAAAATAGGGGGAAATAACAAGTAAATGCAGCACAAAAAACTTGCGAACCTTTTAATTAATTCATAAAACCAATTATATGTTGGCACAGTAAGTAAATATTACCTTCTAATGTAAAATTTTCTAAAATTTTACTAATAAATAATGGATGAATCTATACATATCCCCCTACTATCTAATCGTATCCCTCCCGATTTTTTGTTTTTTTTTTGTTTTTTCTTTTGTCTTTTGTCTATTTTGTTTGTTTATTATTTTTTTCTTTTCTTTTATTAATATTATTTGATTTATTATTATTATTATTATTATTATTAGAAAAACAATAACAATGAATTTACCTTTTATAATTTTTACATTTTAGGAACAATAAACAATAATTTTTTTAAACTAATTACGACGCAATGAACGGTGTTTATAATTTTATAAAATTATCTCAAATTAAAATTAAAATTACAGAGATGTAGAATCGTTGTAGAAAAAGGCAATTGTAGGCATAGAGAAGAGAGAATAAGAGCAACTGGAACGAGGGTAGAAACCAAAAATAGGGAATGCGTGAAAGTTAACCTGAAACAAGATGAGGGAAATTGAATAGGAAATTTATGAAGACGAACCTGAAGAAGATTGTGCGTGGAGGACGAGCTGTTCAATGGAAGGTCATCGTGGACTGAAGGATGAACTCAGGAGGCCGTATAGATGAAAATGGGAAATCTTGGAAAGAAATGTTATCTTTTACGCACAATTGACAAAGAAAGAAAGAAACTGCGTCGCATTGCAGGTTCTATACCTATCGTTACATACACAACACCCATATATTCCCTTTTCCCATATATATATATATATATATATATATATATATATATATATATATATATATATATATATATATATATATATATATATATATATATATATATATATATTGTAACGCCTGACAATTCACACTTTGTACATCTAACAAATTTATACAAAATATTACATTTTATATCAAAGGATGTACACAATATGTGCACAGTGACAAGTTAGGTCAAAATCATGTACAAAGTGATCAAAATTTACAAAAGAAATGTCCCATGATCTGAACTCGTTCACAAATAACTACATGTGTAAAATACTAAACAAAAGATGGCATAAGGACCAAAGGACTCTCATTGCTCCCAGATGACCTTGCCTTTAGAGCCAATAGGTCCCGAAACATCATTAAACAACAATTGTGTAAGCTTAAAGCCTAGTGAACAACTTAATTTAAAATCTCTTTAAATATAAGATAGTTGACACAACAATACATACACCAAAACTTTACCTTAGAATGGTTTAAAGTACTAGCATTTACACCATGCTATAATACACCATAGGTATATACCAACATAGAAAGTCACCAATAGTTTAAAGGCTATACACCAGCCTATTGAAACTTTTCACCGGTCTATAAGTTTCAACATAAGAGATAGGTTATTCAACAGCCTCAAACACCAAAAAATAACAAATGAATTTCACACCTATCCCTTGTTTGTCACCATGTGATTAAAGTATACCATCCTTTTTCATAAGGATAACTACATTCCATATATGCAATTACAATCTCAATATTCCATATCCAACATATATGTAATAATAGAAGATAGCCATAAGTCACTCACTTTGAGTACAAATCAAAATAAGCTTCACTTGATGTTTACAAGTTCTATGGATCATTCTTAACTACAAGAGAACAATGTTTAAACTCTATTTAGTCTTATTGTATAACCATTCCCCTTGATATACTTAAATTTGCCAAATTGCCTATCACAGGAAAGATAACCTCGCTAACCATTCTTAGTTAGCATCGCTAACTATGAACAGGTTGTCATTCCTTACATATTGTCAACTTAAATCTTCAATTTACACCACATTATTCCTTTTTACTTTCCAAACATATAAGACTTTCAAATTTTGTCACTTAAGTCAATAATATATGCATAACCTTGTTTTTCATTACTTATTTCAAACCACAACATTCACTAAAAACTAAACATAGCAAAGAATACTCACCTTGATTCTTGAATAGGATGTAAATCTCTTTGAATGTCACATTAGATTACTAATTTAAGCCCATAATCGCCTTCACAGCCCTCCCTTATATTCCTATGGTTTTTAGAAGAGTTTTTGGCTAAATGACCGACTAAACACTTTAGTGGGTTTCCTATCAACTGCACATAGCATCGCTAACTTCTAATGTTAGCGTCGCTATCTAAATAGATAACGTCGCTATCTATATAGATAACGTCGCTATCTAAGAAATTCTTCTGCATTGCACTTTGGGGAAAAATTGCACAGAAAGGCAATCTACTATCAATAGCGTCGCTATCTCCATAAGAGATAGCGATGTTAAATCGCGTGTTAAGGAAAACTTGCCCAAATTTTTATATCTTTCAGCCCTTTGATCTATAAACTTAAACTTTACATGTAAACCATGTATTAAGTCATACAATGAGCATTCCATCAAAATATATCACCAAAATATCACACATTCCAAGATTTGACAGATTCCTATAATTTAAGAAATTATTTTATTTCCAAAACTCTATCAAACAAGTTTAAAGCTTCCTAAACATTCAAGTTATATTACCATAAGTCAAATTAAACATTCATACTTGATTTCGGGGTGTTACAAGCTCTCCCCCTTAAAGCGATTCCGTCCCTGGAATCTTCTCAAATAAGTGTGGGTATTTGCCTTTCATCTCATCTTCTAGTTCCCATGTAATATCGGCTCCTTTATGTTGTTTCCATTGTACCTTAACTAAATTGATTTTCCTCTTTCGTAATTTAGTTTCTTTTCGGTCCAAAATCATCTCCGCTTGTTCTTGGTATCTCAACTTATCATCTAATTCAACATCATCTAAAGATATCCTTTGAGCTTCATTGAACAAAGTTTTTCTCAACTTTGACACGTTAAGGACATCATGGATTCCTTGTAACTCAACCAGTAAATCTAACCGGTATGCAACATCCCCCACCTTTTGAATCACCAGAAAAGGACCAATGAACCTAGGACTTAATTTTCCCTGCTTTCCAACTTCCAAGGAGAAACTAGTCTCTTGTGGAAATTTGTCTCGTATATTATTTTGGTATATACCTACAATAATTTTTTAAATGTTACTACTTAAAACTTGTCTGTGTGCATCGTATCTAACATCTATTTGAAAACAATTATGAGTCGTCTGATCGTGGTTGTCAATCGAAATTATTAAATAGTACAAATTAACCCATTAGTTAAGGGGAAAACCTCTGAAACATAAACGATACGATATAGTAATATCATTCAAAAACTTCTTTATATCAACAAATGGCTTCATCATCATCATCGGTAAGCAACAACAACAACTCAACAACTGCTATAAAGAATGAAGTCCAAGAAGAGATATGACAACTCAGAGGTGCTATTTGTTTTTCTGAAGAAGCACTTCTTGACCTCTTTTGTCTGTGCCACGCAGAGGTTTTACCTCGCAAACAGTTTGTTTGAAGACCACAGACCTAAAAAGGAATGCACGCCCTCTTCTTGGCACAAACTTGGAAATACATCTTATTGGGTCGTCTAACCTCTTCCAACCCCAAAATATTACATTTTAACCCTAAAAATTAATAGTTTTTTTTTTCAATTTACATCGTGTGACTTCTAGAACTACCGTATATTCTAATCCTAAAAAATAAAAGTTTTGTTTTATACTTGTAGTTTTCTAATTCTATTTATTTGTTTTTGAAAACACTTTAATTTTTTTAACTAATGGTTGTGATTTTCTATCAACATTAGTTTTCTGAAGTAAAAATATGGACAATTGTTGGGTTTATATTTATCATTTTATAGATGTTATATGTGATGTTTTATTTGTATGGTTGTTCTAAATAAATAAAATCTTATAAAATATATAATCTTATGTCTTCTAACTTCTTCTAACAAAAATGACACTTTTAAGGTCATCATTTGTCATATTTTATATTTGGTTTAATTACTTTTTCTTACATAAATAGTATTTATTTTTCTATGTTTTTAAACAAAATGAAGATAAATTAGTAAAACTTTAAAAAAATGTCACAAACTTAAAAAAGAAATGTTTGTTTTGATCTTTAAATTCGGTAATATAAAATAATAAATGCCTTTTTCTCTTGTAAAGAAATGATTGTGTCTTTGTTTTTTCCATAGATCTCTGAAATGCTATCATGAAATTTACCAATGTTGTACCAGTATTTGTGTTAGTTTGAAACGACACATTAGAACCCTCAGACCAAGATGTATTACGCATCAACCCAAACATTGGAACATATTTAAAATAAGCATAAATCCATAAATGTCTCAACTTAAACATCTCATGAAACCATCTAAAAAAAAAACACTGAATATATCAAACAAAACATAACATTCATTCGATAAATAAGAATCAAAAGACAAAACACATAAAATCAAATATTTCATTCATAACAACGATAAAATCAAAACATATTTTAATAAACAAAAATTGGTAAGAACAAAAAATTGCTATCTTGAATATTCTTATTCTTCATTGGACAATTCATTGAATCATGATAACTTTATTCTCCACAAAACACATATCTCTTAGGAGGAAAAACATTATCTCAGTGAACCCTGTGACGCCCCATTTCTGCTGTTTGCAAATACTATGGTTTTTCGTATAAATACATGAAAAAAAAATTCGGTTTATCAAAAACCGATAATTTACATGTTTAAAACTGTGGGTGTTACAAATCCATACCAAATCTAACCATAGTAAGCAAGAAAAGGATTAAACCTTGCGTCCAAGTTAGGAGCTAACTCAAGCTCCACTCCAGCTAAACTTCATCCCATTTATAGCAACTTATTTTAACCTGGAATACATGGCAAAACATAGAATACGTAAGAAAAAAATCTCTCGTGAGTTACATGAGTTTTAGACTCAAACCTTTAACTTCTTTTTCTAACTTTTTATAAAATTTACATCATAAAACTTCTGTCAAAACTTTATAGTAATAACATATTATAACTCTTTACTTCTCTATATTATTTCATAACATACTTTGGAAAAAAAATAGCATCTTTCAAAACCTTATAGTAGTAACATACTATAACTCTTTACTTTTCAAAATCACTTCATAATATACTTTACAAAAATAACTTCTTTCTTACTTTCTTTGACTGGTTTTATAAGCTTGCTGGATTTTTATACTTAGGGCTTTAATCACCATAAGTGATACCCCAAGTCTCTATGGCTAGAAAGAACGGATCAATCCTTACCATAGAAGTGCTGAGGCAATCTACTTCGCGATGGGGCTTTTGCCCCAGTAGATCCCTTACCTAACCCGGGTAGGTTGGAACATAGTTCCCTTACTAACGCTGCTTGCTACAATTACCAGTCATACAAAATACTTGCTGCTTGCTTGAACATTTCTCAAATACATATAACTTGTGGCTAGGTACCAAACTACATCATTTTATGTCTTTATGGCTAGATGCCAAATATAGCTTTCATCACATAATAATCATATGTTTAAAACATAATTTTCTAACATGCTAAGCTTTATGCCAAAACATACTTTCCAACATCTTATGACTATATGCCATTCATACTCGAAAACATATACAGTTTGTAACCAAAACATACTTCTTAAACATCTTGTGGCTATATGCCATTCATACTTGAAAACATATATCACTTGTAATCAAAATATACTTTCACATAATTGGTTCATATACCAACATACCTTCCTTTAATTTAACTTGTAGTTCAAAACATAACTTCAAATATAGCATTATACTTTCACAACAAGTTAGAAATAACACTCTTGCATATAATTTCACATATAGAAATGTTATAAGAAATCTTAAAAATACTTACTTGCCATGTATCCCATAATGGGTAAAAATACTGCATGTACTTACCTCAAGTCGGCAATGTAGAAATCCGTGCGGCAACTCCGCAAATCCAACCAAGCTTAAAACCGCACACCTTATACTCCTATAAGGTATATTAAGTTAATTATTACCAAATACACTAATTAACGTTACTATAAATAGATACTTATAGCGTTGCTTATAGTTTAAATGTTTATAACTTTCGACATGCACCGTGTCTCGACATATACCCCCACCCCCTTTTATTCAATTTTACTCAACAAATAAGTTATTATATGATTCAATTAGTTTTAAGTAAACCCGAACCCACACCATGACACCCAAAACCAAAACCTAAGATGATTATCACAAAAGAAGAAACCAACAGCAAGGCTGATTTCTGGACCCTCAACAAGATTTGCAATATTAAGCCAAGGAAATATTGAAAATAAAATCCAATAAAACTCATGGGTATACTAGACCCAAGGAAAATGTCACAGGGCCTGACCTCATGTCATTTGCACCTTTCAAGAATAAATGAAAAATCTCCAAAGTTGACTGATGCAATCAGTCCACCTACTGAACCACACCTTAAAGAAATAATAATCGCTCAAAATGGGTTAAGAACTGAACTCTAAAATTTGGTGAGGACAAACTAGACTTCAACAGGGAACTAAGGAAACTAACCTTTCCCCAAAACCATTTTTGTACATTGAATAATGAATTTCTTAAGATAGGGAACCAAATCTGACAGAACTTGGACAAGTCAGTGAATATTGCACAATTCACCTAACTTAGGATCCAAATTAAACCAAGGACTTCTGGAACACGAAACTAGACATGTAAAACATTCCAGAAAGGTATGATTCACCCCAATTGGCCAAATACACGATTTAATATGAATTTTCTAAGAACAGGACCAAAACTGAAAAAATACAAAAATTCCATAAATGACCTTAGGGTCTAGAGTTTCAACTCCTAAACCCATATAGAACCTTATTAAGACCTTTTCAGGTTTGAAATCACTACAAGGGAGACTCAAAAATCAGGAGATCAAGGCACATCTCTAGGCTAGACATCAAGCAACAATAACCTCTCACACACACAACAACACACACCTTGGTGTGTGTTACATGAACTAGAGTAGAATAATCAAGGGTAACACCATACGAGACCAATACTTCAAGCTAGAACTGTGGGTCAAAGTGAGACTTTTAAGAATACAAATCATCTGCACACACAAACACAAGAAGTCATAACTTGGACATGAATTTAACTTACCTTCACGGTCATAATCCTAAAGAACACAAGGATCAAGTCACTCACTCGGTTCTCCTTTCTTTTTCAACTCGCAGCAGCAACCATCACCACTCGCTTTCTCTTATTTCATCCCGCTAACAGCCTCCTCCCACTTCTCTCTTGTCTCTCTCGGCATCACCATAGTGAACACAGAAGAAAAAGAAAAGAAAAAGGGTTCACTGCTTAGGGAGAAAAAGGCATGACTATGGGCTGGAAATCATAAGCCAAAGGCCATTTGTCCCTTTTTCCTTTTCATCTGATCGTGCACATGTTTTAGAAGAAAATAGAAGGCATGCCTATATTGACTTGTCAAATATAGTCCTCCAACCTTGGTGGATTAATTTCTTTTAGTTGAAAACCCAAAATTCCTACATTGAAGTTTCCAAAGTTAGCACTTTCCACCCCTCAACTTATAATTTCTATATTTCTATTATTATTATTATTATTTTAAATTTTATTATTAGACGTAAAAGACGTGGCTTTATTCTATAATTCGCTTCCTAACAAATTATTTCTGATTTCTCATAATACGTAACTATAATAGTCGACGTTATTCAAAATTCATTAAATCAAAAATGGGGTGTTACAAACCCAACCCAATCTGGTTCGCATTTGCAACCCCCCCCCTATGCACGCAAGAGAGAGCCTTTGGACTTATAAACTCACTTCCTTTTCATTCCCCCACCAATGTGGGATGAGTTAAAAACTCATTAACTCATTTTCCAACTTCTTCCAACTACCTCACTTTGGGAAAAACCCATTTTATGAAATTAATTAAAATTAATTTTCCAACTATATATATATATATGTATATATATATATATATATATATATATATATATATATATATATATATATATATATATATGTATATATATATATATATATATATATATATATATATATATATATATATATATATATATATATATAGGAAAAAGTTCAACAAGGGATTAATATAAATTATGGTACTAAGGACTAATCTCATCCACACGATTATACACTTTACGGTAGATGTGCATCTACCGGATTATAAAAAACCCACTTCCTTTTTTTTCGTTTTTTTAATTTTTAGGGCTTATTTTTTATCGAAAAAAAATCTGAATATACAGAAATTTATAACTTTTTATCCTCTATAAATAGAGATCAATATTGATATACAAAAAATATTTTTTTTCGAAATTTCTGCTAGTTGAGATTCACATGTGAATCTGAACTGGTATTTTGTTCAATGTTGACATTCACAATGGCATATGATATTGTCATATGAATCTGAATAAATTTTTGTGTGAATGTGAATGGAATTAACTTATGAATCATAATATATTCATTATAAATTATTAAAATGTTGAATTGTTAAAATTTTTCTAGCTAAATTAATCATATTCATATTTCGGAGTATATTTAAAATATCATATGATATTGATATATGAATATGAGTAAATTGTTGTGTGAATGTAAATAATTTATATTGTGAATCAGAGTAAAATCATTATAAATGGTTAAAATATTGAAATAGTAAAAAACTTTTAAGTAAATTCTCAACACTCTATGATTTTGATATGTGAATATGAATAAGTTTTCATGTAAATATAAGTAAATCAATTTGTGAATAAAGTATATTACTTATAAATGGTTACAAATAAATATCCATATTGATACACAAAAATGATTACAAATAAGTATATTACTTATAAATGGTTACAAATGATTTTTTTTTCAAAATTTCCGCTAGTTGAGATTCACATATGAATCTGAACTGCTATTCTGTTCACTGTTGACATTCACAATGACATATTTTATTGTCATATGAATCTGAAGAAATTTTTGTGTGAATGTGAATGGAATCAACTTATGAATCATAATATATTCATTATAAATTATTAAAATGTTGAATTGTTAAAATTTTTCTAACTAAATTAATCATATTCATATTTCGGGGTATATTTAAAATATCATATGATATTGATATGTGAATATGAGTAAATTGTTGTATGAATGTAAATAATTTATATTGTGAATCAGAGTAAAATCATTATAAGTGGTTAAAATGTTGAAGTAGTAAAAACATTCTAAGTAAATTCTCAATACTATATGATTTTGATATGTGAATATGAATAAGTTTTCGTGTAAATATAAGTAAATCCATTTGTGAATAAAATATATTACTTATAAATGGTTATAATATTGAAGTAGTAAATGTTTTAAAAGTAAAATAATTACTCAAATTCAAATTTTTGTAGTTCAGATTCACATTGTGAATCCAGACGAGCTGTACTTATGAAAAAATATTTTTTATATATCAATATGGATGTCTATTTGTAGAGGACAAAAAATTATGAATTTTGGTATATTCGGTTTTTATTTTTGAAAAAGAATAATGTCGAAAAATGAAAAAACAAAAAAATTAAATGGGTTTTTTGTTATAATCCTCTACATGTGCGTCGATGTAATAAATGTACAACCTATTATTTACCCGTTGATGATTTTGATTCCAACGACCGAGATTAATCCATTGATACCATGGATAATTTTAGTCATTTATTGAACCCAAGCCTATATATATATATATATATATATAGATATATATATATATATATATATATATATATATATATATATATATATATATATATATATATATATATATATATATATATATATATATATATATATGGAAAAGTGAAAATATATAACAGCCCCATGTAAGCTTAGATGCGAAACCCAGATACTACGTCGTTTTGGGGCATTTTGTTTCTAATTTCGGTTCTAATTTAGATCGGATCGTTTCCCCCTTTTTCATCATGATTCTAAACGGATGGAAGCTTAAGCCCTAAAGTTTTTCACGACCCAAAAATCCTTTCCCCTTTTTCATCATGATTCTAATCGGATGGAATTTTTGCGAATTCCGATTTCTGCTCCACGATGTTCCTTAGAGTTTCCGGTCTCTCCATTACTACGCATTCAATCGTAGACTCACACCCCTGTTTCAGAAGGTTCTAATTTTCCCTCATAATCAAACGACTTCTTGATTTGATTTTCAAAATCATTGTCGGATTAAACACCACTCAACGTATCACAAGAGTATGCTATTATCATTTCTTTTATTTTCCAAATTTACGTATTACATGATATAAAAATCTGTTTTTGACTATTTCTAACAATATGTTGTCATCAATATATTTTATCTATGGCTATTTAGGTATAAAATACTTGTGAGAGTTCTTGAAGTAACGAAGCATACCATGTGTTCGGTAAAATGCTTCAAAGAACTGATTGTTGAATTAGTGAAGCAAAGCATGAAATATCATTGTTATATTATCTTGCTCAGGTTAGTTGGCAAATCTTCAATAATTAAATTCAACATTTCATTATTTAATTATCAAAATTACTATTTTACCCCTTTGGGTGATGATGTTTTAGGTTTGTAAGCTAAGTTCGTATGACTTGTGTGAGATTGCAAGGAACTATGTTTAGATTCTCGCATGCAGCCATATTGATTGTGTTTGTTTAATTGAGGGTAAAGTGAGAATTTATGAGTTTTTATTTACAGGCACTGGGTGGAAAGTATTTACGTGAGAGCCTAAGAGAATGATATACAAAAGACGAGTGTACCCGAGATGAGGATTGCTTGTTGTCAGAAGATGTGGACGGAGGAATTGCAGTATGTGTATTCGGGACGAGCGCGATCACCTCTAGAAGCTGATTTTTAATTCCAACCGGAAGTTGAAACCCAAATTTTTCCATGTGATCGGCCACACGTCCATATTTTGATGTTCTTATTTATATAAAATTGTTGTAATAAAAGATAACAACAATGTAAAAAATGAATTTCTTTTTCTGTTGTGGAGTTTTTGATTAAGCAGAAAAAGAGAGTGAAACACTAAAGTAAAAAAGTTTATTATGTAGTTATTGCATCTGATGTAAGTAATGTCAAAATTGGAAGTTTGTCCTATTGGTAGAATTGGTCCTTGGACATTTAACCTACTAATAACTTTTGACAAAAATAACAACTCAATGGTTTTTTTAAAATATTAACAGCGACATACTTTTCATTGTTGTCCGAAATAACATTGTACTTTCATATTTAGCCATAAATAGCATCGTACTAATAACTTTTGACAAAAATAACAACTCAATAGTTTTTTTAACATTAACAACCACGTACTCTTCATTGTTATCTGAAATAGCATCGTACTTTCAATTTAAGCCATAAATAGCATTGTACTTAAGATTTTTCACAAAAATAACAACTTGATGATCTTCTTAATATTAAAAACCACGTACTCTTCATTGTTGTCTGAAATAGCAACGTGTTTTCAATTTAAGCCATAAATAGCATCGTACTTAAGATTTTTCACAAAAATAACAACTTGATGATCTTCTTTAATATTAAAAACCACGTACTCTTCATTGTTGTCTGAAATAGCAACGTACTTTCAATTTAAGCCATAAATAGCATCGTACTTAAGATTTTTCACAAAAATAACAACTCGATGATCTTCTTTAACATTGAAAACCACGTACTCTTCATTGTTGTCCAAAATAGCAACATACTTTCAATTTAAGCCATAAATATCATTATACTTAAGATTTTTCACAAAAATAACAACTCGATGATCTTCTTTAACATTAAAAACCACGTACTCTTCATTGTTGTCCAAAATAGCAACGTACTTTCAATTTAAGCCATAAATAGCATCGTACTTATTCTTTTAGCCATAAATAACATCCTACTATTCTAAACAAAACATAAAAATTTAATTATCTAACTAATTTCATTCCAGCTCGATCCAAGATTCATTTGTACCACCTTTACTGTTTCTCTTGCAACGATTCATCCATGTTTCTCTTGCAACGATTCATCCATCTGAAACATGCAAAATTTCACAAAACAAATAATATAAGTATCAGACTAGAAAAATCAAGAAAAAATATATAAGTATCATAACTACCTTTTTTTTTGAGCAACTAGTGGCATAATGACCCAATCCTTGGCAATAAGAACATGTTCGCTTTTTCAACATTTCTAAAGAAGACTTTATTCTACTTGCATTTTTGGGACGCCCTTTCGTATTAGTCGGACCAAGAGGATCCCGAACACATAACTGAGGCGTCATATCTACTTGTGAAATTCCAACAGAAGAACCTTGAGATGCAATTTCAAATGCTTTAGATTTTTCTCGAATTGTTAGATCATCTAAAAGCTTTATCAACACAGTATTGACTTTTTCTATCTTTATAGGGGAGTCTTTTGCTTGTTCAATTACTTCGGAAAAATTCGACCGAACACACCATAAAGTCAATGCACTAACCCCGTTTTCATTATTCATTTCTTCGAGTGCGATACTAGTATTACCCACTTTGTACCTGCCATTAAGAGTCCACCGAGGTAAAATATAGTGACTCGGAAGCGTGTCAACATGTCTCTTCTTCATCACATATAGACAATGTTTGCATAAAATCTCATATGTCTCGTATTTGGCACATGAACATATGACACACATTTGACTGATAGAACGAAAGCTAACAATTCTCCAATATGTTTTATCAACATTCAGTTGCCTAACTCGATATATTATTTCTTCTGCACTTTTGTTTAAAGTCTCATGAGTTAAATTACTAGTGGCTTCCACCCATTCTTTTTTAAAAATCTCAAAAACTTTTCTAGTATAGCACTCACCTGCTTTTGCTTCAATTGGATGCACAGAAGAAAGAACTGCCCTCGAGTTCATAGTCTTGAAGTCTTCATCTTCTTCGGAGGCCCTTCGAGACTCGACTGCTTTATCATATTGTAGTACAAATTCATTCAACATGGTCCTCGAATTGACATATCCATCAAAAAATGAATTAATACTCTCACTTCGTCCACTCGTTGTCATACCGGCCAAGAAAATATCTTTAAAGAAAGCTTTAGCCCAATGTATCCGTTGGTTATACATTTCACTGATCCAACAATTAGTTTCTAGTTTATACTTACCACACATAACTTCCCACTTGGTTTCAAATTCTTCAATGGTGTCACTGTTTACCCAATCTCTATATGATTCTTGAAAATCACTATAACGGGCAACAAATGGTCGAAGGTGTTCTGACTCATGCTTTTTAATATGCCATGCACAAAAGGGGTGTCGAGTGTTTGGAAACACTTTTTTTATCGCATTACCCATAGCTTTGTCTTGATCAGTAATAATTACCTTCGGGTACTTGCTAAACATACATTTTAGGAAATTCTCAAATAGCCATTCAAATGTTTCTTCTTTTTCATTTTCTAGCAAAGCTCCACCAAAAAGTATACACTGCCCATGATGATTCACCCCTACAAAAGGAGCAAATGGCATCTTGAATTTATTTGTCATATAAGTGACATCAAACACAAGAACATCTCCAAACTTAGTATATGCATCTCTTGATCTTCCATCAGCCCAAAAGATATTCCGAGGACACCCATCATCAGATAAGTCCACAACAAAATACTGATCATAATCTAC
Organism: Cichorium intybus; assembly: GCA_023525715.1. Lineage (NCBI taxonomy): Eukaryota > Viridiplantae > Streptophyta > Magnoliopsida > Asterales > Asteraceae > Cichorium > Cichorium intybus. The sequence continues at coordinate 60,166,666 of CM042011.1, forward strand.
TAATGCTTTATCCTGGAAATGCTTTATAAGCCCATAAAGAAGAAGCATTCGTTAATTTAATACTTCATGCTAACATAACGGAATGTGTCAAACAATCAATCAGCGATTTCGATTTGTTTTCCGAATTAATACTTCAGGTTTAAACAAATGTAACATAAGTTTACGGATTATTGAAAAAGAGACACACTAACCCAATTTGAGGAACCGAACGATGAAAGAAGAAGCATTCGTTAATTTAACGATCAAACAAAGAGAGATATGGTATAAAAAAATTAGCTATTTGACCAGAATTAATTGCTTGGAAATTGAACACGCACAACAGCATACGCTTTTCACTGAGATTCGATTAAGAGCGCATAATCACGCATCCAGGAAAGAAAATTGATCAATTTTGTTCGGTCCAAAACACACACAGCAGCAACACAGTCCAGAGCTTTTCACGATTAAATGTGATTGCTCTGTATGTATTCGATTTTTTTATCAATTCGTTTTTCCAAGGATTAAAGTTCAATTTCACGCACAGCAATAACACAGTCGACAACCATTGCTCTGTATGTATTCAATTATTTGATCAATTCGTTTTTCCAAGTAATTAAAGTTCAATTTTGTAAAGTAAGCTTCATATTTCAAACTAAGATTAGAACTCATACCTCTTTATACGCTTTAATCACGCATCCTGGAAATAAAATCGCTCAATTTTGTGCAGTCCAAAAACAGAGTAGATGAATGTGATTGGTCTGAATTCGATTTTTTTATGAATTCGTTTTTCCAAGAATGATTTTTTCACGATTGAATTGAATGCGTTGGTATTGCTCAATTCGGTCCCAAACACGCACAGCAGAATGTTTTCACGATTAAAGTAGGATACTGATAATTAAGGAAATAACACTTCGGAAAATATCACGTAAATTAGAACCGAAATTAGAAACAAAATGCCACAAAACGACGTAGTATCTGGGTTTCGCATCTAAGCTTACATGGGGCTGTTATATATATTCACTTTTCCCTATATGTGTGTGTGTGTGTGTATATATATATATATATATATATATATATATATATATATATATATATATATATATATATATATATATATATATATATATATATATATATACTAGTTGTGTACCCGCGCAATGCGGCGGGACACAAATTGTTAGGGGCGAGCACTATGCAGTTAGGTTCAATATTTCGCTAAAACAAAGAAACCCCCAAAGATTTTTGTGACGCGTAACTAATACAATTTGAAAAGAATTTAACAAAATTATATAAGAATAAACCACATATAAAATTTGCAACAATACATGATTTATTGTACATTATTAATCGCACAGCAGTTCTTTATATGCCACACATGATGTATACACTTTATCACCGTTGAATATTTTGTGGGACTTCACTAAGACTTTTGTATTGCCGCATAAAATCATTCTGGACATTGCAACATAAAGTTGACCATACGACGGCCCATAAATACGGTTGCTGTGAATTATTGCTTTTCTATGATTATTTTCTTTTTGGTTGGCATGGAATAGTTTCTTTTTAGTAAATAATTTATGTTTGATGATTAATATTCTTTATAAAATATGTTTTTTGAAAGACCAAATAATACATTCGCAAATATCATTTGCCACTAAAATATATATAATATATGCATACATAGAATCCACAAGAAAATTATGTTCATCTAGTTGCCCTGATCATAAATTAATGATTTAAAAATATATATCTACAATATTCTCTAATATCGTGATCATAAAAAGATTTAAAAATGATCATATTCATGTTTTTTGAATTTTTGAATATAAAATTGAAGAAGCATACCATGTTATCATTATAAATCGATTGGACCAATATTATGCATATTGGGTATTAGTAATCTTGAATCGTCCACATACAATGGTTCATCCTTGTTACATTTCTATGTTCGCTAAGTATCGTATATGATATTTTGAACTACAAAGTCTGCACTAAATTGATGAAAAGTTAATGAAAATCAAATTAAGTTTTTTACCACATAATCAACATTGTTTCTTTTAGGGCTATTAACAACCATATTGACTGATGTTTCTATTTTGTAGAAGGTTTACTGACCTAGGATTCTCTTTAAATTGATTGTGTTAAATGCCCACTTCAAACAACTCCTCTAAAGGTAGCCAGAAGCAAATGCTCCACTAACTTGGTTTCCACCTCTTACATTACATGTAAACCCATTGAATAAATAAACATATAAAATCATTCTACATCACTCATCAGTGTTAATTAACAATTTTCATTTTAAACCTAGAGGCTCACATGTTATTCCAGGTTCAGTGTTTTTGGGAGGTCAGATCTTCAATTTAAATACATATATTAGGACAGTCACCCAATTCCAGATTTTGCAAACTTTTTATTTACATTTTTCATGAAATTATTGAGTCTTGTGAAACATTTGGTAATTATATCTAGAACAGGGGGTTTGCTATGCAACTATTTTTATACAAACTTGAATTACTCTTCAATGTAGATTCAAATTTGTTTACATGTTGCTTAAAAGAAAAGGATAACAATTATTCTAAATTAATGTTGATTAATTATTCATTTATCACGTGATATTTAACACGTGAAGAACAATAAGATTACCAAAAGGACATCTCATAGATACATCCATCATTTTTACTCACACACAGATTGTGCAAATGCCAAACACAGAAGATACTTAAGTTGCATTTTATTGGAAAAAGATATTTAATTCTTGCCTTTAACTCAAAAAGAGAAAATACGGTCAATTAAATGCTACTAACAACAACACATAAAATAAAAAATTTCATGCTATTTTCAATATATTTAAACTCTTTCAGACATATATAGATAGAAACATTATTACTTTTGAACACAGAATTGTTTCCTGCATACAAAATAAAACGTATCTTACAACTAAATCCAAGCAGCTGCAGCACCATAATTCTTTCATCAAATAAAATAACTCAAATATTAGCACTTCTAGTACTGGAATAGTGGAATCCCATAAACGATCTGAACATTCATAAAAACTGCAAACAAAACTAAAATTCACTGTATAAGAAAGTTGAAAATGTTGAAACCTGCATCTTTTCTAGAATGGATGTAATACCAGTCTAGTATTCCTTTGCATTTCCAGATTAATCAAAAATAAACTAAATATTTTGTAGCAATCACATGAATTCCTTTCAATTTGAAAAGCTTCTTCAACCAAGAACTGAAAATCTATCACTTGAAGATTTGGGTATCAAGCCCCTAAAATATCTTGCAGTAGTTGCTACAACAAAAAATATACACGAATGAAAATAGCAGATGGTGATGGCTAGATCTAAACCCAGATGCAAAAAAATCGACATACTCAAACATACACAGTTATACACATATACACGGTTGATTACACAAACACACACACACATATAAAGAGACTAATTTTGAAAGAGAACTGTGATGGTGAAGCCTGCGTTTTGCGTTTCTTGATTGATGGCTCTTCAAGCGGTAGATGCGGTCATAGAATACTACATAATTTTTTCAAAGAGAGGCGTCATACTGGTGGAGACATCAGTGAGGGTTAGATACAGGGTTCGTAGTGGTGTAGGATTGTGGTGACAGAAGCGGGTGGTGATAACGAAGGCTGTAACTGGAAACGGATATGTTTAGTGGTGTAGCGGTTTAGGGTTTTGATGTGGCATATGGACACAACCATAGATAAACAGAGATTCCTGATCCAAGTTATACTGAAATGAAGGCAGTGATTTCATAGATGAAAGGTGGAAATGGAAGATTTCAAGCAATAGAAAGGATGTGAATGGAGGAAGAGCGGCTGAGTGGAATACGATTAGGGGTTTCGGGGGATACAGGCATCCGATGTTTTGGCTTTTTATTTCAGATTCAATATTTGAACAAATTTGGGATGCCGCCCAAAACGTTCAATTCTTCATCTCTGTCGTCGTGCTGGAAATGGAGAGAAGAAGGACCGTTGGATTGTAATTGCGAATCAACGACCTGTCATCGAAGAGAGTGATCCATAGCATGTACACGCTGGCGATCCTTGTGTTGTCCGCATAAGAGTTTTAATGCAAATATGAATGAAGTGATAGTACATTGTGCATAAGGAGTTGTCTTTAAGAGTTTTGTTGTAAATGCTTTATAGTATAATAAGATATATATTTATATATATATATATATATATATATATATATATATATATATATATATATATATATATATATATATATATATATATATATATATATATATATATACTAGTCGAATGCCCGCGCATTGCGCAGGGAATAAATTGAAGTCGACAGTAAGCTATTTTTATAGTCAAGTAAGTTGAATCGTTTGGAACTAATTAAATTATTTGTTTGCAAATAATTATATTTAATAGTTAACCTTCACTAACCTTGTTGGGAAGTAATTCTTTCAAATTAATGTAAATTGTAAGTCATTGTGGATTCTGGATAAAAACAATATGATGCAGTCATATGACAGGGACGTTTATGTAATTTACGGTTATATGTATAGATATTTAGTATGCATCCACTATTTTGTTTACTAAAAGATTTAATTTGTTAATTTAAATTTGGTGTTAAATTGAAAATATAAAATTAAAATGTCCAATAAGCTATAAAATGTTTAGCGTGTATTCTTTTAAAAAAGATAATGGACTATTTTTTTTTTGTCATTCACATCAATGAGCCAACATACATATGTGACCAAATATCGAGTATATTCACTGAATTATAAGGTGATTAATGATAAGAAATGGAAATATGAAAAGAACCGTTTTTTCATTTCATATTTAGTATGCATCCACTATTTTGTTTACTAAAACATTTAATTTGTTAATTTAAATTTGGTGTTAAATTGAAAATATAAAATTAAAATGTCCAATAAGCTATAAAATGTTTAGTGTCTATTCTTTTAAAAAAGGTAATGGACTCTTTTTTTTTTGTCATTCACGTCAATGAGCCAACATACATGTGTGACCAAATATCGAGTATCTTCATTGAATTATAAGGTGATTAATGATAAGAAATGGAAATATGAAAAGAACCATTTTTTCATTTCTTTTGGATGAAAATTGTTGTATAGGTGCATTAAATATCATTATAAATACCAGGTTTCTTATGCAATTTTTATGATCGACTATAAAGTGATTTCATTCTTAAATGTTTGTGGTATATTAAATATCATTATAAATATGAAAAAAGTATTAAAAAGAAGTTTACAATATCAATGGAAATATGAAATCAATGGAAATATGAAATGGCATAAAAAGAAGTTTACAATATCAATGGAAATATGAAAGGGCATAGGAGTTTTAAATGCATGTGGTGCTTTGAAATATGCCTCTATTATAATATATATATATATATATATATATATATATATATATATATATATATATATATATATATATATATATATATATATATATACATATAGGGATGGGTTCAATGCAGAACCAAATTAAATCACCTAACTGCAGAACCATGCTCCTAACCGTAAGATTAAAATATAAGTAAAAGGGTATGATCGTCAACAAACGTAAACTGTTATGTTCAGCAATGAACATATGTTCATCAATGAACAATGTTCATCAATGAACACATCAGAATACGTACGATTGTGAGAGACGATCCCGACTTTGAATCCGAGAGAACCATTTCGAGAATCGATTATACATACATACAATTCACGGAATCAAACAAAAAACAACCTATCATGATCGATTGGAAGGCATCGATTGTTGGTTCTCGATACACTGGAGAAATTGAAAACATATATTCATCAATGAACATATGTTCATCAATGAACATATGTTCATCAATGAACATAAACATGTTATCTGATTCGGAAAATCGGAGATTCGATTCGTTTCAATTTTGATTTCATTATGTTTTGATTTTGTTAAATTGTTGGTTTAATTAACGATTTATATAGGTGGATTTGGATCGTATTTGTTGGGATTAAACAAGAAGACATACGAGCAAGCTAGAATCGATACACTGGAGAAATTGAAAACACATATTCATCAATGAACATATGTTCATCAATGAACATATGTTCATCAATGAACATATGTTCATCAATGAACACATCACAACACCTTCAGCGGCGAAGATGGTGTCTGTTTTACTTTTTCCGATTCACACTCACCTGATTTCAGTTCATCACCACCACTTTTCTAATTTGCACCCATCGGAGGCAATCAACGCATCGTATGGCCATTATCCATTTGTTCATCTTTTTCTGTTCAGTTTCATACCTTCGATTTGGTTCATCCGATTGTAAACCAATTCCATCCATCTTCTCCGATTTAGTTTCTTCTTGGATCGGGACATCCAAACTGAGCAAAGGCATCCATAGAAGGTAACAGTCATTCACCGATTCTCCACATCGACGACTTCCCTTCGGAATCACCAAATTTTCGTTCTCACAGATCCGACATCGTCTTTTTCGATTTAACCTTATCCTTCGTCATTATCAAATATTGAAATCAGATGTGGCCTTCATCATTATCCTTTTCTGTTTAATTCCTTCATCAATTAATTCAGTGACGTCGTTCAAACAGTTCGATGGTGTAAAGTTGGAACGAAGAAGAAGAGATGGATGGGAACAAAGGGTGAAATCGATGGTGATGATGATGATGGATTGGTGATCCATTGGGTTAAAAACCCAATATACCTTTACCTAGGAATAATCTCATATGTACAAGGTGTATAATTTTATGGTGCATCCTTTTTAATCTAAGACGTTGATGTAATGATCCAAGGGTTTTAAGGATGGTTCTGCACTTAGGCAATATATTTTTGGTTCTGCATTGAACCTTCCTCTCTCTCTCTCTCTCTCTCTCTCTCTCTCTCTCTCTCTATATATATATATATATATATATATATATATATATATATATATATATATATATATATATATATATATATATATATATATATATATATATATATATGTGTGTGTGTGAGTGTGTGTGTGTGTGTGTGTGTGTTTTACTAAATGGAGAGTCAAGGCAAGAGGCATTTGTTAGTGAGTTTGGTCAACCAATGTGGTGTTGGTGTTCTTGTATCTTCCGTTGGCGAGCTAAGCTATCTTGTTCTGGATGTTTTTGCTCATATTTTACTACCACTTTTCCTTTTGCGTATTAGGTGTTATATTAATAAAATCCCATTTTGGTTCATTAATTAATTAATTAATGGCTAAATTTACGGATAAATCTTACAAGTATGCATGAAACATAAGCTCTCATTAATATTAAAACATCCCGATAAGAGTGGTTCTGTTGCATTGCATGACCTCTTCGCATCCACCAACCCCATTCTTGCCCACCATCTTTGCATTTTCCCACATTCGTTTGTATTACAAAAAGGATGACGTTGGAAATATCTCTTTTACTAAACAAATTATCTTACGGTCAAACTCTTCATTTTACTTTTCATTAAATAATTACTAAACTAACTTTTTGATACTCATTGAATGTTACGAAATACAACTCAAACAAGATATAATACAAGTGCTATTTTACGATTTCAATTCACAAAAAAACTAAATAAACATACTAAGCTAGTATATTTAGTATTTAAACGACCTAAAAATTCACATGATACATAAAGAGAGAACGTTTTATATGGAGCATGTGAATTAATGGATTGTTTGATTTGCTTCTTACTGGTCCAGTAAGAAGTCAGTCTGACTCTGCTCGAGTCAGACCGTTTGATAACCTTAAAATTTACCTCTGACTTGATCCTAAGCCCTAAAATTTACCTTTTACCCGATCAGATTCAAGATAAATATGACTAAATCAGACATCAACCAATCACCAAGTATCAAACAACCCTAAATCAACCAAAAAAATGTTGCTAAAATGGTAATAGTAAGAGTCCAAGGAGGTGAAATATTGTCAAATCTTAAAAAACAGGGGAGGTAAGTGTAATAATGGAAAAAAGAAGAGTACGTCAGTTTAATTAGGCCAACCGCCCCAACACCACCCCAACCATGAAAATAAGCATTCAATTCAAGTTCAACAATGAAAAAGGAGAAAAAGGAGACGTTTGTTTCTGAAATGCGCGCGTATATATATACATAAACCTTCATCTGTTCACCGAAATCCCAATTAACTTCACTTTAATTTATTGCATCAATGGAGGCATCAAATTCGTCGATCAACGAAGCGTACTGGCCGCTCCCCTATCTTTACTCGACTTTCACGTCAATTTGGTTCGTTTTCGCATCTTGCTGGATCATCAATACTTACATCAACCGCCATTTTCAGGTCACATCTAACTCAACTAATTGATTGCTCTTTAATCGGAACCCTACATGTCTCGATTTTGTTGGAATTGTTGGTGTTCTAACTTCTGGATTAGAGCAGGATGCTATCTTCTTAATTAATTTTGTTTAACTGTTTGATTGTCCGGTGATGATATTAGAGCAGGTGAACAATTTACAGTGGACGCTTGCTTCAGTTCCTTGTGTTAAAGCTTTACAACTGGCTTTTTCCTTTTTCTTCTGGTACGTTTCTAAATCATCATTGAATTTTTGGAATTCGGATTGAATGTTGAGTTGTTTCGAAATTGAAATTGATTTTGCCCTAATTACGCATTGAATTTTTGCGATCTGCATCCAAAATCATTTCGATTCATTCCTCTTGCAGGTATTCATGTTTTTACTTCCAAACATGCTCTCTATGGATGTCATTCGGAGTTTATGTAACTGGATTGCTCTTTGAGACAGCTTCAATTGTGTCCTTTTTACTGATCGCCCATGGCTACTCCATCACTTCTGAACGCCTTTCAATACCTGAACGTAGAGCTATGGCTATACTCGGCTGTGTCTTCTATCTAATTCTTGTTGGCCACAGAGCTTCCATACCTTACTTCTCTGTAAGTACACTTACTTACCACTTTTTCTAACAATAACCATTCATTTCAAGATGCTAATTAATTCTTTGAACATCCCATCATGCAGATCCTTCTGGTTCTTGACTATTTGCTCATATTCTTTGTGATATTTAATCATATAACGCAGAATCTATCACTCCTACGTGAACAATTAAATTTTATAGAGGATGAAGATGTTCAAGAAATGCACGATGCTGTCTACACCAAATACCTCATGTTCAAGTATGCACTACCCATTAATTTTTACACATTCATTTCATAAACACTTACTGTAGTAATCAAATCCATTTCTGGCTTTTCTGTTTTGATTCACAGAAAATTCAAAGGTGCAATGAACATTGTTGTTATAGCAGAAACCGCAGTGAGTTTCTTTACTTCATACTTTCTTATTAGTTATTATTAATTTTTTATTTTTGAAATATATAGTTCAAGATTATATATGGTTTTCAGATTTTCATCAACATGGACAGTTCAGTGGATACATATTGGATAAAGTTGCTGGTTCGTGAGTGGGCACATTTCTGTATCTTTCTTTATATTGGGTATGCATAAAAATGTTTTCTTTCATTATTTACTTATTTATAATAATACTAATAATTAATTTGCCAATTATCATTTATCACAGATGGATTTTTAGGTCACAAGACTTGGCACCACGGTTCTCTGTTATGCCAACTCATAAATCTAGAAGAAATCGAATTATTCCTCCTATTTACAGCATTGTAAGTTTATATTTCTTCAAACATAATTTTTCTTTGTATAAATAATAAAAAACTAACACCATTATGTTACTTTTAGGAACTTGATGCAGCATCTTACAAAGATTTTGGTAGCCATGAATGGCAAATTGGAGTGGTAAGTGGTATTTAAATAATTCTTGGTGCATATTTTTCTAAATTTAATAATTATTATCTTAATTGATGATAAGTAATTGTTTTTTTAGCCAACTTCTTGTGAAGACAAGATGATGAATGAGTCAATTTTGGTAGTGATTCAACACCCGCATGTAGGAAGGACTTTATATTCTCAAAAAGCTCACATATAAGAAGGAATTCATATTTGTGGTATAAAAAATTACTTGTGATTTTATTTTTAAATCATGGTATGTTGTAAGATATATAGAGATAAGCAAGCACAAATGAGAATATGAAGCCAATCATTTATGATTGTGCTTGAGTATGGTTTAAGTATAAAATTGTAAATAGTTTTTTGTTTTTTGTTTTTATTCTTTCGGGTGTATTTTAAAAACAACAAAACCGTAACTTAGCAACGTGTAAAATAATATAATTAACAACGACTAAAATGGTAATTAAGTATCCTAATTTTAAGTCTCCATTCTCCTTTATTATATTAAACAAAATCTTGATGAAATGACTCAAAAAAAAAAAAAAAAAATTCGAACTGACACAAGACAAACACAACATACGTTTTTCGTGTATGGTTTTTGCAAAGTCATGTTTTGTGTTTATTTGTGTTCACATAAATTTCAAATACCTGTTTCATGTCTTACACGGTAATAGCATTGTACTTTCATTTCAGTTATTTCAGTTACGTTTTACCTAACCACAGTTAGATTAAATAGTTAAGTTAATCATAACTGTTAGATGGTAGTTAGCTCTTAGATGGTAGTTAGTGTGCGTTGTATATATACGTATTTCTTCTTTGTAATTCAGTAGAAAAGATAATGAAAATACTTTTCTCCTTTCTTCTCTTACTCTGTTAATATGGTATCTGAGCGTAAAATCTTCCGCATCCTCAATCTGATTTCTAGATCTATTGACATTCAAATTCGATTCGATTCTTCGATTTGATTGCTCAAATTTGTTGATCTCGCTTTATTGATTGATTTCAATCGTATTTTCTTTCTTCTTCAATCGTTTTATTGATTGATTGCTCAAATTCGCAATGTCTCAAAATAATGATGCTTCTCGAAATCTGAATGAATCTTCATCAGATGATCCCTATTTTCTTCACCATTCAGACAATCCGGGTACTCTCTTTGTTACACAATTGCTTACCGGAGATAACTATGCATCCTGGTCCAGATCTATGACAATTGCTCTCTCAGTCAAAAACAAATTTGATTTTGTTACTGGTGATCTTCCTCAGCCGCCAAGCACTGATGTAGCTCTGTTTAAAGCTTGGAATCGCAACAATAACATCGTTATCTCCTGGATTTTGAATTCTATCTCTAAGGAAATATCTGCTTCAGTCATTTATTTGAAGACTGCAGCTGCGATCTGGAAAGAACTCAAAGAAAGATTTCAGCAAAGCAATGGTCCACGGATCTTCCAAATTAAACGTGATTTGATGAACATCGTGCAAGGACAAGATTCTGTAAGCACCTATTTTACAAAGCTCAAATCACTTTGGGAAGAATTAGCCAATTTCGATAATCACTGTATGTGTGGATTATGCATTTGTGGAGGCGCTAAGGAAGCTGATCAGACTATGACGTTTCGCATGGGATTAAACGAATCTTATGCTCAAGTTAAAGGACAAATTCTCCTAATGGATCCAATTCCTCCGGTAAATTTTATCTTCTCTTTAGTTATCCAAGAAGAGAGACAACGAGAAATTGGAAATTCTCAATCCCTAAACACACCTATGGCCTTTAATGTTCAGAGTAACAATAGTAACAATTCTAAAACTCGTCCATATAACAAGAATCCTAACAAAACCTCTCCATTATGCTCTCATTGCAATCGAACTGGACACACTGTTGATAAGTGTTACAAACTCCATGGATTTCCTCCAGGATATAAATCGAACTACAACAACAATACGAACAAAAATCAAGTTAATGCTGTTTCTACTGCTGTTGATCTTAATTCCAGTAATGATGATTCCAGTTCTCCAATAACGAATCTTACAAATGATCAATGCCAGCAGCTTATTGCCATGCTTACTGGGAAGTTGGCTTCAGTAAACGCAATCACTCATGATACGGTATCAAATATAGGTACTAATTATGTTCTTAATCTTCGCTGTGGTCATTACAATTCTAATATTTGGATATTAGACACTGGTGCCACTAGACACGTATGTAACGATAAAACTATGTTTAATGACCTAGTCAACATTTCCAACACCCGTGTTCGTTTACCTAACCAAATGGTTATCCAAGTTCAGTCTATGGGCAAAATTCGCATAAATGAGCACATTGTTTTGAAAGATGTCCTTTACGTACCACAATTTGAATTGAATCTAGTGTCAATATCTCAATTGACAAGTTGTAAAACTGTTAAAGCCAAGTTTTATCATGATTCTGCTATTCTAAAGCAGATACAGACCAAGAGGCTGATTGGCACAGCTAGATTGCAAAGTGGACTCTATCTCCTTGAGAATACTCCATCAAGAATTCAAGTTCAAGTGAATGCTGTCTCAATTGACTGCTGGCATCAACGGTTTGGACATCCGTCTAATGACAAACTACAATCTCTTCCTAGCATTTCATTTTCCAATAAAGATTTAAATAAAACTGTTTGTTCAGTTTGTCCTTTGGCAAAACAGAAACGTTTATCTTTTACTTCATCTAGTAACATTGCTAATACTCCTTTTGAGCTAATTCATTGCGATGTATGGGGACCTTATCATGTAAAAGACTACAAAGGTTATCAATACTTTGCTACCATTGTCGATGATTGTACTCAATTTACTTGGGTTTACATGATGAAACATAAGTCAGAAGTTCAAAACATTATACCACGATTCTTTGCTATGATTGAAACTCAGTTTAACACTAAGATAAAGTGTTTTAGATCTGACAATGCGAAAGAATTAGCATTTACTGAATTTTTCAATCAAAAAGGGGTTTTACACCAGTTCTCTTGTGTTCAACGACCTGAGCAGAACTCTGTTGTGGAAAGAAAACATCAACACCTGTTGAATGTTGCTAGGGACTTGTTCTTTCAGTCAAATATTCCACTCCTTTATTGGTCTGAATGTGTTTTATGTGCCACCTTCCTCATAAACCGTACTCCCTCTACTACTCTCCAAAACGTATCTCCTTTTCAAAAATTATACCAATATGAACCTGATTACTCTCGTTTTCGCAGTTTTGGTTGTCTTGCTTTTGCTTCAACTCTTTTGAGTAATCGAAACAAGTTTACTCCACGAGCCAGATCTTGCATCTTTATTGGTTATCCAATGGGGATGAAAGCATATAAACTCATGGATATACAAACTAAAGAAATCTTCATCTCTCGTGATGTTGTTTTCCACGAAGATATTTTTCCTTTTCATCATTCGACATATAAGAATCAGTTGAACCCTTTTCATTCAATTGTCATCCCTCATTCCCAACCTGATGTTTTTGATCATAATCCTTCTTGTTCTTATCAACCCAATATACAGCCACCTCTTCCCAATGAACCTCCACCTATACCTATTGTTCACAATGAACCTCCAATCACTTCCAGACCTACTAGAACACGCATTCGTCCTTCTTACTTGAAGGACTATCATTGTGCCTTGCTCAACAATACAGTTATTGAGCCAAATGTTCCTTATCCCTTATCTTCTGTCATATCATATTCAAAACTTTCTCCTAAGTATCAAGCTTATACTCTTGCCTTGTCAATTGAAACTGAACCTCGTTCATATATTGAAGCTTCCAAGTCTGTTTACTGGTCCTTAGCTATGCAAGAGGAAATACAAGCCTTGGAAGCAAATAAAACATGGACTGTCGTTCCTCTTCCTCCTGATAGAAAAGCCTTGGGTTCTAAGTGGGTATATAAAATCAAACGAAAATCAGATGGTACAATTGACCGTTTTAAAGCACGACTAGTTGCCAAAGGATTTAATCAGCAAGAGGGTATTGATTTTCTCGATACCTACTCTCCAGTTGCGAAACTTGTTACTGTTAAGTTGCTATTAGCTCTTGCTGCTCAAAGATCTTGGCCTCTTATTCAACTAGATGTCAATAATGCTTTCCTTAATGGAACATTAGACGAAGAAGTATACATTAAGTTGCCACAAGGGTATAATTGTCCTAATGTTAATCTCAAAAATATACCAATGGTTTGTAAACTACACAAATCATTGTATGGCTTACGTCAAGCATCGAGACAATGGTATGCAACATTCACTTCTTTTCTCATTTATGAAGGATTCATCCAATCCAAAGGTGACTATTCCTTATTCTATAAAGGACAAGGAACAAATTATGTAGCACTCTTAGTGTATGTCGATGACATAGTATTAACGGGAGCTTCAATCCATGCCATCTGACATCAAACACAAACTAAGCCTCAAATTTAAACTCAAAGATTTGGGAAAATTGCAACATTTCTTGGGACTTGAAATTGCCAGAAGTCCTGATGGCATTGTACTTTCACAATGACAATATGTTCTCAATTTATTAGAAGACACTGGCATGTTGGCTGCAAAACCGGTAAACTATCCTATGGATCCTGCATGTAAAACATCCAATTTTGAAGGCGCTCCTTTTCATGATCCTTCTCAATTTCGCCGACTCATTGGAAAACTAATGTATTTAACCATCACAAGGCCAGACATCACCTATGCAGTTCATCGTCTCAGTCAGTTTGTTACAAATCCCCGAATCTCCCATTTTCAAGCTGCAACTCATCTCTTGAGGTTTTTAAAACTCAATCCAGGTCAAGGGCTTTTTCTTTCTTCAAAACCATCTTTACAGATTCGTGCATTTTCTGACTCAGACTGGGCTGGGTGTCCCGATACACGCCGTTCTATATCTGGGTTTTGTATATTTCTCGGTGATTCAATGATCTCCTGGAAGTCTAAGAAACAATCAATTGTTTCTCGATCCTCAACCGAAGCCGAGTACCGAGCCATTGCTGTCACTACCACAGAAATCATATGGCTCCGACATCTACTTACTAATTTTGATATTCATCTTAAAGAACCAACCTTGGTGTTTTACGATAATGAGTCCGCTATCAAGCTTGCATCTAATCCCACTTTTCATGAACGCACCAAACACATTGAGTTGGATTGCCACTTCATTCGGGACAAAATCATCGATCGTACCATCAAGCTAATGCCTATACGCACCACTCATCAATTAGCTGATATCTTTACTAAACCCTTGCCACGACACAAGCTTTTACCGATTATATCCAAGACGGCTTTGAAAAACATTTTTCAAACTCCATCTTGAGGGGGGATAATAGCATTGTACTTTCATTTCAGTTATTTTAGTTACGTTTTACCTAACCACAGTTAGATTAAATAGTTAAGTTAATCATAACTGTTAGATGGTAGTTAGCTGTTAGATGGTAGTTAGTGTGCGTTGTATATACACGTATTTCTTCTTTGTAATTCAGTAGAAAAGATAATGAAAATACTTTTCTCCTTTCTTCTCTTACTCTGTTAATACACGGGCCAGACACGAATCTACCCTTTTAAACACGTATAACATACGAATAACTTTTGGGTGCCAAGCGACACGAATACATGACATGTATACATATATAAGACATGAATAATTTAGTGAAGTTTACCACACCATTTTTTTACCTTGTTTTAGGAATGTACTTTCATTTCATATGTATGTTTCAAAAATAGCGTAAATTTGTGTTTTCATGTAACACGGTTAAAAACATGTCGTATTCGTGTCATGTCGTTTCACGTGACATAGAATTATTTGTGTGTCGTGTCCGTGTTTCATAATTCATATCTAGACACGTTTACAATTTGCATGGTGTTCGTGTCTGACATGAATACACGACACATGTACACAAATTGTCAGGTGTATTCGCACCCAATGCATATTATAGTCTAAATACATCGACAAAAATGTATATATCACAAAATCAAAGAGGTTATAGACCAGGATCCTTGAAAGCACAATATATATTCCTTATCTTGAAGTGGTTTTCACATTCAATCGTAAGAGATTTCATTGGCACCCATGGCAAGGGAGAGTAAAAAAAATAACACTCATTTTATGGTTTCATCAATTTGAGATTTCATTGGCACCCATGGGAAAGAGGTGGGACGATCACCATTAATTTTAATGGTACAATATTAATAATAATTAATGAGGTACATAAATGAGGGAAAATAGTAATTTATAATGACTTAAAATACTAAAGTAACATTGTTAAACTGTGGACCAAACTTGGAATGAAAGGTGCTATTTAGGACCTTTTAGCAAAAATAATCCTTTTTGGACCTAAACCAAAGAAAGTGGTATACCACATGGTTTACTCTTTAGAATTATTTCAATATTTTAGATTATGGTTTCGTTGATTTTGGTATAATTTTAGAAGATGGTGGATTATGTGGATGATGAGGGACTAATTCAGGATTAATAATTAAAACAATAACACAAGAATTTATGACGGTTTAGCTTTAGACTAAGAGCATAATCTATTTTGATGGGGATGTGTTTTTTTTTTTTCCACCGACTTCACTAACTAATGTTTGATCCCCTAAAAACTCAATCCTTAAAATATAATGTTTGAGTCCAATAGTTTAAGAAAATTCCATCGTCTTCTTAAAAATACCAATTTTATAGAAGGTTCATTCGTTTATAAATTTTTTCCTACTTATATATTTCAATAAATATTTTAGGAAGTATTACAGTTTAAGGTTATAGAAACGATAATCTAGACTGGACCTCGAGGTATTTCTTTACTCAAATTGCTAGGCACAAATAATGACGAAATATCATTGCTTCCCGATGCACAAATTTTGAATTGTGATTGAAATTATAATATTGAGTAAACTGTAAATTTGGTCTTTGTAGTTTGTCAAAAATTGTGGACTAGGTCCAAAAAGTTTCCAACTTACATAAAAAGTCCAAAATCAGGTATTTTTTATGGTTTTGATCCCTGCAATACTTGAAAAGACTGAATTACTCTTTTAATTTCATTTTTCATTTTCTTTTAATAATTTCTTATTAAATTTTTTTAAGAAAAAACAACCCCCCACACCCTCACCAGCGTTCTCTCTCTCTCTCTCTCTCTCTCTCTCTCTCTCTCTCTCTCTCTCTCTCTCTCTCTCTCTCTCTCTCTCTCTCTCTCTCTCTCTCTCTGATGAAAAAACCCTGGTGAGAAAACCCACCATCGTTGCAACCATTCCCTCCCCACCACCGATCCTTTCTCACACACTCATCGGAATCGCAATGATCCTTGGCTATCGGTACCTTAGCGGTCTCGGAGCCAGCAACCTCCATGGAATCCAAGGTTACAGAGTCTTCAATCGTCACATGCAAGAACAATTTCAATTCACAAATTATTTCATCGACTCATCGTCTCCACACTCGGATTGAAGCTTTTCGAGTTCAATTTTGTGATTCAAGCACCGATTTTTCGTGAAATTATGTGGAAAATTTCATCAAAGGTGTTTACTTTCCCTGGCTAGAACACTTTATTTTAACCCTAACAGGTTCGATGTTTCTACTTTACAGTCATAAGTTCAAAAGACACAGCGGAAGCCATGGTCAAGGATGCAAAGAAGTATGATATCGTCCGTTTTGGGATTTTGCTTTTACGTGTTGCATCATTTGATGCTTGTCCTGTTCTTTCAAATAATCAGCCCGATCAAGACATCTCTCTCTGTAAAAAACTGTATCGTTCTTGTGATGTGGGTTTAATTTTTTTTTCAAGTTAACAAACGAAAAGCAGAATGGTGAAGAGTTGAGATGGGTTTATCAGTGCTTCATCTAATGGCCAATTGCTACAATCTGCTGGATTACAACACCTCCAACAACAATCTTCCATCACTTCATCTGTAGGTTTCCTATCGTTCAATTTGATTCATAAAATTAAATAGACACCGGATCGAGGTACGTATTCACATATGTATTCGCTTTGCTATTTAATGGGGCAGACGGACTTTGGTTACTACGGTAGAAACGGAGGTCAAGATTCGAGAATGTATAACAATAGCCCTTAGACATCGGAAAGCTGGTCGAGTTTTTCTTTGACCCGGTAAGGAACAAGATGAAGGTGGGAGAGAGAGAGAGAGAGAGAGAGAGAGAGAGAGAGAGAGAGAGTGTGTGTGTGAGAGAGTGAGAGATTGGTGGGAGGGGTTTTTAATATTTTTAATTGTAATAATCTTTAAATAAATATTAAAAATATATAAAAAACAAATTAAAAGGGTATAATAGTTTTTTTATGTTTCAGATGGACTAAATCCACAAAACTTTATGCTTTTTGGACGACTGATGCAAGTAGGGGTGAGCATAATAACCGAAAAACCGAACCATAACCAATATAACCGACATAACCGAACCAATTAAACCGAACCATTAATAAAAAAGGTGGTGCGGTTTATGATTTTTATTAACCGAATCATAATGGTTCGGTTTTGGTTTTTATGTAAAACCGAACCGTATATAACCGAATCGAACCAATTAATATATATATATATATATATATATATATATATATATCTATACTATAAACCATATATAAATTACTACATTTTAAAACACAAAGTCTTAAAGTCTTAAAAATGTACAACCTATTGATGCATGAAACTCCTATTAGTGATCCATATCAAGTGATTTGGACCAATCAGAATACAATAAATTCAAAAAACTTATTCCCCCCACAAATTACATTATAAAAACTAAGAAGCCTTTTACACAATTTACACTCGATCTATTATTTCTCTCTTTGTCTTTGATAACTTTTGTTTATGTTTCTGCAGAGCACAAATGTAATCCTTCATTGCTTTGTATGCTTTTCATATGAAGTTCTGCACACAAACACAAATATTATAATAATGGTAATTTTGCAGGTCTATAACAAGTATCAGCACAACACCAAGGTATTGGTGTTTATTTTTTCAGATTTTGCAGGTCTAACCTGTTTCTGCTTACGAACAGAAGTTTATGTTTCCCTGATTTCTCTTTAATTTTTCAAGGTTTTAGTCTCTGCAAAAGAACAATAATAGAAGTTTTATGTTACAGCAAATTTAACTAAACCAACTGAATTTGCATTACAAATTTCATTTATGCGATTGTTGATATCTTTTTTCATTATCAGGAATAAAATAAGTGCCTTCAAGAAAAAAAACAAGGAAAACGAAAAGACAATGTTAATTTAGTTTCTGCATAAATAACATCAAATTATAATTGATGTCTTTTTGCTTACATGATGCTGTAATTGTTGGTCTTTTGTAGGTACTAAATTTTGTTGCTTATTTCATTTAAAGGTATGCATTTCTATCAACAACTAAAGAATACATTTTCAGTTTAATACCACATATGAGCATAGTAGTTATTCTTTTTAAAAAAACTTTTAACTAAGAAGCAAGTTATTATACATGTGACTGAAATCAAACCTGTTATCATTCTTAACAGAAAATCAGGAACCAAACCTATAAAAGTAGCAAACATCATCTACCTGCAGCAAATATGGTGTTAGTGGTGGTGCTAAATCGAAGACCCAGATACTGAAACTTGAACTTACTGTTGGAGTTTTGCAATTAAGTTTTTTAAAATCCGCCTCTGAGCATCATAGTCGATATTTGCCTGTTATGATTAACATTTCCAGATTTAAAAGAAATATATTGCGGTTCACAAACATTTGTTTTTAGTATAGTGAATATACAACTGACATCAATAAACGTTTTAATTTTTGTAAACATACTGCAGATCTGAAAAACAAAAACATTTACAGATCTAACAAAGCTATTTCCCCTTCAAATATTTTCAATTTGGTAAAAAGTATATAAAAACTGAACCACACATATTTCTCATTCTTCATAAATCAGGAAACAAACATCAGAATACTCATCGGTAGGAAAACGGATCAGAAACCAAAAATCAGAGCACTAATAACCAAAATTAGAACACAACAAAATCTAAAACACACAACAAACTTTAAAAACAAAATCTTAAACACATCAAAATCTAAAACACATAAGAAAATCTAAACATCCCATTGGGTTTAAAAAATTAGATCGAACTGGATCCTTCATGGAATAGGATCCGAAACCATAAAAACAGATCTAAACATCTGCAACAACGAAAATAAAAGGACACTTCCCTCGGGTTTGTGTAAAGAAATCAGGAACAAATCGGACAGGGAGTTGTTGGAACCGGAAAGAGCTGGAGCGGTGGTGTAACATGGTGTCTATACCAAAACCAACAACAGGTAACGGTGGTAAGCATGAATCAGAGACTTTACCTGGTCGGAGGGGAGGGGTAGATCGAAAGAGCAAGAGGGAGACATGGAGAGAAAGAGAGGGGCCGGTTGTGAAGCTTTAACCAGTCATCCGATCCAAGCATTGCGATGACGACTTGATAGTGAAGTTGAGACGACGACTTTAGGATTAGGTTGAACGGGATCGGCTCGATTCGGAGTGAAGCTTGGCAGATCGGAGAAGGATAGATCGAGAGTGAGGAGATCGAGATCTTGAGAGGTTGAACGAGAGAGAGGGACGAGAGTGAAGAGATCTGTTCGGATGGGAGGAGAAGGAGGCGTAAAGCATAACAACTGATTTTGGTTGGTGGATTTAACTTTTTCCCTGGTGTGGAGTTTTTAATTGAGGATGCATCTTAAAGTTGAGAGTGAGTTTATCACCAGCATCAAGTCCTGACAAATATCAAGAAGGGCATTATCGTAATTTACTCAGACTCATGTTAGTTCGGGTTTAAGACAAACAAGAGGACATTTTAAGAAGAGAAATTGATTTTTTTCCTTCCTTTTATTCCTACTAATCTTCCTATCGAAGTCAAATTGTGACATGTGTATTAAAATATTATTAGTTTTATTAACTATGACACTTGTCATATTTTTACATGGATAGGAATATTATTAAAATATTATTAGTTTTATTAACTATGACACTTGTCATATTTTTACATGGATAGGAATATGGATAGGAATAAAAGGTAGGAATCAATACAATTACTCTTTTAAGAAACAGTGGATTGAGGAGGAGGACTATAAAAAAAAGAAAAGTGAGAAGGACATCTAAAATTCAAAAGAGCATACACATTTATATTCATTATGAAACTTTGAGTCCTTGTATTTATATTTTATTTATAGTAATCGGTGCATAATATGACTGGGTGGTGTAATAAATGCTATAAAATATTGACATCAACCTAATATACTGATTTTATATGAGCTATGTAAAGCTAGAGACGAATCTCTTTTTCACATCACAATTTCATTTTTTTTATTAATTAAAAAGAGATAAAAGCAAAGACTTTAGAGAAAGAAAAAGGAGAGAAAAGAAAAGACACATGATTTTGTTCCCTCGATGCTTGTAATCTCTTTTTGCATAATCAACTTTTTCCATGTGCAAGAGGTCTATTGTCCTAATTGTAAATCGATAGTATATCGATAGCATGCTGATTTTTCCACATACTTTTTTTATCCATCCACTGAAATGTAAGGTTAATTGACAATTATACCCCCATTCAATATAAAATGAATTTTAATTATATCAGGCAACTCGTGACCTTAGATATTCAGGGGCTTTGGGAATATATCTCTTGTGTATCTGCTTGCCCATACGACGCCCAACACCCAACTGCCGGTATTGGCTCCGCCGACCCTGGCTGAAAGCTCCCCCTCCCCCATGTATTGGCTCCGCCGATCAGCCGTTCTCCTCGTCGTCGACTGCGAGAAATTCATATAGGGCATAGCTTCCAGGGTGGTTGAGACCACGGTTCAAACTGCAATTGCGCTGTGATTACTATCCATGGAGGAAAACAAAATTAAGAAAGAGACAGAGGTTCCGTTGGAATTATTGCTGATTGAGGTCTGTTTCATGGTTACTGTGAGACTCAATTTCTCAACATCTCCCCGCCCCCACTTCTAATTTTAATCCCTCTAAACTGTCGGAGATATTAGGCGATTCTTGTTACCTTAATAAGAAAAACATAAGTTACAACTGATGAACAACGTCGAGTTTTGAAATCTGCGAACGATCTATTGACAAAATGAATCGAAATAAAAGATCGAAAATTTCCTCACCAAGATGAAGTTTGTGGCCGCATTGAAGCTTCCCTATGGACCTCTCCCCGTCATTGATGACTAAGTCGAAGCAAATGGAGCAGGGAACCGATGAAGACCAACCTAACGCCAGCGACGATGAATAATCGGCGACATCGGCATTGATGACGTCAGTAATTTTTGAAGCAACCATGATTTTATCACAATATTTCTCCTGATGTGAATCAGAATTCTTACAATGAATCGAATAAGTAGAAAACACGTTTAGATAAGGAGATTATCTGAGGCGAAATTCAAAGAAATAAAAAAGATGAATTATGGAAAATATTTCGAATTATACAATCTGATTTGTACATAAATTTCTCACTCAATCTGGCCTGTCAGATCGTACTCCTCTCCATCGTCTTCGCTTCTATCCAGATCTAATCCGAAACGCACACCGGTGAAAGAGTAGCAAGGTTTAGTGTGAGGATAACAAATTTAATGAAATGTAAAATAAACCCCGTTAATGGAGAAACATTGTGGACGGTAGAAGCAGCGCCGGCACAGTAGCGTCGGAAGAGAAAGAGTCAAACTCTCAAAGAAGTGTTCGCTGCATCATGAGTCGTGGGTTAGCTGGACTTTCCAAACCTGTGAATATTTTCTCTATTTTCTAAAAACTAGAATGAGGGTATAATTGTCTTTACACTATTTTAGTATGTGGTTGGATAAAAAACTTGGTTGTAGACCGTGCCTTGGGAAAACTAAAGCATCTCAAACTGAGTGGAGTTGGTATCCAATGAATGTCCATATTAAAGAACTTCTTTAAAACAAAATTTGTCACATACTACACATATGACCGTTAATAGCGGATTTTCTTTCTTTTGGCTATCATTTTTTTTTTAAATATCAAATCAACATGTACGCTCTGTAACAAATGAACCAAATATATCACTTTCTCACCTTGCTCCTTCCATTACCTACAAGAATAATTCGATCTCTTTTGTTTAACATTTAAGTTAGAAAGATGAATACGATATCAAAAAGCGAAAAAAAAAACATTGAAATGAGAATTACAAATGGTATGACAATTACCAATTTTTGTTGTTTTAAGAAATATCATGTGTTTAAAACATGATCATCTAACTTGTTAACCGAACCATTGAGTTGGGTCCCTTCGTATGTGCAATTTGCAAAATAGACAGTGTGACAATCTCTGCATTAAAACACAAGAAACGTGATATTTATACAAAATTATGTCATTGTTGTCATATTTTCCAGATCTCTCTCTTTGATTTGAGTAATGATTTTATTTTGATTGGCTTTTTGCGTTAATTTGTTAATTTGTGGGATTCAAAAAAATATCAAAAACATGCACTAAATCTAGATCCTTCCGTGAAAGGAAGTTCTTAGTTACAATTGACACGACAAATTCCATTAATTTTAACAAGATATAAAAAACATGCACTAATTCATAATTGTTGGCTTTCGTAACTAAACTAAAGATCGTAATGATAAATAATTTCTATGTTAACTGCCTACCCAATCACAAGGATGACTATTATGTTTGTTTTCATCTCCTGGAGTTCAATGTACTATTAATTTTTTAGTTTTGTATGGTGCTTTACAATCCTGAAAGGACAAAAGTCTCGATAAAACTATTGTAAAATTTGTTGTGCAAAGAGATATTGAAACACTGTCCGAGCAAATCATGTGACTTTTATTTTTCAAAAGGAGAGTTTTGAAATGGTATTTTTAGTCAAATTGTAGTCCTATTATAGATTTAGTTAGAAATTTGTTAAAAGAATGGGTAATGCTTTATAGTGTTTTTCATTCAAAATTTTGAAAATTTGAAACATAGCTCCCGGCCAAGCTTTTTGGATTTTCAAAATATTAAATCTTTGAAATTTTTGAAACTTACTTCCCTCCCAATTTGTTTGGACTTTTAAAATTTGAAAATTTTAAAATTTTGAAACTTCGCTCCCTCCCAAGTTTTTCGAATTTTTAAAATTTGAAAACTTTAAATTTTTTTGAAAACACAGAATTTTATTTGAATTTGGTGATAAATTTTTTTAAAACTTGAAAACTTTGAAATTTTTCTGATTCAGCAACGTATATCTTTAACCCAAAACTACAAACCAAAGTAAAATTATTTGGTGCCGTCAACTATTTGCCAAAACGAACTAATAGCCATTCAAAAATTATTCAAATATAACATCTTACTTTCATTTTTTATTTTGCTACACAATAAATTTTAAACTTTAAGTCTTAAACTTAAACCGGAAATCCAAACAC
This sequence comes from Cichorium intybus, assembly GCA_023525715.1. Taxonomy (NCBI): domain Eukaryota; kingdom Viridiplantae; phylum Streptophyta; class Magnoliopsida; order Asterales; family Asteraceae; genus Cichorium; species Cichorium intybus. The sequence goes on from CM042011.1 coordinate 60,190,766, forward strand.
TTAAATCTTTAATCCAAAACGACCCCCACCCCCCAGAACTATAAGAACAACTTAACATGAAAAACTTCATTTTTGTTATATATATAAACTTGCTTATTAAACTCATGATACGACATGTGTTATGTGTATAACGTCTATTTCCTTATACTATTGATTGTTTCTATAGACTTACGTAAACTGATATCACGTGTAAAAGTTAATTTCATGGATCTAGACTTGATATTAGAACTAAAACCATTGTAGAGGAGTTTTATAGAGACCTAATATGTCAAAACAACTTGCTAAGTCAAGGGGAAAAAGGCTAAAAAAGATCAATGAATCCGATTGCATAAAATTCTCAAGGTTAACTCACTGTGGTACCAAAATCTTATTTTTCTCATTTATGACAATATCAATTCTTGAACAGGATCGAAAAACCCGAACCGAAAACAGAAAAATAAAATTCATAGAATCGAAACCGAATTGCTTAATTGTTTTCGAAACGGTTCCGGTTTACAACATAACAGATACGTTTCGCCGATAGAAACAAAAACGTAGTTATATTTGCATAAAGAAAATCATTCGTCGAAATGAAACTAATGTTCGCCACCGATAGTTATTAATCGTCAAAAAGAAACTATTCTCTGCCGCCGCATTGCGCGGGTACGCTGCTAGTATATATATATATATATATATATATATATATATATATATATATATATATATATATATATATATATATATATATATATATATATATATATATATTTATATATATTAAGTCTTAATCTAATCGTTAAAAATTTTAAATCAATGCTCGATACATACTAATTAGGAAACTAATAAAGTCTATAAAAACTAATAAAAAAATGCATTAACCGATTGTAAAGTAAATCAAATCTTTTTTTAACGTTTGTATGAATTCTAGTATACAATTGTAAGATATTAAAAGTCAATACTAGCTTTAATGGTTAATATCATTACTTTGACTTTTGAGACAATTTAACTCTTAAATTCATACAAAGCATAGAAAGTTATAGATAAACGAACTTGAACTTTTTATATAATCATGGTTAACCATTATTAACCATTAATCAAAACCATTAACCGATTAAAACCGTTAACCATAACCAATATTAACCATAACCAATAGCTACTAAGATGTATTAACCGATTGTAATGGTTATGGTTCGGTTTAGGCCAATGACCGAACCAAACCGCCCCATTCACACCCCTAGATGCAAGTACAAAACTTTTTGGACCTCAGTCACACTTTTGTGCAAACCACAGGGACCAAATTTGCAGTTTACTCTATAATATTCTTTGGCAAACTTCATGATCAAAGAACCAAAGAATTCTGGAGGAAAATGTATCTAAAAATGATATTTGATGTGGAATTGAAGCTCTAATTATTTCATCAATTTAAGTTTTACTAAAACTCTTCACACTAATGATAATTGTTCTGAAACAATAATACTACAGTTTCATGTTTGTCTAACAAATGAGATTGACATTAAATGCAATTCATATGCGCAAAATGCAACAACAATATCCGTTTTATGATGACAAACATTGTGGCATTTTCCGGTTAAAAGGTAAAAAAAATGTTTTTAATAAAACAACCACAATCCAAATAATCAAAATATAAGTTAAAGCAAAACGCAATCTTTCTTCTATTTTTTGAATATAAATTATAGAAAAACAAAGAACCTCCCTTAAGACAAGCTCCCCTTCAAATGGAACACATAATTTTGAGGATTATAAAGATAGATATTAGGTTGGAGGATTTTATGGATATTTTGACAAAATCATATTCCCTTTTGAGAGATAATAACTGATCAAAAATTTAAAATTGTAATCCCATACAAATATAGAAAATATTTGATCAAATAAAGTTGACCCTATAGCAATTGAAAGAAAAGTCAATTGAGCACAAATAATTTACATAGTTAATAGAAACCAGAATTTGCTAGTTGTTGGCAACATGGTAAGGAGGAAAGTCAGACTTAGGCACCCAGAGTGGAAGCAGGTTGATGCTAAAGCCAAAGATAAATTATGGGATGAAATAACGGTATAAATCATATAATTTTTAAACTCATATCAATGTTATTTTTATTGTCAATTTATATTTGAGTACATCGTACTAACATACACCTTATTATTAATGCAAAGATTTTATGTAATTGACAATTGTAGAAGAATAGCTATAATGGTTCGTTTTGGTCAACTTCTTCGTAATTTCAGAAAGAAACTATATAAAAGCTTCATATTTCCCAACACGGGTAAACTTAAGAAACTTAAAAAATTCCAAACTCATATCGTACTCTTGTTGATCAAGATGATAGGGACAATTTTGTCAACTTACACGTTCTGATGAAATTAAGGTTAAGTTTGAAAATGGAAAAATAGCATGAACAAAGTCTATTTACTCAGATAAGTTCGGACGAGCGAGCGGGGTACTTATAACTAAAAGAAATTTTAGTCAGTCCATCCATGCTTCTACAAAGTCTGTACTTTTTGTTAGTTACCTGTTTAATATTTTATATAAATAATGACTTCCGCTTAAAAAAGCGTTTGATTCTTGTTGAAAACAATTTTCACTGTTTTATACAATTTTCTAAAAGAGGATAGCCAATTGTTTTTATAACTAGACTTTTATTATTGGGAATTTTAAAAGTCACATGTATTTGATAATTACAAGGTGAAAGATAAACAAGTTGTTGAGACACTGTTAATTTGATGAGTTAACTGCCATTGCTAAGTTGATTGTAGTTGCTGCTGCCACTGATGGCAATCAGCGTGTGTTGCCGCTGATTACATTTTTGTCTAAGCCACTGAAGAGTGCTCGTGAGCTGACAGTTTAATCCTTATATGTTAGAGATTAATTAAAAGAAGATAGAGTTTCTTTATAACAAAAGATCCTATCTGGAAAGGATTGCATTCCCGATTTTATCTAGCTTATTTGCTAAGATAGGGTTTTATAATTTTGTTATAAATTTCGATGATCCTCTTTGTGTAACATCATCGAATAGGAGTGTGTCTATAATCAGAGTATGTTCTCTGGTTATTCCTATATTCTGAAAGGGTAAATTGCATAAAAGTCACTAAGTTTTCCAATTTTCTCGATTTTGACACTGCATTTTTAGTTTTTGCAATTAAGTCATTATGTTTTCAGAAAAGTTGCAATTAAGTCATTATGTTTTCCAAAAAGTTGCAAAAATGACCATATGACCGGATTACCAGGTCATATGGTCAGATTTGCAATTTTTCAGAAAACCTAATGACTTAATAGCAAAAATAAAACATAGTGTCAAAATCAAAAAATCTGAAAAAGTTAGCGACTTTTAGGGTTTATTTCATAAAAAACCCTAAATTTTCAACTTTTTTCTGCTTAAACCTAAAACTTTATTTTTTTCAAAAAAAACCTAAATTTTGGAGAAACTTTTTAATTTATCCCTTTAACCGGTTTTACAGGTTATACATATTTTTTTTTTCAGAAAAAACCCTAATTTCTTTTTTTTTTTCGGGAAAAAACCCTCAATTTCAGTGATTTTTTCAACAAAAAATGTTTCTTCGTTTTTGTAATTGACATAACTTTCATATACGATGTCCAAATTCTACGAACTTTATATCCCTGGAAAGGTCGTAAGTAATACTACAACTTTGCTTTACTGACTTTTGTTTGAATATGTTCAGATATTTCGCTACACTAGCTTGTTTTCTTATAATAGCTGTATATTTTGCATACGAGCTTTGTTTTGGACATTCTATAAGTCGACGGATTCGTAAACACGAATACATTGTGTAATGAATATTATTTAAACCAAACTATTATTTGTAGTATTATAATTTCCAATAATACATTAGGAAAGTTATGAAAATTACATTTCAACGTATTATCCTAATTTGCACTCTGGTTGACTTTTGTTGACCAAATTTGACGGACATTACAGACAGGGTCACAAGAAAGCGACGACGTGGCACTTATGTGGTTGGAGTTTGAACGGTACAATTTAAACCTTCACGAACGGATGAAATTTGAAATAAAAAGGCTTATAAAGACAAACAACGAGCCCACCATGATCGACAACGAGCCCGCGAAGAAAAACAACGACTAAAAGACATAAAATATTTCCTAATGTATTATTGGAAATTATAATACTACAATACGCTATTTCGAATCAATTATCGAGTAAACGTTATAATTTCGAATAATAGACTATAGTAGCGTAAAATTCGATAAATCATACAAATAATATTTTGGTTTAAATAATATTAATTACACGATGTATTCATGTTTACGAATCCGTCGACTTTTAGAACGTCGAAAACAAAGCTCGTATGCAAAAGATACAGCTATTATAAGAAAAACAAGCCAGTGTAGCGAAATATCTGAACATATTGAAACAAAAGTTAGTAAAGCAAAGTTGTAGTACTACTTACGACCTTTTCAGGGATATAAAGTTCGTAGAATTTGGACATCGTATATGAAAGTTATGTCAATTACAAAAACGAAGAAACATTTTTTTTTGTGAAAAAATCACTGAAATTGAGAGTTTTTTTCGGAAAAAAAAGAAATTAGAGTTTTTTCTGAAAAAAAAAAAGTATGTATAACCTGTAAAACCGGTTAGGGCGATAAATTAAAAAGTTTCTCCAAAATTTAGGTTTTTTTTTGAAAAAAATAAAGTTTTAGGTTTAAGCAGAAAAAAGTTGAAAATTTAGGGTTTTTTATGAAATAAACCCTAAAAGTCGCTAACTTTTTCAGATTTTTTGATTTTGACACTATGTTTTATTTTTGCTATTAAGTCATTAGGTTTTCTGAAAAATTGCAAATCTGACCATATGACCTGGTAATCCGGTCATATGGTCATTTTTGCAACTTTTTGGAAAACATAATGACTTAATTGCAACTTTTCTGAAAACATAATGACTTAATTGCAAAAACTAAAAATGCAGTGTCAAAATCGAGAAAATTGGAAAACTTAGTGACTTTTATGCAATTTACCCATTCTGAAACTATTCTAATCAATAGAGTTTTGTTTCTAAATCTTCTACTTGTTTGCTTGTTGAATCGTGTTTTGGGACCTACACGAGTTGGCGAAGATGAAGTTCCAACACATTCTTCATGTGGCAGAAAACCATGTGAAAATAAAAAGGAGAATACAAATGTGACAATCTTTAATGTTATGACATATAAATTAGTATGTGCCATGAAACTTTCTTGTTTGTTGTTTAGATACTATAAAATGTACAAATTGCTAAATAACAACTTAAAACATTATTTGCCATATTTTATGACCAAATGAAATGAAAATACTATTAAAGAAGGATCAATCAAGCTTGATCATGCTATATATGCTCTACCACTTGTCTTTTGAGAGGACCATAATAGAATTGTAAGAAGGGTTGGCACAAGAGTAACTCCAACAATTATTCTTACTCGAACCAAAGGTTCACCAATAGAACGTATAGCTCAATCATAATTGCATCTTGATAATGAGAGACGTAAGTGAGATTCAAAAGATAAAGAAGTTGAGAACATGTCTACAAAATGAATGCATTAATTGCTCTTCTTGCATCCAATGTTTTAAAACCCAGGTTTTTAGTTGACCCGATGTGGTGACTGGGTCACGGGTCAACCGGTCCAACCGGTTCAACCGCCGACTTAACCCGGTTTTTACAATCTTCATGTATTCTATATTTTTCAACATAATTATATATTTATAAAACATAAACAATGTAATTTTATATTTTTAGTACCAAAAAAGATATTTTGTCAATTTTTATAAGAAAATTTTGTTAAATTTGATGAACTAATGGTAGACTAATCTTAAAAGTTTAAGTCTTGAACTCTTTAACAAAGTTTTTAAATCCCAAATTCTAAGTTTTTGTTTCAACTGCCGGGTCAACCCGGTTCCGGGTCACTGGTCCAACCGGTTTTTTGAGAAAACCGGCTGGTTCAATCCAAGTCAGAAATTAGCAAAAACCCGGTCATAGTTGACCCACTCTCTTCACCGGGTCACGGTCCAACCGGTTCGACCGGCCGGATCAACCCGGGTTTTAAAACATTGCTTGCATCACAAGGTTTGGCATTACCAGATTTCTTATATACTGTACTAGGTTATAACCCGTGTTCAACACGGTTTGTAATTAAAATAGATAATAAGTGAATTGGTAAAAAAATGAACTAAGTTAGTTTTATTAAAAATGTTGATATACAAAACATGTTCACAATTATAAATTACTAACATTTTATGAACAACATCTAACACCACTTTTCTTTAAATTACGCTTGGCTAAATATTCAAATGCTTGACATATATTAGAGTTACAACCACCTAACATAAATGTACCAGAGTGGAAATGTGTCATTCTAAACATCTCCGTTACTTTCTCCATGTTTGTTTTCGACAGATAGTTAACTATTAACGATTAGTTTCTTTTCAACCCTTAACGTTTTGGTAAAAAAAAAATGTGTGTTGATTTTTTGGTTAAATATAACAATACGTTTATGTTTTGCTTTAAATATATAACTAAGTTTTAGTTTTCAAGTTAAAAATAATAATACAACTTTGTTTTTAGTTAAATATAATAGTACGTTTATGTAAGTTTTTAATGGATGACCGTGCAATCCTAAGTTTCATCTAGCATAGTAGGAAAGACATCATTCTTATAATTTGAGGGACTTGAGTTTGATTTCAATCAATCCTTTTTATTTATCATGTAATGTAGGATAAAATCACAGGCGATTCTTATGTCGAAGGGTAAACCAGGTAAATGCATGTTATATTGTAATCGCTAAAAAATGAAAAAAAAACCAACTCAATGTAAAACCGTAAAAACTTATAAAATTTAGTATTAAACCGCAATGTGGCACGCCATCATATTGATGGGTCTTTTAATAAAATTATGTTCCTTATAATATAGATCATTCATAACTAATTTTGTCGAGCATATTTAAAAAAATATTTACAATATATAATCATGTCATTTCGTCAATTTAGTGATGCGCCATTTTATATTTCTATTGCAAACCAACTCATGGTGTGCAAGTGAGGGGTCTGATTAAGGGCTTTGTTTTTGTAATTTTTAAATCATCAAACTAAAATAAGAAAATATTAATGATAGCCACAAAATTCTTTAGGTATTTATATATCTAGTTATATGTTTATCTCGTTAATATATAAACAGAAAATGCATATACCCCATTTTGTTTTTTACCATTCCAAGCTGAATGAGGGTGACAGGTCACAATGGAATTGATACTATAACTGTTGGAATTGGAATCATATAATATGCTATGCAAGCTCAATGGAATTATTTTATTGTAAAGTGTATTATACCACCTATTTTTATTTATTTCTATTGTACACACAAACACACAAAGATTTATAACGTCAATATTGTATTCTCATTTTCTTTTTGTAAATTAAAGCATTGAACTTACAAACATAGATAGAGACATACACATAAAGATACAAAGACATGCACATAACAATCACTTAATATATGCATTTACATTTGCAGACTTATATACTTCAAACCATCATAGTTTCCAACAGGATGAAGAATAGGACGTTTTCCACTGTTGATGACTTTCAATCTAATAATAAATGGGAAAAAGGAATATTGTTTTTTATTGAGCAAAAACAACATTTTAACATTATAGAAAACAAACACTATAACCTTGATGAGAAAAAAAAAACATGTCGCTGTTAAGTCAAAAAACATATCTAATAGAAAAAATAGACAGCAGAAAAAAAACATGTCCCTGAATTTCTCTATTAATCGTTCTTTCCGCATTAGGTAAAAATGGAGCACTCATACATAGTTTAGTAGATTAAGGGGTGGTTGTTTGTTTTTGACTAAATGGGTTAAATTTTACACTTAATCTGTACAACTATATATATGTCTGTTTCTTTTTTACTTAATCGGAACAGTATGACCTAATGGGTTAAGCACACCTTTTACCTATTTGCCCTTCATTTTTCCTACCAACTCCTTTCAAATTTAAATTGATGAATAATGAGAAACTTGTTAACCGTAATGAAAGGGTAAAAATGGTATATGGTCTAAGAAAGGAACAGCCCCTAAGTCTGTCCCCATTAAACCCATTAAGTCAAAGAGAAAAAACACCTTCATGATTCTATCTCAAGATTGTTAAAAGATTTCTAACCTATAAGGGGAATGTAAGGGGAATCCTCTGAATGTAGATTCAAACCGGCTCTTACAAGACCGATGAAACCAAAAGGTAAAAACCGGAAGTACATGAAAAGGTGTCGAGTTTGCCGCCTTTTTTTGCTCAACAATCCCATCAACAAAAACTGTGAAATCATCAAACCAATAAATCCTAAAATTTATCTAATTAAAGATATAGTTGTTTCTATAGCATCTTATTTGCAGTGCTCTCTTTTACGGTGCCTTAATAAAGAAAAAAAGTTAAAATGCAACAGGGAGATAGAACTAACAAAGAATTTGGTGAATGGAAGCTTCTTCGTCTAATCAGACTGCTTTAAACCAGCAAATGGCAAGTAACGACAAGTAAATTTTTATTTCATGCTTATTACTGAACTAACCAGAAGACCTAAAGCACAACTCAAACACTTACCATTATCACTATTCTAAACAATTTTATATGGTATTGAAATGAATTTAACAAAACACCATTTAAGTGATTCAACAAATAAACAATTACAAGTTAACCATAAGTCAAGAATCATTTGATTGATAACTATAAAAAAAACTTAACAGCAAAGAACCATACAAAGTTAATATCTCGGATCTGAGAAACAAAGACCGCATCTGCATTTCACAAATTGGTGTGACTAATATGTTATAATCTTGGACTTCATAGTTTCAAGTTGTGACTATTAGAACAAAAACATAAAGAGTGTATCCGCCCCTCACTTGTTACCGACATATAATGAGTTATATAAAAGAAACTTGCGTAGTTATCGATTTAATTTAGATTTGTTGGAATTTCCAGATATACCTTAAAGTGCAAATAGGTATTTTGGCTTCACGTTATTGATGAATAATTGTACTATGCTTCTACAAGCAGCGATAGATTTCATCAAAAAACTTCCTGAAGCAACAAACAGAAAACCAGAAACATGTTGTTCAATCGGTTAACACATACAATGATGTACACCAATACAAACAAAATTAAAAAATTTGAATATGTTAGATTCAATAATATGATTAAAGAGACAAATAATTCTATTCGATTTTGTAACAAACGGCTTTGAAATCGTTGGTGATACTCTGATTTTACAGGGGATGATGTTTGCTCACCATGGCTTCCAAATCATCGCCTTTTGGTTTTTCGGCAAATTAGGCGACTTGACCCTTGTTATCGAACTTCAAAAGTCCAAAATCAAGTGCTCGATTGAAAATTTCCAACAAATTCGATAAAAAAAAAGAAACGGGAAAAAGGATTAAGTGTATAAGATTAAAAAATCGAGATTAATGTTACGGACCTTATCTCCTCATATATTGAAGAGGCGTGTTCATGAAAACCTACATCAAAATCGACTTGCAGCAGAGCAATACTTTGTTGGTCTGACCTAATAGAGATCGTGGACAGAACGTGGAAGAGGCTTAGTAGAGGCAGTCACAAAAAAACCCTAAATCATAGAGCAATATGAATGCGATTTATATATGAAATCGTATCAATGTTTAGAAAGAAAATCGGAAGATTGGTTTCCGGGGATGAGGGATATTGATTTCAAATTTCAAAAATAGAAGACCACAATCATGGCGATTAATTCGGGAAGAAGGCGACAGTGTTTTAGGCTGGGAAATCAATGCGGAGGAGTTTTATAAGAGTGACAAGTGGCAAATAGGACTCTAAAAAGATGACATGTGGCATAAAAGCTTTCTTTTATTATAGAAGATAGAAGATAGACATGATATGCCTCAAACACAAGTAAGAAATTTTTATATTGATCGACTAATGCATTACTTGTATAAGCATTTTTGGCGGTTTGTAGTAGCAATTTTTTTTTTTTTTTTTTTTTTTTTGCATCATGTTTTTAACAATGGACTACTAATGTTTTCTTCAAATATTGATATCAGAAGTCATTACCAAATAGCCAAGAATCTATAGGTACGACATGTGAAGTATCCCGAAAAGCAGTTGAAATTGTGGTAAATTATCATCATAGTATGTTGTAAACAGTTTTTTGCACTTGTTTATTGTTTTTCAATTAATTCATCAATTACACTATCTGACAGAAATTCGAAAAATAGTGAAAAAATTTGTTTCATCTCCGCCTTTGACTCGAAATGTTGTAAAACCATCTCACATGGATTCACTTAAATTACAACATATGTGTGTGTGTGACTTAAACGTTATAATGTTAATATGAGATATATCTATATAGATACGAAAATGTAGAATGTTGAATCAAACAGCTAGAAACATCATTGCATACAGTACCGTGTACCTTCTATGAGAAAAATGGACAATACATCGAGTTCCACTTGCATTTGATTTATATAGAGTTATAGTGGACGAATTAATAAAGTAAGTCGTCTTTTTACCAATCTCGTCTAGTTATCTCCAAACAGTAAGGGATGCAAAAGGTAGTTTTGTGGCTTGACCAATAGAGTTTGTCACCTTTGAAAAGCTACGTTGGTTGATCAAGTCATTTTTTATTTATTAAACATTCATTTTATTGTAAATAGTTCTGTTATTTAACATTGCTTATATTTGTTTCAATGTTCACACCCTAATTTTGTTGTTACATGAACTACAAATAACTTTGGGTCAAGATAATAAAGTGTAAAAGTCAAAGAAGATGAAAAAGTGGTGTATAAAAATACTAGAGATTAAACAAACAAGAAGCAATGTTATTAAGAAAACATGATTAGATGTTCTCTTTTGCGGTTAAATACTTGCCTACACTTTTTGCTTTTTCTTTTTAGATGATTTGTGGGTTTGTTTTGGTTATTATTTTATGGATAGCTATTATATTATTCTTTATTTTAAATTCCGTGAGATTTGCCCGTGTTATATCATGTTACCGCATTTATGATGTTATCCTTTTTATTTGTGTGACCTTTGTTAGTATTTTTTTTTGGGGTCTTCCAAATCGGGTCTATATCTATTTAATTGGCGTTCTTTTCCTGTCCATTGTAACGTTTTTTTTGTCGGACAACGTTTTTTTTGTCACGCTTTTTTTCCTCTTCCGGATTACATTCCCACCGCCATCTAATATTCCGGATGGTTCTCTCATCGCATCATCTTCATCATCTCACCTCGCCTTCATCTTCTTTCTTGCAATCGACGCCGTCTTATTGCTTCTTCTTTTTTCGAGTAGTTATATACGATTTGGTAGCATAACATTCGTCACCACATCAATGGCTTCTTCCTACAAGAAAAACGAAATCCGAAATCGAAACCCTAACCCCAAAACTTCCGTTTTGTTAGTAATCGATATGCAGAACCACTTCTCCGCCATCGCCAAACCAATAATTCCATCAAGCTTACCTCCAACAAAAACTCCACCAAAACCACCAAACTCCTGGAAAAACCTCTGAAGAAGCTTAACTCGACTTCGAAAGTTATAAATCTTACAAAACCCACTTCCAAATCAACGAATTCGACATCGAAACCGTCGAATTCCATAAAACTTGCTTCCAAAACTATGAATTCCACAAGACCCGTTTCCAAAACTACGAATTCGACAAAACCCGCTTCGAAAACAACAAAGTCGACGTCCCTTTTGAGCCAAAAAACAACAGATTCGGTGAAAAAGAGCAAACCCACCACAACAGAGAAAAAGTCCAAGTCAACGAAACCAGTCGGTGGGTTGACTTACCGAGAAGATGACGATGAAGATGATTTCGTTTCGGAAATCAGACAAATCAGAGATCTGCCTTCGAGATTTCAAGAGACATTACTCCCGGATTTAGAAGTGCTTTCAACGACTTCAAAAGCTTATCTCAACAAAGCCAATAAGCAAATCTCGAAAGGGTTCAATCCCATTGTGGGCAAGAAATATGCCCCAATGGTTGCTTCAGTCCTCATAATCTTCATCCAAATTTACCTCTCGATCAATTTCTCAATTCTCGCACTCTCTTCACTCGTCACCGGCCTCGAGCCATTGAAGTTCTTCTACGCGACTTCGCAATCGACTTACATTTGCATTCAGCCGTTACAAACTCTCGCTTATGTTTTGTACCTTCTGGTTCTGTTGATGTACTTTGTATTGGTTTTTTCAATGGAGTCGAGTATGGTGTCGAAATTGCTGGGTCTTGGCCAGACGTATGTGGGGTTCGCTGTTGGGCTTCATTATTACATGACGGTGTTCCATAGGGAGGTGCTCCGGCAACCACCAAAGACTAGCTGGAAGGTTCACTATGTCTATGCCACGTGTTTCCTTTTGATTTGTCTGTTAGGTACAGCGGAGAGGAGAAAGAAAGCCTGCGTGGTTGATGGCAGCGAGGAAGGCAAAAAGAGTAAAAGATGAAGATGTGATACTCTTAGAAGAACAAGGAGAAAATGTTCATGTTAACATCCGACATACCAAGGATTTTAATTGTGTCTGTAAATGTTTTCTCAACCACATATTCAAAGGTATTATTAGTTTATTACGCTCTGTACATGTTTTAATTGTATTTCATTTATTTGTCTTTCAAGAATCATTCAAACTTCAATTTTTTTAGGTTTTTCTAATCAATGCAGAAGATCCTCTCTGGTTTAACACTTGTGTGGGAATGTGAGGCTTCTGCACATTGCATTATAGAACATCATCAAGGCTATTTATATCTCTTTACAAACGCTGACAAAAATGGGCAGTCGGTAAATTACCTTTATCTCCTTCGTAGTCATCTTCACTCTTCCAGTCCAAGAAAGTGGGAGGTTAGAGTTTCTTTTAAGAACTCCTTTTTTTACTTGATGAAAAAGACTTTCTTTTACATTTTTTTTTTATGTTTACAGAATGTGTTAATTGATGACAATGACTTGGTCATTGAGGATGTTGACTTTTGTGACTCACATTTGGTGGTTATTGTTAAAGAGGGTGAAAGATTCAAACTTTGTTCAGATGCATTACCTTTACCAAGAAACAAGGTTTTATGGATGTTATGAGAATTTATCTTTCATGTATGGTTGTTTTTAGTTACTGGGTATAAAAATTTGAGACCTTTTTGCCCTTTTGTCCAACAAGATGCGGTTTATCTTAGAGAGTTTTGCCCACATTTTCTACCTCTTCCAGAATCAGTTTCTCAAATTACACCTGGATCAAATTATGACTTTTATTCACCAATCATGCGGTTTACAATCTCATCACCTGTGGTATGTAAATGTTACTCATAACTGATTATTCACTAGATATATACAGGAAAAGATAATGTATTTTGATGGTAATATTGAAAAGAAATTATAAATCCTTTCATTAATCCCACAATTTATAAAAGACACTTCAATTTGTGTAATTATGATTTCTTATTATGCATTTGACATGTACAACTTGACCAACTTAGTTGACCATTTTGATCGTCGTGGCCTCTATCGCTCTATCTTTCCAAGGTATTAAATAGTTTATTTATCTATAAATCTCATGTTTGTAGATATTTTTGTCTTTTCTTTTTACAAAATTTTGAAATTTATAGACAGTATAATGGAGGGTGATGAACTTGAATCCCTTCAACAATTTTCTCCTGAAGTCGTTATTGAAAATCCAAGTGCAAAAAATGTTGTTCCTCTCTTACCTCATATTGTTCTTTTTCATGGAACTGAAGATTTTTCAATACCACCAGATGCAAGGTACTTTCATTTTTTATGTATTATAGCATCCTACTTTCATTTCTTTCTGTTAGATCATTCTACTTTCAATTTTTTTTCTTTTTATTTAAAAAAAGATAGAGTCATATATATATATATATATATATATATATATATATATATATATATATATAAAGAATCTACCAATTTATAGCAGTGGAAATTGCTTTGTATGTGGATTACATTGCTATAATTGAGTAGATTGTATAAAGTACAATGCTGTAATAAGAAGACACGAAAGTAGGATGTTATAATAAAAACTCAATGAAAGTAGGATGTTACTGCTTGCATTTAAGCCTTATTTATTTTAGACAATTGCTATAATAAACAAATTAATGAAAGTAGAATGCTATAATAAACAAACCAAAGAAAGTATGTTGTTTTTTCTTGCATTTATCTGGACCCGTGCTCCAGCACTCCCGAACCCGTGCGGAGCACGGACTCCAGCTAGTTAACTTTAAATTTTATGTGTGAATTTATATTTTTACTAATACAAGCTTTTTCTTTTGTATTTTATTGTGTATTTTCATTTTTGCCAAATGTAAGTGGTTATGTGTATTTATATTCGTGGCTAAATGTAAAAGAATTGTGATTGTAAAAAGTTAATTTGTTTAAAAGTAAATAATTTTTTAATAAAAGTAATTTAGGGTCATGATTATAATTCATTAATATGTCTAAAAGTAAACAATTTTCATGATAAAAGAAAAAACAGTGGCAGTGACTAATTTATAGTCACAATTTAATTTCTTTAATGGGACTAAAAGTAAACAACTATCATGCTAAAATAAAAAAATTGTTGACGATAAGTAATTTATGGTCACGTTTTAGTTCTTTTATGTGGTTAAAAGTAAAAAATTGACATGATAAAAAAAATTAGGACGATAAGTAATTTATGACCACAATTTAATTTCTTATATGTATCTAAAACTAAACAATATTCATGATAAAAGAAAAAGCTTGTAACTATATGCATTTTATGATCACAATTATATTTCTAATGTGTCTAATAGTAAACAATCATCATGATAAAAGAAAAACATGTGACTTTAAGTTTTTTATAGCCATGATTTAACCGCTTATGATCGTCTAAAAGTAAATAGTTATCATGATAAAATGTAAAACATATATCTATGAGTATTTTATGACCACGATTTAATTTTTATGTGTGTCTATAGGGTATGCATTGTCATGATAAACTAAAAAAAACTATGAGTATAAGTGTTTCATGGTCACGGTTTAATTACTTATACATCTTTGAAGACTGAAAGTAAATAATAATCGTGATCAAAGAAAAAATATGCCGACTATATGTACTGTTTGGTCACTGTTTATTGCGAGTGTGTAAAATTAACAATCATCATAATAAAAAGAAATAACATGTTCCTATACGTAAAATATGGCCACAATTTAATTATTTATGCATGCCTCAAGTAAAAAAATTGTCACGATAAAAGAAAAGCTAACGACTATGATTATTTTATGGTCATATTTTAATTAGTGGAGTGTGTTTAAAAGTAACAATAGTCGTGATAAAATAAAATAAAAATGTGACTACAAGTATTTTATGGTCAATATTTAATTTCTTATGTATGTCTAAAAGTAACACCGGTCATGATAAATAAACATGTAACTATAAGTATTTTATAGCTATAGTTTAATTTGTAATGTATATCTAAAGTAAAAAAAATTAGTTATAATAAGATGAAAAACCGTGACTAAGTAATTTAGAGTTACAGTTTAAATTCTTATGTGTCTTTAAAAATAAACAATGGTTAATAGCCATAGTAAAAAAAACATATGACTGTAAGACTGAGAGGTATGGGAACCCCTTGGTGTGAGGGGTTCGGGTGCCACATAGGCTCCACATCATCTTCCCCTCACCCTTCAAATCTAGGAAATGGTAATCCCTCACCAACCTCTCACTTTTTTTAATTAAATAAATAATTAAACTAAATTAAACTAAAAAACAAATTATATTAAATTAAATTTAAAAAATTAATTAAAAAAAGAAAAACATTTCATTAAAATTAATATATTTATTATTTTACCGATTTTGTAAATTTATAATAAATACAGGACCAAAGTTGTAATTTCCCTATTTTCCTACTCTTTCTTTCATTTTTTTTTTCTTTCAGTCATCTTCTTCGTTCATTTACACGACCAGAGAGAAAAAGAAAGAAGACGCAGTACCAAAACTGTAAATTTCTTGCTCCACACCGTGCGACGTTCCAACGCCTTGCGGCATACTTCACCGCAGCTAAAATCTCAACCGGGACGGTGTTACCGGGCGGGGTCGGGATCCACCGTGGACACCGTGGCCCTTCCTCACTCCCATACCTCTTGGTCTAAGTATATTTTGATAACGGTTATCGAGATTAAAACTATAAGAATCCCTACCATATGGTTCTTATCATATCCAACGGTTTTTTATGTGATATAGTTACAAAATAAATGTGGCCATACTATATCAAAAGTGACATGATAATTGGTCAAACTTTTGAATGAAAAATTAAAGGGTAAATTGTGACTGAATGTCTATTATCACGGTTTTTTTGCGGTGATTGATCATTTTTATACTAGAGGCGCTTGTTAGAAAGGTAATTACAGCTAACACTACAAGAAATATGGTCAATAGCGGCAACACTTTTAGCGGTGACACCAACTATTACCGGCGACAACCAAAACACGCGTTTGGAGTCGCCGGTAATAGTTAGTGTCGCCGCTAAAGCGGTCGCCGCTATTGATAATTCAGTGATCCGCGTCATGTTTAATCCTAACCGTCCACCAAATGTTTGATCCAACGGTGTAAAAAGAAGCGAGAAATTTTCCCACCAAACGCGTCGCCGTTATTGACTACCTAGTCGCCGCTATTGCCCTGTCACACGGATCGCCATTGTTACTGTCCATTGCGTTATGATCTAACGGACCAGGAGAAAAGCGGCTTTTTGAGAGGTCGCTGCTATTGCCCTGTCGCCGCTAAAACCTTTAATTGTCGCCGCTATTGCCGTGCGAACAGACCAAAATCGATCGTCATTCTCATTCAGCTGTTACGCAACCATTTTCCTTTGCCGTTTTTCTCTCGAATTTTCCGGCGACTGAGCACTAGTTTCCGACCAAACCCACCTCAAAACATCCTCCGATGCACTCTTTCACTTCTACCGGCGATTTTTTTCGATTTACCGGCGATTGCTTCTCTTTTCTGGCGATACATCTCTTTTCCGGCGATTTCAGTGTTGTTTCCGGTAATTGCTTCTCTTTTCCGACGAGATTTATCTTCTATTGTGTAAGTTTTTTGATTAGCAACTTATATTGTGTTAAAGTTTGATTTTTAACTAAGTTTTTCTCTTGTTAGAACCACCACCACCACCAAGACCAACACCGCGAGGCTGCCGGAAAAACGCCGCCACCGCCGGCCACCTGCATCAGAAACAACATCTACCACCCTAAGTATGTGTTCATGAGTTTTGCAATTTTGTTAAAGTCTTGATATGTTAAGTTCTTAATGTGTTAAGTTCTTGAAAATGACTTATTATAAGCTCTTAATGGTTTATGAAAAAATGTTTAATGGTTTTGATATGTTTTGGAAGTGATGGTGTTAAGTTCTTAATATGTTAAGAACTTAATTTTTAAGTGATTAATTAATAAGTGCTTAATATGGAAAATGATTTTGAAAATATAATATGTTTGGAAAATGATTTGGAAATTGTAATATACATTTTTATTTTTTTGAATGATGCGCTTGCACAGATGCTTGAGGATCCAAGACATAGAGATGCGTTGGCAGAATTTTTACGTACGTACTCGGCAGAGCACGGTGGTGGAACGAGTAAGGGTTGCGGGGATACCCAAGGTGACGGAGACGATCAAGACGATCAAGACGACGACTTAGAGTAGTTACTTATTTTTGTTGCGTGACTATTTTAATTTGTGTAACGAATATTAAGTTTTAGATATTATTATTTGTTTGGAATCGTTTATCTCGTATGTTGCTTCATTATTGCAATATTAGTTTTATATTAAAAATATTAATAATTCTAAAAAACATAATAACAATAAAAATAATATAAAAAAATAATTAAAAAAACCTTTAGCGGCGATATTTTCTCACCATTAGCGGTGACGGCATCTCCAGTGACACGTCATTACCGGATACTGATTCAACCATTAGCAGCGACGTCATTAGCGGCGATATCACCCTTCAGCGGCGATAAAGATTACCGGCGACGCATTAGCGGCAATTTCTAAGCATTAGCGACGAAATATTTACAGCGATAAAACTTGATGATAAAATGTTAGATATATAACTTTAATGGAAAATTTGATGATAAAACTACTCTATTTTAATGTTTTTTTTAGTGTTAAAGTTGGAATTGCTATTCGGAAAAGAGTCAAAAGACTTATGTTTAAAAACCCAAATGCTTAAAAAAAGCTACGGCGACCAAAAGTAGACAAATCATGTCAGTTTGTATCCGAATTTGCTTTAACCTTATTCTATCACTTTTTAAATAGAAAAAGTGAAAAACAACGCCTAAACTTGAACAACCAAATGAACTTTTGATTTGCCTCTTAGGGTAGATGGAGTAGTGTGATAGATCGATGCGGGTTCGATGGAGTAAGGGTGCGGTACCGCCGGTACCGCCGGTATCTCCGGTACCGCTGCCCCTCCATCATCGGTTTCGGCGGGCTCGGCAATGGTGGCCGGTGTGGGATGATGGTGAACCCGATGAACCCATCCAATTTTATAAAAAAAAAAATTTTAACCCCTCAAAAATTACATTCCCCTCATCCCTATAAATACAACATCTCCACTCCTTCACAAATCACACATTCACCCTTCTTTCTTACTCTCATTATCTCTCAAAAACCATTTGCCCTCTATTTTATAAAAAACTCTTTTTTTATAAAATGGATTCAAATCGTGGTAAATCCAAACGTCGCGGTTCCTCACAAAGCAGGAGCCGTGAAGTTCCCCCAACCCCATCCCCACACATTTACAGTTACACACAATACCCCAACCAATTCCAACAAAACTTTTCACAATACCCCAACCAATTCCAACAATATCAAACTCAGTTTCCACAAGACCCCAACCAATTCCAACAATGCTACGTCCCGGACACTTCTCATTTCCGTACCCAAGTAGAGTCCAGTGATGAAACCATTCCACCCTCGGATAACGAGGAGGAGCAAGAGGACGAGCAAGTGGAGGAGCAAGAGGACGAGCAAGAGGACGAGCAAGTGCAGGAGCAGCATGCAGATGACCAGGAGGACGCAGAGGAGGTTATCCCAGAGACACAACCCTCTACGCGTAAAAGGAATTACACTCACCGAGTAAAACGCAGAAAGTGGGAGGAGAGGGAGGAGATCGCCTTGGCGAAGGCATACATTAGTTGTTCTGAGGACCAAGAACGCGGAAACACCCAACGGTCCGACTCTTTCTGGCAGAATGTTTTGGAACATTTCCAGGCGCAAATTCAAGGTACCGATCGGACCAAGCATCAAATCAACTCCAAGTACAAAGATTTGCTAAATAAGGTAAATAAGTTTAATTGTATATACAACAATAAAATGAACATGCGTGCCAGTGGGAGGGGGATGCGGATGTTTTACAGGCCACCCATTCAGAGTACCGGAAATTGTACCGATCCAGTTTCTCACATATAGGGGCATGGGAAATACTCAAAGAGCATGCCAAATGGGAAACGGTCAAAGAAATGGGGATGCATTCCCCACATCATTCCGCCAAACGAAGTAAGACATCCGGCTCCAACCAATTCACCAACTCTCCTTCTGATGCACACTTTTCGCCTCAACCAATCGATCTTGATGAAGCTTCCCCACAACCATCATCATATTTCCGGAAAAGAAAAGGGAAAAATGTGGCTGGATCTTCATCAATGTCAGATGGTTATCAGACCATCGTCGATAAGATATCCGCACTGGCGAATATTAATGAGGCAGAAGCGCAGAAGAAGGAAACCCTCCGTGCAAAGAAAATGGCTGTTTTGGAGAAACAGGAGGAAGAATTGACGAGGAAATCGGCCCTCCTTGAGCAAGAGATCGAAGCGCTCAAAAGGTCTCGTGAACAAAAAGATTTAAAATTCTTCCTTAAATCTCATGTTCATTTGACCGGATCAAAATTGGCATTGGTTCTTGGGAAGAAACGGGAAATTGCAGAAATGTATGGGTGAGAACTTTAGGATTTTTATTTCCGTTTTTAGGATTTTTATTTCCGTATTTAGGCTTTTTTTTTCTTGTACCGGTGTGTTTTTTAATTAAATGTAATTTGAATTTTCTTTAAATTTTGTGCATTTTATTATTATTTCTAATATTAAATTAAATGTTAAAATTAATTTATTCATTTAATTAAAACATTTAAATATCAAATATATGATGTGGCATTGTGGGTTCAGTGGGTACTGGTTTCATGGGTGAAAGATTGGTGAAAGATGGGGAAAATGGAAGTGAGAGGAGAGAGAAAAGCTGACGTGGCGCGTGGGTTCAGTGAGATGGGAGGGATCTACTCCCCCCACCCTTAGGGTGGACGGAGTGGCTTGTGGGTTCGGCGATAGATGGGTGAAAGGTTGGGGCGGTACCGCCGGTACCTCCGGTACTGCTGCCCCCTCTCCTTCGGTTTCGTCGGGCTCGGCAATGGTGGGATGAGTTGGATGATGGTGAACCCGGTGAATCCACAAACATATATATATATATATATATATATATATATATATATATATATATATATATATATATATATATATATATATACAGACACACACAAGCACACACACACACACTATATATATATATATATATATATATATATATATATATATATATATATATATATATATATATATATATATATAAATTCTTATTTTTGGTATTATTTATTTAATTTTAATATTAAAAATATGATGTGGCATCGTGGGTTCAGTGGGTATTGGTTCCATGGGTGAAAGATTGGTGAAAATGGATGGGGAAAGATTGAAGTGAGAGGAGAGAGAAAAGTTGACGTGGCGTGTGGGTTCAGTGGGATGGGAAAGATCTACTCCCCCCACCCTTACTAGATCATTTAAGTGGTTACGTCTGATTCGGTTCGAACCAAACCGTTTGATAACCTTAAAATTTACATTTGATTCGGTCCTAACTCCTAAAATTTAAATTTTACTCTGTTAGCTTCAGGATAAGTCTGATTGGATGTTAGAGGGGAAACTGTGGGCATAAATCTTGATACATGCACACATCTTTCAAAACAGTGGCTAGAATGTTGTATGTGAAATGTATTTGTAATCATCGCCCGTTTTTCGAAGCATTTGACCAAGCATACGAATCTATGAGCACGTACGTGGACATTTCCCGAGCATCTATTGGCTTATACCTGAGCCAAGTGGACCACGATCCTTCTCATTTCTAGTATTTATCAAAAGATGACAACTCTTTCTGAAGCTTGTCGTTATGGTCCTAAAAAAATAGTATTAATTGTAGTCAACGTGGAGGCTGTTAAGTGTTAAAATAAATAGTTTAAGTGTGGGGTCAGTTTCCATCATTCCCCTCCACTGAGATCCAACATATTATTCTCTGTGTTTCCCACTGCTGTTTCAACAGCTCTTTTTTCTTTACTTTATTTCTGTAAAGGGTCAAGGGTCATGTATTTAATGTAAGGCTCCTGTATGAATGAAATACAAATGAAATATTCAGTTATCAGCTTCTATATCCTTTAACATGGTATCAGAGCAGTGTTGAGATCCTCAACTAGCTCATCACCTACCGGAAAATGTCTGAAGGTGATATTCCAAATACAGATTTGGCTATACAACTAGCAAATCTGATCAGAAACTCCCAACCACAAAATCCCAAATTATCCGACAGCCTACAAATCAATCTCAAACTCAATAGCCAAAACTATGCTCTATGGACCCGGATGATTCGGGTTGCCATAGGCGGAAAATCAAAGGCCCTGTTATCCCATTTAACTTCAAATCCTCCAGATCAAGATGATGGAAATTTCGAGCAGTGGGAACAAGATGACCTGGTTGTTTTTTCATGGCTAATACAAAACATAGAACCACTACTTGCAAGCAACCTGACCGAGTATCCCACAGCAAAATCACTCTGGGATGCCTTGGTGGTCACTTACAGCAGTGGAAAAGACAAGCTACAAACTTTCAACCTCCATGTCAAGGCAAATGAATTTAAACAAAGTAGTACTTCTCTTGAAGACTTCTGGATCACTTTACAAGGAATTTGGGGAGAAATCGAAAGAATCGATCCAAATCCCATGAAATGTCCAGTAGACATTCAAACTTACACCCGAATCAGGTCTGAGCAAAAACTTTTTCAATTTTTAAATGCCATTGATAGAAAATATGATTCTGTTAAAAGAGATATCCTCCGATGGGATCCTCTACCAACCGCCGAGGCAGCTTACGCTGCGGTTCGAAAAGAAGCGGCTCACCAAAACATTTTGGGAACCATTTCTAATGAACAGCAAGGGTTAGCAATGGGATTATTTACCTCAGATTCATGTGGAGGTGGATTTATCTCAAAAGGTAACCGACGACCAGAAAATTTCTCAAAAGGTAATCGATTTCCCAAAGAAGATAAAACACACCTAAAATGTGAACACTGCGGGATGATGAAACATACCAAGGAGCAATGCTTCAAACTTGTCGGGTACCCCGAGTGGTGGATCGACGGGCATAAAAAGCCTAAAGCTTCGGTCGAACAAGATGGAGGGGGACGAGGTAAAGCTTCCGCCGCCGTGGGCAACAGCAGCGCCGCCATCAACGGCGACGGAAGCCATGGTGGTTTTGGAGGAGTAGCAATCGGATCTACAAATCAGCTCCGGCCCACAACTCGACCCACATCTCCGCCAAATAATCAACACAGAGGCCAATCGGACCACCGAGGCCAACCTGACAACCAAGGTAAAAGCTGTAAAGGGTCGACCCACTCTACGGTGCCGAATCGGACCATCGAGGCCAACCGGACTACTTCCGCTTCCAACTACAACAACCGCGCCGTTGGATTGGGCGGCGATGGAACAAACAGTCAAGCATGCTTACCAAATCAATTCCGACCGGCGATCTACAGGCGCGAGCTTGTATCTGGTGCGCCTCCGCCGAAACGAACCAGCGATGGGGACTGGATGGTCGCCGCCGAGAAGAGCAGCGAAGCCGACCGGAAAAGCTATGGGTGCTTCGGTTTTCTTGGAGAAGAAGATGCAATTGTGAGAGAGGAAGGGAGCTCCACTGGAAAATCGCAAGCAGGTAACGAAAATGGAGGCTGCATAAAATCGCAAGCAGAAATGATCCCGATTTTTAACCCTAAAAATACAAATTTCAATTTTGACCCTAACAAATTTGAAATGTCAGAATTGACCCTTGAAGTTTATTCCCTTGTTCCATATATAGAAAGAAGCTTAAAAACCTGCAGAAATGATCCACAAAATGGAGGAAGTGCAAATATAACATTTTCTTGTGATAATATACGAGATAAAACCTGGATACTTGATAGCGGGGCCACCGACACCATGACTTATGAAATATCGGATCTTATTTCGTTATCCAAACCACGAAAAGCGCAAATACAAACTGCAAATGGTGAAAAAATGGAAGTTAAACAAGGAGGAACAATTGAGTTTTCTCCTATGTTAAAGCTCTCTAATTGTCTATATGTCCCCTCTCTTTCTCAAAACCTGTTATCAATAAGTCATGTTACAAAAGAACTAAATTGCTCAGTTCTAATGCATCCAACTTTTTGTATCTTACAGGATATCAGGACGGGGACGATAATTGGGCGTGGCACTGAGAAACAAGGATTGTATTATGTGGACGAGATGAGTCAAAATGGTACTGTGATGATGGCTCATGGAACCACCGAAAGAGAAGCCTGGTTATGGCACAGAAGATTGGGTCATCCCTCTACGGGTTATTTACATACTCTTTTTCCTAAGTTATTTCCTTCAAAAAGACTATCGTTGTGTGAAACATGTGTCTTAGCCAAAAGTCATAGACAAACTTTCAAACCAAATAATACCAGGGTTGATGTTCCTTTCTCATTAATTCACTCTGATGTATGGGGTCCATCACCAATCATTGGAGGACAAAATCTTCGGTTTTTTGTACTGTTTGTAGATGATTGCACGCGTATGACGTGGATTTATTTCTTAAAAAATAAATCTGAAGTCCTTGACAAATTCGTTATGTTTCATACCATGATTCAAACCCAATTTCAAAAGAATATCCAGATTTTTCGATCTGACAATGGAGGAGAATTTGTTAACACTTCTATGAAACAATTTTTTCAATCAAAAGGAATAATTCATCAAACTACTTGTCCACATACCCCAGAGCAAAACGGTGTTGCTGAGAGAAAAAATCGTTTTTTGTTAGAAATAACTAGAGCTCTTTTAATCGAATCAAAAGTTCCAAAATTTTTTTGGCCTGAAGCCCTCGCCACAGCTACATACCTTATAAACCGACTTCCAACCAATACTCTCAAATTTAAAACTCCACTCCAAACCCTATCAGAATTTGTCAAAATTCCTTCTCTTCTTATGCTAGAACCAAAGATCTTTGGGTGTACAGCCTTTGTTCACATACCCAGGTCTAATCGCAATAAGCTCGACCCATGTGCTGAAAAATGTGTGTTCGTAGGATATGGGGTAAATCAAAAAGGATACAGATGTTATAATCCGAAGACTCATCACATGTTCACCACTATGAACTGTGATTTTCTTGAAACAGATTACTACTATGTCTCCCAACATAGTGGTCAGGAGGAGATAGAGTGTTCAGACGCACTAAGTTGGTTAGAATATATTCAGGCGACTACAACAGAAGAATCATCCACACAAAATACAAATCCTAATTCTAGTGCCATTCCAGATCAGTCTCCCAACCTGACATCCGAGGTAAGTAACACTCAGTCTCCTCACACTCCTGAATCTTCTCAAAATGATGAACTTGTTACCCCTGATCATGAAACTGCCACAGAACACGAAGAACTAATACAGGAACAACCAACAGAAAGATACACACTACCTCCAAGAACCAACAGAGGAATTCCTCCAAAAAGATATTCCCCAGAAAGAGAATCTCGAGGTTCTAGATATCCTATGGCAAATATGGCTAAAGGAAACTTGACTCAAGAAGCTAGGGCCTTCAATGTTGCACTATACTCTGATGAGATTCCAACCACAGTGGAGCAAGCCTTGAAGACGAAGAAATGGAAAAATGCAATGGAAACTGAAATAGAAGCCTTATTAAAAAATGACACATGGAAAAAATGCATTATTCCAAACGAGAAAAAACCAGTAGGATGTCGATGGGTCTTTACAATAAAACATAAACCTGATGGTACTGTTGAAAGATACAAAGCAAGGTTGGTAGCCAAGGGCTATACCCAAACCTATGGAATTGACTATGCTGAGACTTTTTCCCCAGTTGCGAAGATTGATACTATTCGAGTTCTGTTTTCCATAGCCGCAAATGAAGGATGGCCGCTACATCAATTTGACGTTAAAAATGCATTTCTACATGGAGAACTAAAAGAAGAAGTTTATATGGAAGCACCTCCTGGTTTCACGAAGAATTTTAAACCAGGTGAAGTTTGTCGCCTTAAGAAATCTCTTTATGGATTAAAGCAATCTCCTCGAGCTTGGTTTGGCAGATTTACATTAGTAATGAAAAGATACGGTTTCAAGCAAAGCAATTCTGATCATACTTTGTTTCTTAAAAGGAGAAACGAACTTATAACATGTTTAATTATCTATGTCGATGATATGATAATTACAGGAAATGATAAAGAAGAAATGGCGAAACTAAGAAAAAACTTATTCCAAGAATTCGAGATGAAAGATCTAGGCCGGCTTAAGTACTTTCTTGGAATTGAAGTTTTAAGGTCAACACAAGGAATCTTTATCTGCCAGAAGAAATATGTCCTAGACCTATTAGCAGAAACTGGAATGATTGATTGCAAACCCGCAGAAACTCCCATGGTAACAAACCAAAAGTTATATATCGACAACAATGCAAAATCAACAGATAAGGAAAGATATCAACAAATCGTGGGAAAATTAATATATCTCTCACATACTCGCCCAGATATTTCATATGCAGTAGGGGTAGTCAGTCAATTTATGCACCAACCCCAAATCTCTCATATGGAGGCAGTGTGGAGAATTATCAGATATCTCAAAGGAACAGTAGGACATGGAGTACTATTTAAAGCAAATGGACATCTAAAAACTCAGATCTATACTGATGCAGATTGGGCAGGAGACAAAGGAAATCGAAGATCAACCTCGGGATACTTCACCTTAGTTGGTGGAAATCTAGTCACATGGAGAAGTAAGAAACAAAAGGTGGTATCCCTTTCAAGTGCTGAAGCAGAGTTCAGAGGAATAGCACGAGGAGTCGCAGAAGCCCTTTGGATACGAAAACTTCTCACTGAAGTTGGTCTCTTCCGTAAAGAAACAAGTAAAATCATGTGTGATAATAAAGCTGCTATTCAAATATCAGAAAATCCTGTCCAACATGACCGAACAAAACATGTGGAAGTTGACAGACACTTCATCAAAGAAAAGCTCGAAGCTCAAATCATTGAACTACCATTCGTTCGATCAGAAGACCAGATAGCTGACATTCTGACAAAAGCTGTAAATGGAAAAATCCTTAACAATTGTCTGGCCAAGTTGAATTTTGGGAATCCCACTATTCAACGTGAGGGGGAGTGTTAAAATAAATAGTTTAAGTGTGGGGTCAGTTTCCATCATTCCCCTCCACTGAGATCCAACATATTATTCTCTGTGTTTCCCACTGCTGTTTCAACAGCTCTTTTTTCTTTACTTTATTTCTGTAAAGGGTCAAGGGTCATGTATTTAATGTAAGGCTCCTGTTTGAATGAAATACAAATGAAATATTCAGTTATCAGCTTCTATATCCTTTAACATTAAGTTGATTTGAAGAAAGGAAAATTGTGACATTCTTGTTGCACCATGCAATACAAAACGATCTTTTTCCTTGGACATTCGGGAATCACGTCTTAATGATTGTTTTATCATGATTGTCTTTTAGGGATTTATGGCAACACAGGATATGTCGAGATTAATGAAACCTATCCAAAGTGTGTAAAGAAAAAATCCGAAATAAAATAGAACCATGACCATGGTATATGAACTCCGGAAAATTATTAGGTTAAATGGTGTCACAACACAAAATTTATCTGTTTCTTATGATTTCTAGAGGCTCTTGGTTGTTATTTATTAAATTTTAGGTACGTATATTGTAATGCCCAATGTGCAAGTTAATACGCTTGACTCAGATAACCTGTAGTAATCCTAGTTGCAATATCCCTTTTTTTGTCTATTTAATGCCCCGACATATGCCGGCAGATTTGGCTTGTTATTTATTTATTTATATTAAACTACATTCCGAAGCTTGTGACAGAATAAATGAAGAACAATATGACAATTTTGACATTCATTCTTCATTGGAGCGGTAACAAGAAACAGTTTTGTTTTGAGATGGGAATTGGATATGTCCAGTCATAACGATAAAACTTTTTTTATGTCTATCAGTTTGACTTTATTTTTCTTGACTTAAAATATGATGTATATTGAGTAAGGGCGTATCTACAATAATTTTATGTAAAACAAACTTAAAATAATAAAAATGTCGTATATCGTCAATGCATATATAAATTACGTGCAACATACAATTATCTATCGATTATTTTCTCAATTTAATGTCGTATATCGTCAATGCATAAAAATGTCGTATATCGTCAATTCAAGGTCTTTATGTTTTCCACATATTTACAATGTATTTTATTTTCCACATTCTATGAGGTAACATGAAGGGTTTCTTAACTTGGGTATTCACCACATCGGAGGTGTGTGGGTGATTGTGGAATTTCCTTCTAAGGCTTGTGACAAGTTCCTGTTCAATGCATGTATTTTTGTTTTATTTACTTTTGCCATGGAAATCGGATTTTATGGTAAAAGAAAGGACATTGTGACTTGTATATAGAGGGGATTCCTTTGTATGTTTCGGGAATGCCATCATTCTCGGACGACGGACGTAGCTTAGTAAGTGGGAGAGGTTTTATTTTTTAAACCTTTTCAAACGGCTAATCGTTATAGTGGAAGGGTATGTGTACCAAATGCATGGAAAACATTGTGGCTTCTCTGAAGGTGGTTGTAAATAATTTAGCCATTATAGTGAAAGCGAGAAGAATTGGTGGGTGAATTTTGTTAATTAGGGATGATGATTCAAATTCATCCATTGATTCCAAAAGCGGGTCAATTAAAACAAATGACCTTAATGAGAATGCCAAATATGATGTCGTCGAAGACACTTTCATATGAATTCGACTAATGGAAAGACCCAAACGGATGGAATATCATATACACTTTCGTGCAGCGCGGATCGTGATACTTGTCGATATAGAATGGGTGCTTTTAGGGATACTTTTTTGGTCAATTTGAAGGATTGTATTGTTGATTCCAAGGTTGTTGGGTCATTCGAGGAGTGATGTGATTTGAAGGATTGTATTGTCGATTCCAAGGTAGTTGGGTCATTTTCGGAGGGATGTAGTTGTTAAAAGAGGTCACAAACCAACACTTTCTCTTCAAGATTTGGATTTGGATGCTGGAAAGACTCTACATTTCTCTCGAGTTTTACACCCTTAGAATTGAATAGGCTGCAACATCAATTCAGGAAATCCGTGGATGTTCTAATGGGATACGAATGACCTTATCCGAAGGGTTGAGAACAACCCCGCCAAATTCATCGATAATTAGATAATGGAATGGCATCTCAACTATTGATGAAGTATCCTAAACTATTGCAATTGGTTAAGTGTTGGGTGTGGACATGTGTGGAACTGTTAAGAAACTTCAAAAGCTAACTAGTGGGATTGCAAGCAATGATGGTTTACAATGAATGTTTTTTTGTTTACTTGGTCTAACAAGGCTTTAAGATGAGTAAAGTTGATAGATTCTTACTATTCGAGGATATAATTGAGAAGTTTTTTGATACTTCGGCCGTTGTATGGGGTCGAAAATAGTTGGATCACTATTTGATTCTCTTGCAAGAGTTGTTTATAGATTATGGTCATTTACCATTTGAATTGTTCCATTCTCATTATCAATATGGATATATTTGAGGACATGGTGGTGTCAACTTGGTTAGTTGGAAATGGGAGTATGCTAAATGGCATGGAAACTTTTAAATACATATTGAAAGATCTTAAAGGGTCTCCTAAAACTTGGTGCATGAACAACCGAAAAGTTTACTTGGAATGTAAGGTCACTCTCCAAAAGTACATTGGGGTGAATTATGCATAGATGGTGCAAACTCTTCATGATAAATATTTGATATTAGAGTAGTCTAATGGGTTTTGATTAATAAAATAGAGCATTTTACACTAAAACGACAATGAAAGCATTATAAAATAACAAGTTTATTTTTAAACCATTTTAAAACAAAACCATCAAGGATCCAATTACATATGTTAGAATGATATTTAAAACAACCATAGAGTGTTTTAGAATGACAACCTTTGGATCCTTTGATCCCACTTGGAATTGAGGAGTTGAAGTAGATGGCAAAAACCAAGAAGCTTGATCTTCTCTACAAGTATCCACCACCAAGAGTAAGGCATTGGAATGCTAGTTCGTTTCTTGTAAAAATAACTATTTAAGCCTTTAAGTGCTTAACACAATTAAGCACTAAAGGAGAAGCACTTTTAGTCACTCAAACTTACAACTTATGTTCACAAAAGAGCAAATGAGGGAGAGAGCGAGAGTGGCCGACGATTCAAGAGAGGGAGAGAAAAACTAGATGCAACTTTTGCATAACACTCTCTTTTTATACTCGCATGTGTGATCCAAGACCCATACTTTCATTCAATGCAAAGATATGATCTTTTTAGAGGTATGGGTGGTGTCAGGAAAAGTTGACAAGCAACCTCCATTTCCCCATACATAAAAATCGGCCAACTCATGGAGAAAAGGACAATGATGTGGCAAACACTCAACCTTTAATAAACTAATGTAATATGTATAAGTTGGTGGAATCTAAAGAGTCTAATAACTTGTACATGACTTAATATATCATCCCATGTGATATAATAACTAGTTTATGTCCTTTTAATTATTAGTTTCATAAAACAATAATTATCCTTTAATTAAATACAAGAGTTGAATTTATTTATTAATTATCAAATACTTATTAAGTATTCAATAAGTACCAACTTGATAAATGTATTACCCTATAGGATCATATGTTATTAGCAATATCATTCTATAATGATTCTTGAGCATATAGATCCAACAATCTATGTTTCATGTCTGATAATCCAATTATGCAACTATGAAAATAAGTATCTAGATAGCTTTAATGTTTGCACCTAGAGAGGAAGTTTCCATAGAGGCTATATTATGTGAATACGTTCACCATAATGTGGGCGTTAAAGGGATGTAATCTTTATTTCCAGATATATATTAACTTGAAAGATCCACTCTTGTCAAATGGCTTGTTGTTAAGTGAAAATCCAACTAAATTATGAACTTGGTTGTCCATCATAGATTGCATATATGCATTCGTGTCTTCAAGCCATTCATCAAATTCAGGCTTTGACTTAGCTTCTTGACGGTTAGTTGATTTCCAAGGCACACCAACTAACCATTCATCAGATGCTTAAAGCGTGTATTTTGGTAAAACATAATCATAAGTGGGAGTCTATTTTTAGGATGAAATGTATCAATGCGTACCGATTTATGCTTTAGTCGAAGTAATACCTTATATGTATTGTTGTTGTTGTTGTTTCTAATTCAATGGTATTATCCCTTAGATATCTGATGATGGTTTTTTTTGGTGATAATTGCAAGTGTTGCATGAGGTTTTGTTTACCTGTTGTTGTCCCAAACCCTCTATGGTCTGAAGCTCCCATGTTGCTACAATCCTTAAGGATGATCCAATGTCGGTCATCAACTATGGTTTAAAGTTCGTTGCAATTTTGATTGCAATCCTTTTGATGTTGCTACTTGTTCTCATTTCAACTTTAGTAATGTTGCTCCTGGTGAATTTAGCCATTAAACTTGGTCATTTTTATTATAATTATTAGTGTTGGTATCTTAATTATTCTTGTACTATCCGCCAGCTCTGTGGTGGTTTGGTGTTATTTTCGTTTAATAGATTCTTTGTCGTTCAAAAAAAACTAATCGATACATTATTTATCTTCAACAAAAAAGGATGGTTTGATGAAGAAACGAAAACATAAAGGCAAAAAAGAAATTGTATTTGATGGTCCATCGAAATCAAGGAGAAACTTGTAATCTTTACGCATATAAACTTGGTCATTTTTTTATCATCATAATGCATTTGTTTCTAAGTCAGCAAGCTTAAGGGGTTGTTTGATATGCTTCTTAATAAGTCTGTAAGAGGCTGAATTTGATTCGGTTAGATTCAAAATGTTTGATATCACACTAATATTGCCTCTAATTCAGTCATGGCTCATCTGATTTGCTTCTTACCCGGTCAGATTCAATGTTGGGTCAGGCCTTGACTCAATCATATATTATTCAATTAACAACTACCAAACAACCCTCTAATAGATTGTCATCAAGTCCAATGATAGTCATCTACTTTATATAAACAATAGTTTTTTTTACGGTTTTTCATGATCTAATTGTCAACTTTGACAATCCATAACCTTTTTGGTATTCTGTCATCCTTTTGTTCCTAATAAGTTTTAAGTGTCAACAACTTTGACAATTGGAAACGGGTTTACACTTGCGAAGTAGAATACTAAGCTTAGTCAATTGGCAGGTTAGTAAAGATGAGCTATTTATTTATTTGTGGAATTTTTCAATGTAGACTTTAAAAATGATTCTTAGGTTATTCAATATTCATATTCTGATAATCAGGTGTAAATAAAATGATGATACTTGAAGATAATTACATAGATTTCCACGTATTTAAAATTAGTTTTGTGATAACAAACTTTAACTTATTTTGTTTAGACATTAAAGTGATTGCTAATTTGCTATTCCTTCAAATTAAAATTAAAATAATTAATAAAATAACAAAAAAAATGCCCCTTGCTTCCAATGCCCCTTGGTATACCGGCCAATAGGACACACGATAAGTCAATAGTCAACCTTTTATTTTATATCACATCCCACCAATCTTTGGATGTCGAACAAGAAATCAAAGCTTTTGGTACATTGTTTATTTTATGTTCACAAAATCATAAAATATGCTCATAGGTAAAAGCCCTTTTAATTTAAAAGTCTTGAAACTATAACATCATATACAAAACATGATAATCGAGATATCACAAATAAACATAAACAAAAACAAATAGAAATATCATTTTCACAAAAATCCAATATAATAACAAATAACAACATGATAAGTTTCTAACAAACAACAAACTACAACTATAATTTCTTAAAGCCCACAAAATCAAAATTTAATTCATGAAACTTTTGACATTCTCTTTGAAACACACTATCATATATGTCATTGTCGATCAAATTCATATTGTTTGAGTCATTCTTGTTAGACTTAGTTGAATTTTTATACCGTATTTCTGCCAACTAGTCAACTAAACTTATTTATAAATACATGTTTTACCCAATTACCCGTCATAACATTTTTTAGGGACTTGATACAAGAAGCAATTAGAGGCCTTGCTAGGGGCAAAAATGGAAAATCATAATATTCTCAAAACCCACAATACTACCATCAAAAATCTTTAATTTAATCTACTTTGAATCTGTTCTTACCTCGATGGCTTCGCTTCAAAATCTGTCTATATATCCCTCGCTTTTTCTTCCCCTTTTTCTTCTCTTTTTCCTTCCATGGCCGCCCACTTGTCATTTCGATCTTCATACGCTCGATCAGAAGACAAAACCCGTTCTATATCGACTTTTTTCTCAAATTTCACCACGAAACACCAAGAACACCGTAGCTCTTCAATCAACAATCCATTTAGACGTTGCATTTCGTCATCTCGCAACATTTCATTAACTTGTTCTTCACCAAAATCGATATCCTCAATTCCCTCTTCCGATAGAGACGATTGCATTCTGGAAGATGAACCTCCATTGGGTATTACGACACACTCAAACGAATTCGAATTTAATCATGTTAACTGTCTTCTAGGGGTATTACATCAATCCGCCAGAAGCTTTTCACTTGCAATTCAATCTCTGGAATTCGTTAGAACTGGACCCGAGCTTTCAAATGCCTGGAATGGAATCGATGTACACGCATGGCATAAACACACTGCATATCAGGTGCGTGTAATCGAGATAATAAATTTGTAGAATCATTCATTACATACAGATAAACCATAAATAATCGTCATTAGTTTTACAGGTAGCAGTTTATGCGTTACTAAAAGCTGCAATCGAAGTGGAATTATTTCTTTCTCAAAAACGAGTCCATAGTCCAGTTCCAGTATACGACATGTAAGTCTTCTGAATTTAAACGCATTTTTTGAACAACTTTTACAAATTGATCCTTTCTACTTTCAGTTTATCCTCGAAGACATTATATCTTGGCGAATTCATCGAAACCCAGTTGAATTCAAAGCAACCAAAATTGGTTCAATGGTTCAAAACAGTAGAACTTCCGCGAATTGCAGGATTGTTCATTCCACTGTTCAAGAAATGGTCTGTGGAATATTCTGGAAGGTATCCAAAAATTAGGGCTTTTTTACCGAAATCAAAAGATCGAATTGCATGATTTATACTAACATAAACTTGTTCAGTGGTGTTGCAGGGGTGATTCTTGCAATAACTTGTTGTACGGCGGTGAGAAAACTGGGTTCAGACCGTATCACTTGTTCTCAATTTCTTTCATTGATTGATGATTCATTGATTGATCTTAGAGACTTATCACGCGATCTTGTATCAGTTGATAAATTGCATGATTTAGCAATCGACGCAGGTTTTGAAGAAGATTTTTTATCACATTTTGGTAAAAAGGTTTTACCGAGTAAGAATATAGAAGATGTGGAATTTTGGATTGGGCTTGTGAAGAAGAAACTTTCTTTAGCGTTTCATAGAGAAAGTGTCATAAAACCGGATGAAAACTTCATAGACAATGTTCGTTATATTTTAAAATCGTGTTTTTTTTTTTTTTTTTTTTCACTTTCGTGTGAGTTTGATTAAAAAAAATTTAATGGGTTTGGTTTAATTTTGATTTTAGGTTGAAGAAACTACTTTAGCCACTCTTGGGATTTTTGCATATTTGGGAAGAGAGACAAGATTATATTTATCGGATATGAATATAAAAGATATGGATGATGAAATCAAGGACTTTCTGAGGTAGATTTTGAAATTTACAACTTTATTATTAGGGCTAATCACAAAATTAACAAAATGGGAAGGTTATATTACAAAATAACCATATTTTCAACTTTTATCACAACATTATCATCTATTTCACGAGATGAATATGGCAAAATAACTTTTTTTTTTCAATTTAATTTATCTGCGGTCCCACCAGAAAGTATTTTCAAAAACAATTTCGTGGATTCTCTTATTCCGTGAAAACGACTTCATTTTTTGGTAAATTAACATCATTTTCACAAAAAAAAAATGATCTCGAAAAATGTAGTGTCGCCATTCAAACAACAATTATGTGGAAGTATAATTGAATTTTACAATTTCAGTCCTAAAACATTCTCTTACAATTTTGGTCCTTATTTGAAGTTCTGACGTTTTTAGACTTTCTTCCAAGTAAAATACTATTTATATCCCTGGATATAGCTATTTTTTGCATTTTGGTCCCGAATATAGTCATATTACTTGGAAAATGTACCAAATACATTACAAAAACATCAAATAAAGAGGTTCCACCCTGATGGCCTAGTGGATAAGGCTTTGGACTCTTTCTCTTCCCCCATAAAGAGGTTCCAAGTTCTAATCTCACTCTCTCCCTTTCCCCATATGGAGTGTTAGGTTTCAATCAGGGGATGGCCACTGGCCACCTCTCTACCCCCATAGGTGATTGACCCGGACCACCCTGCTGCCAGGTGTGCGTGGGCCCCGAGGTTGCTTCATCAGGGTCATCCAAAGGATGGGTCGGGTGGGGTCCTCGGTTATAAAAAAAAAAAAAAAAAAAAAAAAAAAAAACATCAAATAAGGACCAAAATATAGTCATATTACTTAGAAAACTTTTTGAGACCAAATTTGAAAACATCAGCTATATCCAGGGACCAAAAATGTAATTTACTCTTATTTACGAACCTTGTGCAGCTACTTGGAGTGTGGCAGCTTGTACATCTATCCCGAATTTAACTCCCTACCAAAGTACCAACTCTTCATCGAGGTTTGTTTAATAATTAAATTTTCTTAAAAACCCAAAAACATCAAATAACAATAATATTCATATCGATTATTTAGGTGGTTATAGATGAAATTGGATGGCTAGATTTTTACGCGCCGCTTAAATGCAAGTTCCAATATGATGGGAGAAGATCCAGAAAACACGCAATACAAGCAGAAAAGGAGATAATTTTGTACACAGTTCTTACTGTTTGTTACGATGTTTTCTCTGGATTCGCACATTATACAAAATCGTCTCAAAAACCACTAGATTCCGATGTTCTTTCGTTTTTGTTTCGAAGGTAATATAATTTTTTTTTTAAATCACATTATCATAAAATTATTTTTATGTCACAAACTTATTTATGATGTCTAATTGTAGTCAAACCCTGTTATCGAATTGCCTAGAGGAGTATTGGGCTGCTTACGATAAGTCTGGGTAAGGTGTTGTTTCTTTTTGACTTAATACAGACAGAACGACTTAATACAGAAAGTTATATATGTTGTTTATTTCTCATTGTAGTGAGGTAATGAAATTTTATGAAAGAGTTGCACCTGAATCATCTATATTATTGGAAACACACTCGAAGCCGATTGAATTAACGAAAAGAGGGAATTATCAAGAGGTTTCTAGAGAGATTAAGGTATTAATTTTGTTCTAATGCAATTTATGAAACATGGCAAGTTCATTTTGTTAAACAACAAAAATGTTAAATATTTTGGCAGGGTACAAGTTTAACGGGAATTAACCATGTAAAGGTTGTTGGGAAGGAATATGGAGCTAAAAAAAAGCGTTTGCATGAACGTTTACTTAGAGAATCCACCGAGAAGCTCGTATCTGCAAGTAACGTAAGACACTAATTTGGTTTGTGGATTCCGACGGAATCGGAATTCGTGATTCCATTCCATGACGTGTTTGGTTGCCAAACGAACGGATTTCAATTCCTTCAAATCCCATGTTTGATGGATTTCCCCGTTCCTAGGGAAGGGTGGAAGGAATTCAATTCCATTCCTTTCCTGCCAACCAAACACGTGATATATTCCAATTTTATTAGATTTCAATTCCTTTAACAGATTCCATCCCTTCCAAAAACATTCTAACACCGACCTGAATGATGATTTACAGATTATTTTAATGGGTACTCAACTACTATTCGTAGATGTAGCAGACGTTATCGCACTCCTTGTGAAGCAATTACGTGGCAAAAAGATCACAAAGAGAGAAAAAAGAAAAATAAAACGTACACTTAACGACATGGTGACACTTGTCCCTGTGACAATTTTAATGTTAATTCCTTTGTCGGCTGTCGGCCATGCAGCAATATTAGCTGCAATCAACAAATACGTCCCGTCTTTGGTACATCTTATTAAGATTCCGTCGTTTATTTTATGCTTTTTGTTTAATTTCTTTTTTTTTTTTTTACGATTAACATTTTTGTGTTATGTCTTGTTAGATTCCTTCACCGTATTCATGTGAACGGCTTAATTTGGTGAGACAATTAAAGAGAACCAAAAAGATGGAAGTTGATTCATGGGCCATTAGAGAAAGTATGTATTAACGAGAATGAAGAAGATAAAAGTTTTACAGTGGTGGTGCCATAAATTATAAATAAGAAGGGAATAACGAAAGATGATAGCTTGATAATAAGGCATAAATAATAAAGAAGCTTCATGGTTCAAATGTATATATAAGTAGATAGTTCTGCTGCATAAGTGTATATATGTAAATAAGTGCATGTCAAAGTTTTCTTCGTCTTTTGTGCCTGTTTCTTGAAGCTGCCATTGATGTAAAAAAAATGTATGTTGCTAATTGTAATTATGTTAAAAAGGCCACTAATCATAAGATGGAAAAAGAGTTTTTTATAGAAAAGTCTTAATATTTTGGGAAAATTAATGATTTAGTCCTAACATTTATTTTTTGCACAAAAAAAAAAAAAAAAAAAAACCAGGAAACTGGCAATTTTATTCAAATTTGTCCCTTTCTCCGGTAACCCTTTATTAGCCGGTAACGATTATTGGTGTTTCTCTGGATCACAGGCACATATAGCCGCTAGTCTAACACTATCACACTTTTTTAAACGAATCTGATAACCATTACTAATGGCATAGTTGGTTAAACACAAATTCAGTTGATGTGGGGATTCATACCTTTCACCAAGCACTGGTTTCATTACGTTGCATTTCACATTTGGGTTGTGGGTCGAGTACTCAAAATCATTATCACTATCTTCCTCATAGTCACTGTTCATTCATTTTATGTTGACCATCCTCATTTGCGTCATCTTCTTCCTTCTCAGAATCTTTCATTTCTTCATCGTTATCTTCACAGAGTATTGAGAAAATGTCTTTGCATCTAGAAATTTGTTTCCTTTTGAAGTAATCATCAAGCTCCACATCAATTGTATCCAAATCATGGAGCTCTTCCATTTTCACCTATGTACGTCTTCAACAAATGTAAAAACCCTTCTTTAATTGAAACGAGAGAAGCGGTGAGAAAGGCAAAAACCCTTGTTTGACTCAACAACCGGCTCACAAACTTATGGCCACATCAGCGATCGTTACAGGCTAATAAAGGTTACCGGAAGAAAGGGACCAATTTGTGTAAAATTCCTAGTTTCCTGGGCTTTTCTGTGCAAAAAATAAATATTAAGACTAAATTATTAATTTTACTTACTACCAACATTAACGTATTTTATTTTTCACCCATAGTAATAAGTGATTAGATTTTTGTCACCCAATATCAGCATTTTTATAATTTATAGTTTTTTCCTATAACAGTAACATATTTTTGTATTAATAACTTTAGTTTTTACCCAAGAGTAATAATAATTTTACATAATAATTTTACATTTTTATTCTGTTACCCATTGTAGCAACAATTTTCATATATTAATTGATACTAGTTTACAATTACATATTGCTTATTATTGATATACGTAAGTGTGTTACTATTATTGATAATAAATTATAAATATGTTCTTATTATGTATGAAACAATCTAAGTACATTATTTCAATGGGATAGCAATAAAATACACATTTTACAAGTTTCAAATTATCGTCAACAAAAAGATGTATGAAAGTTAACACTTTGGGTAAAAAAAATATATAAATGCATTACTATTACAAATAAACAATAAAGTACTACAAGTTTCATGTTATTATCAATAAAGTACTAGGCACATTACTATTATAGGTAAAGAAATGCAAGTACATTGCTATTATACTTAAGACAATATAT
Source organism: Cichorium intybus (assembly GCA_023525715.1). Taxonomy (NCBI): domain Eukaryota; kingdom Viridiplantae; phylum Streptophyta; class Magnoliopsida; order Asterales; family Asteraceae; genus Cichorium; species Cichorium intybus. Next base: position 60,229,129 of record CM042011.1, read on the forward strand.
ATAGCTTATATAGATAAAAAAAAAAGTAAAATTTTGCCACTATAAGAAGAAAATGCCTTCCAAGTTCCAACTACACAATCTCAATTATTTACAACAGCTAAAAGGTAATTTAACAAATCAGACCCCTAAACTTTGGGACATTTTCCATTTAAGTACATAATCAAGAAACAAAAACCTCAAAAAAAAAAAAATCAAAATTAACTCCTTCATAACAAAAACCTAAAGAAAATCACGCAGCAGCAATGACAACATCTTCCGCCACATCATCATCAACTTCATCAACAATCATTTCATTCTTAAACAGCAATTTAAGGTACGGAAGCACTTTCGGAAGCACATGTAAATCTGCAAAATTCACACTCATCATATCAAAAGCAATGCATGTTTTATGCATATAACTTTCATCAAAAACCGGTATTTTCGGGTATCTTTGACTAAAATGAGTCAAAATTATCCGATACGCGCCCGCACTATTCCCCACTTGAATCGCCTCTTCAGTTGTACTATGGTTTCTTGCTATCGCCTCTTCCACTAACGCGTCTTCAAAAGTTGCCTGATAATTAACACATTGTACTTTAAAAATCTAACTTGTTATTTTCTCAATAAAAATAAAATCATAAAATAGCAATGTACTATGTAATCTTACCTCATGTATAAGAACCGTTGCACCTTGAGAAGCTTTAACCAATTCCGGACATGGTCGCGTATCTCCCGAATAAACAATCTTCCACCCCGGTATAATTTCACCATCGTTTCCGATTTTACCCCCGCCTTTCAACACAACACCAAAAGCTTGAGGGCAATGAACAACGGGAAAACTAATCACACCATCTAAACCTGCATCTTTAAGAACTTCCTTCAAGTTGTTGACAATAGGTGAGACTAAGTTGATGTCCACAGGGCTATTTGGTCTTTTCCATTGACTTTGCATTTGACTTCCTTTTGTGAACAAATTAGAAGATTCGTAATTATTTGATTCGAAAGAAGCTAATGAAGATTCTGTTGTATGCCTACAATCAAGAAACTGCATGTCTAAATCCTCGAGTCTTTCGTATGCTTCTAGGAATCTTTTTAATTGTCGTGGGCCGATGACAATTAAGGGTTCGTGTGGGACCCGTTTTAGTAAATCGCGTCTTAAAGCAAGAATTCTTGCAAGACCTGTGTGGTGATCTGCATGGATGTGTGAAATCCAAATGCATTTTAGGGCTTTTACAGCTTCATCTGCCCCTTGAATGCCAAATCTGTTGAAAAATATTTGTGAAATTGAGGATTTGTTTTTTGGTGTGATATTATGATGGAATGGAGGAAATGAGGGAATGGAATGGATGATTACATTCCGTGATTGTGTTTGGTTGGGTTGAAGTAATGGAATGAGTGATTAGAACGTTTGTTTGTTATGTATGATTATAAAATTAAATTGATCAATGAAGAAAAAGATGTTATTTTATAGAAATAAACTATCGCTAATAAATTGCATATACACAAATTTCATGGCGTTTGAAATAATATAGTATATTTCAAATAGTAAAAAGAAAAAAGTTCATCAATCAGTCGAAAAAAATGTTTTCGAAAATAAAAAACTAAATAGCATGAAACCTAAAACTAGATCTATCATAGAAAAGAAATTTAGTTCGTTTTCAAGAAATAACAAAGAAAATTTACTGAAGTTTTGAAATTTTTTTTGCTATAAAAGATTAAATTAGAATCATATATCATTCCACTCCATCAAGGAATGAAAAAAAAAAAAAAAAAACATCCACCATGGAATGAAAAATCAGCCAAGGAGTAGGAATCCTCTATTCCATTCCATTCCTATATGGTCCATTCCATTCCCTCTTTGATTACTACATACCAAACACTACCTAAATATTGGCAAAAAGAAAAGAAAAAAACACAAAAGCTTGTAACTTTTCATGAAAAGATTAATTAAATTAATTACCTTCTTTTTAGCTGACCAAGAGTTCCTTCACCACAATCCAAAAGTAGACTACCTTTAGAGAAAAGATTGATAAAAATAGAACTAACATTTCGGTACTTTGAAGGTTGACTTGAACCGGTTCCTAGAAGGACAATTTCGACATTTTCTCGTGTAATATCCTCCAAACATTTAGGAACACCACTTTCATTTAACCAAGGTTCTTCTTTCATTCCGTTTTTGTCCTCTTCCCAAAGTTGACCAACTTGTTGGGCTGCATCCGATATTTCTGGTATTTCCAAAAGAAGGTCATCAATGATTTCAAGTGGGCCCGCGGTTTTTGGGACACCCGATCTGTCTAACCCTAATTGTGCTACAGGGCGTAAATGGAACTGTTTCAAAAAGTAAAAATCTTGATTTTGTTATTAAAGCGATCAAGAACTATAAAAAAAAAGGTAGAAATTTGTATGTAAATCTGCACCTTGAGGAGATTTTCAGCAGAAATTGTCTTTAAGTCAGTACCCTGTAGGGTTAACAATGTCAAATTAATTTCTTTTAGGGTTTAATAAAAAATTACCAAAATGGGTTGTCTTTCTTTAACAAATTGACCACCTTTTCTTAACCATTTAACAATATGCCCTTTCACAATGGGCCAATTGCAAATTTTTAAGGGTAAATTTCAAAAAAGACACTAAGTTTACAAAAAAATTCGATTTTGGCACTGTTATTTTTTTTTCAATTAAGTCACTATGTTTTCAATTTTGTTTCAATTTTGACACCTACCTGCCACGTCAGCTGAAAACCGGGTTGACCGGTCATGTGGTCAATATTGAAACAAAATTGAAAACGTAGTGACTTAATTGAAAAAAATTGAAAACTTAGTGACTTAATTGAAAAAAAAAATAACAAAGTGTCAAAATCGACTTTTTTTTAAAACTTAGTGTCTTTTTTGAAATTTACCCAATTTTTAATAGCTTGAGAAATTACTTTTAATGACAAAAGGATGCAAAAAAATTATTTTTTTTCGCGGAAATATATTTCTTTAAAGGTTTTCGTGGTGGGAATCAGTCAAAAAGCAATTTTGCAAAAACCATATCGCGAAATTGGAGGTCATTTTATTAAAAGGGTCAAAAAGGTGGGGACTTTGTTAAAATGAACCATACCATTTTAGTCATTTTGTGGTTTTCGGTTTTCCATTTAATTATTGTTATTTAAGATGACATAAGACCGAAAATATACCTCATTTGTGACAGGTGATGTTGAACATTTTAATTTTTCAAGAGACCAAAAACCAGGGGCAGGAAAGAATTGTGGACATAGATAATTAAGTCGGGCTGCAACTCTTGCACTAGATTGCAAAATCGGGATCTCAACATTCTTCCTGGTAATTTTATGTCACATTTTAATTTTTTCTTTAATAAAAAATTCATAATTTGGGATGAATTTAAAGAAAAGTTTGATAGGAACTTACATTTGATGCCCTGCGATAATATGTTCTGTCTCATGAAATTTTGACATCCATTTTTGATAGTCATTAGAATTTACAACTGATGAAGGACTTAAGTGAATTACACAATTGACCTTTTTGGTAGGTGTATCACCATAGTAAGTGTCAAGAGATTTTGAAGATAATAATTCTTGAAAATGAGATAAAGTGGGACAATCTACAAGGACGACAATGGGACCCGCAACAGAAGGTCCAAGAACATCATCAGGGTGAACCTGAAAAATACAAGAAAAGTTGTGTGTAAAGTTAAAAGATTATCAAATTCATGGTAAAGAAAGATGGGCTACATGCAAGAATTAGCAATGTACTTTCTTTTTTTTCCTTATTATAGCATTGTACTTTTTTTTCCTTATTATACAAGAAAAGTTGTGTGTAAACTTAAAAGATTATCAAAGGTGATAAATTTACCATGATGTCTTTTAAATCCGATTTCACAGAAATCCCTTCTTGTAATTCGCGATATTTTGGGCCAGGTCTTAATCCAAGTGCTCTGGCTTTTTCTAGGTCAAATTTACCCCTGATCTCAGGCAACTCGCAAATATACAAAACAGAAACATCACTAGATTTTAAAGCAAACTCGTCTTCCTTTTGCTCGTCGATTTGGGGGCATTTTGGTCTTAATAAAATGGCAGATATTTTGACAACTTCATCATCAATAAGTTTGAGTTGATCATGGAGTTTTTCAGGTTTGTCTAATTGACCAAAACATCGACTATGAACCATGGCTGCATTTGGAATGAATGATTTCATTGCATCAATTAAATATTTAAAATCTGAAGGTCCCCATACATTTACAGATATTCCTTCTTCACCTGTGCCAGCTAATGTCAGTAAAAGACCTGCAAAATAATAATCATAAAGTTCAAAATTATTGACCTTTTTCTATATTATAGCTAATCTTGAAATAAAGAGATAAATTCAAGATTTTATAAGGAGACCTGGTAGTCCACCAGCGGTTTCAGAGCAGACACGTGAAAGAAATATATGATCGATCTTTGATAACTTAATCTTATGTTCTGTACAAAATCGCTGCAGTCCCTGATGAAATTGAAATCACATAAAGAAATTAACAATAAAGGGGTAATGTTTTGATTTGTGGGACAAAAAAATGAAGTTGTATTCTCTAATTACGTAAACATTCAACAAAATTCATGAATAGTGCATTGAAACACTTACTTCTCCAGCATTAAATATGAATCTCTGTTTGTCGAAGAAGAGCAAAACTGATGGCGATGTGTCTTGGGTATCCATACCAGTTCCTAAAACCTGGGAAATGTAATTAGCAACTTTTAGATTACAAAATCAAATAGCTTGTAACGGTAACGTGGTGTTAATAGCGGATACCTGGACATACGAAATTGTATTAACGGGATTGAGTCTTCGAACTTTTAGTTTGAGGTCTTTGGGTCTACTACTTTTGTCTCTACCTTCTGCCCTTTTCTTATTGAACCCAGCAGCCATCCCAATCTTCTTGGGGTCTTCCACTTCAAGCTCCATATTCGTTGATGATAACCCACTTTTCTCCTTGCTATCACTCTGCTTCAGAGGACTGGTGTCACTGCTACTGATTCTGCGATTAGGATTGAAGGATTTGGAATTGTATATGTGCGGTTTCCTTGAAGATGAAAGACAAGTGAAGAAAGGGTAAGAAGAAGAAAGGGATTTGGGATGTTTATTGGGGATTTTGTTGGTGAATTTGAGGAGGGGATTTGGTTTGAATGAAGAGAGAAAGAAAGAGGGATTAGGGTGGTTGGCAGCGGTGGAGAAAAGGAGGCGAAGGTTTGTAATTTGGGGCATTGTGTTCATTGCCGGAGCCCTAGAAGAGGGGTTTAACCACCCTCTAAACCCCCACACGCCGCTCCATTAAACAATGCACCGGATAGATGAACAGATATGCAATTTGCACTTCAAAAGATAAGTAACGACATTCAAAATGAGCAACAGCAAGCTGGTATAGCTCAGTTGGTTAGAGCGTGTGGCTGTTAACCACAAGGTCGGAGGTTCAAGCCCTCCTTCTAGCGAATTTTTTAAACCAAAATATTTTAGTGTAAATTACAGTTTTAGTCCCTGTGATCTACCCAATTTTCCATATTTGTTCTAGTTTTGGAAATCCAAGATATCTATCCCTATGGTATTGTTTAGCTAACACATCGGTCCCTGATGCTGTTACCGTCACCCTTGGTCCGTTAAGTGACCATCAAGTGCTCCTAATATGAGGGTTTTTTGGTTATTTCGTGCCTTCTCTCTCACTGCGACTACACACATTTGAGACATAATTGTTGATTATCATGGGCTACACTCAATCAGTGATTGCCTAAGGGCACTATGTATCATCGTAAAACAAGAAAACCTGAAATATTTTAGTGTAAATTACAGTTTTAGTCCCTATGATCTACCCAATTTTCCATATTTGTTCTAGTTTTGGAAATCCAAGATATCTATCCTTATAGTATCGTTTAGCTAACACATTAGGTCCCCGATGCTGTTACCGTCACCCTTGGTCCGTTAAGTGACCATCAAGTGCCCCTAATGTGAGGGTTTTTTGGTTATTTCATGCCTTCTCTCTCACTGCGACTACGCACATTTGAGACATAATTGTTGATTATCATAGGCTACACTCAATCAGTGATTACCTAAGGGCACTATGTATCATCGTAAAACAATAAAACTTGACATACGCATCTCATCTTTTACATTATTAACGCAAACAGAAACCGATGTAGCCACATAAACAGCACTTTCGAGTCGTAAATGGCACCGACCATGTGAAACATCCGTTTGATGAAAGACCATGTCGATGCTTCAAAAGTTTATAGTAAGTAATCCTTGTTCGTAAGTCGTTTTATGTAGTGGGAAAACCTAACTTTATTCATTTCTGATTTTGTAGAAGGTTTCGAGAATCTCTTCACAATGCAAATCAATCATAGTGGTATGCTTTCCAAATCCCCCTGGGATGGAATACTTTTTTGGGAAAATATCTTACGTTCATCGTGTAGACATAGACGATTTTTCAGTCCATGAGCTAGATGCTATGATCCAGGAATTAGGACTTGCTAGAGTGAAACCCACCTATTATCACTTTTGTAGACCAAAAATCGATATTGATGTTAGTTTTCTATTGCTTCGTAATGAGGTAGATGTCATTAATCTAGTTCTCTATGTTGTGTACAGTAAAGATATTAAGGTGTATCTTGAACATGGTAGAACGAATGTAATGGCATACTTCATGTCTCCTGTTAATGTCATTATAGAATAAATAAAAGAGAACAAATCCGCTAAATACCGAAGACAGAAGAAGAAATGTGGAACAATTTGGTCTTTTAGAAAAAAGTTGGACTTTGACCTAAATTTAACATGGGATCATTCTCGAATCGTTAATGTGGAGTGTGACAATCAAAACCTTTGGTACTAGTTAGAAACTATGTAATGATGATGAGATGAAATGCTACTATTAACTCTTCCATTAAGTGCTTAATGAAAATTGTAAATTTGTCTAAATATGTGTTAATATTGAAATGTGTAGATTAAGTCATTTCATTAAGTTCTTAATAATGTTTATGTGTGATATAGATGAATGAATAAGAATAAAGATGAAAATCTAATAGTGGTTGTTAATAAAGGAAATTATGATTTTAGTCTTACTTTATGATTGAATAACTCAATATAGGTTTCGATTTGGCAATTTTTCTCAAATAATGAAAAATGGAGTTCTTGAAGATATGAGAATATAGGAAAAAGAATGGAAACATTTGGAGTTAGGATGAAGAAGTTATGATGGATTGAAGTTGGGCCAAAACTGCTAAAAATCAAGAAATGATCAAGTTCGGACTTCATTATCGGAAAATATATTCAGAATTGAAGAACTTTAGTAAGAGTAAGTTGTAGTTCTCATTTCTAGCTTTCTATACGTATATGATTTGCAAAAAATGGATAAAGAATGAAAAAGTTGTGACATTGGAACATGGGAGGAAAATGTTGTGGAATGATGGGAGTTGGAAAAAATGTTATTGGAAAAGGGTCACGTGGGGCGAGTAGAAAATAAAGCATAGGCCACGTGGTTCGAAACTTTAGGAAAACTAAATCAGACTTTTTGTTAAGGTGTGCGGGTCGCGCAGGAATTATAAACGATCCACGTGGGCCGCGCGGAGTGATGTGCTAGCTACTTCCTAGAACGCGTGTGTCGGCCAATCAGCTCCTATTTTTGCCAGCTAACTCTTCCACTAACTCTCTTTGATGGACACGTGTAAACCACTTCAATACACCAACTTTAGATACGGTAAACTAGCCATTTTTCTCATTTTATTCTTCTTTTTCCTTTAGAAACTCTCCTAAGAACACTAGGTGTGTTCTTGGTGTATTAATGTGTGTGCTTCCAATCAATATCAAATTTCTAAGGATTTCAAGGGGATTTTTGGTGTATTTGAGTCTCCTCAAGGTAAGGATCACTTCTATATAATTTATTTGGGTTAAGATTATTACGAAATTTTAATTGTCACATGAACCCTAATTTTTGGGAAATTGAAGATAACATGAAATTGATGGAGGATTATGTTTGCAAATTGTTAGATAATGCTTCGTTAACAATTTTTTATCTTTTAACATCATCAAATCTCACAAGTTGAGTTGGTTCATCTAAATAGAGATTCCTTTGATGAAATAGAGCAAACTTTATGGATGGATTATGGTTATGTGATGATAATTATGTTATGTTAATCAAAGAGGCATCATTAGAATGTTAATTTGGAAAAGAACCATCAAAGTAAAGTTATTGGATATTTCTTGGTAATAATACAACTTACTTATATGGATTGATTGGAGAAATTGAAGTTGGGATGTGGTAACATCATCAATGGCATCAAAAGAATGATTGGATTATTATAGTATTAATGTTGGCGTAGATTCCAACCAGTTATGCATAATCATGGTTATAATGTCTTAATGGATTAAGTTGACTGTGAAAATTCTCATAAGTGAATAAATCATGCTTAGGTGTTAATGTATATGTATTGTATATGATTTAATAAGTGGTGATCAAGGTTGTGGCTGTCAAGAGAAATGCAAGGGTGCTTTAAAGACTTAGTTACCTATTCTTTAGTGCAATGTGAGTACATGAGGATACTTTTCTTGGGTACATAATTGCAAGTGTTTTCAAATACCGTGCTTTAACACTAAAAAGTTTTACCATGTTACACTATGATTGTTTAACAAATAGAATTTATGTGAATCTTGGATCAAGTTTATTATTAGAGTTTCCTTTATTCATTATTGTTATGAGTCCAATTATTTGGTACTTTGTGATTTTAAAGTTACTTATGTTGAAGAGTCCCATTTTGGATTGGTCTTTTAGATATGATGATTATGTGTGTTGAAGTCCGGATAAGATCTCTCCAGATATAGGAATATTCTATAGACTCTACTGGGATGGTACCTCCCGTTGCGAAGTAGAAGTCTTATATGTTGATCATATTAGAAGTGAATATGTTTCCTTCTATGGGATTTGACATAGACCCATAAGTAGTTTGATGGCTTTCCGATACTTTAGGTCCCCATCCTTGGTAGTTCGGTGGCTTTCCAATACCTTGGACCTTTACGAAGGCATGACTTGTAAAGTGGGTGTGTCCCGCTTTATAAAGGAGTGTATAAAACGGGGGCGTCCATATTATTGTTTTGGGACTTTTGTTTTGAATATGATTCTTGTTTAAGTCTTGGGTCCAAAAATGTCATTGTTACTTATGTTATTAACTTGATCCTAGATTTCTAATATTACAAGTTCAAAGAAAGAAGTTTATATTCTTACAAAGCGATGAATACTTGCATTAAATTTAAAACCCATGTAATTCACATGATGCAATATCTCACGTATGTTCTGTTTAAACTATTGGATTAGGTGTCTAAGCTCATAACTATAATTGGTATATACTTAAAGTGATAGTACAACAGTCTTTTTAGGTTGCCCTCAATAGTCCAAATGGTATTAAGGTTAATAGAGAGAGAAATAAATAGTTTATTAATTTATTATGTGATGATAAATTAATTAAAAACTAGTTTGGAATTAATTAGAATTAATTTGGAATTAATTAGAATTAATTTAGAATTAACTAAAAGTGTAGGGACTGAATTATAATTATTCAATAGTTGAACCATGGAGGATAGGGGACGAAAATTAGAGGATATTTATCCTCGAATTCGTCCACTATGAGTGTGGTGGATAGGGGTGTTGGAAATCAAGGTTCATGTAATTAGTTTCAAAAAACAAGAGTTTGCAACGGAAGCATAAAATCATGAACACAAATTCCGTTTTCAAGAGGATCATGCTACATGCATGTAGAGATAATATGAAGAACAAACATAGATTAAGTTCAAGATCATAACCTTTGTTCTTGGGTTTGGTTTGGATGATTTTGATAGCTAGGAATCAAATTAGAATCCCTCTATAGTTGATCCACCACAAGCTTGAACACCCTTGAATGCTAGTTCCACAACTTGCAAGTTAGAACTCATTTTCTTGTGAAACAAAAATCTAATTTTTGCTAACTATCAAGAGAGCTTTTAGAGAGTTTCTTTGGCTGATTTTTGAAGCAAGAATGATTACCATCACACCCTCAAAATCGTCCACTATATCACCCACAAAGAGAAAAGAAAAGCACATGCAACTAGCTTAAAAGAAAGTCCCATTTGATTTCTATAATCAAAAGCTAGAAGACACAAAGCATCTTCCACCTCTTTTAAGTTCTTAATGCATTCTTTTCCTTCCAATATGGCTGATTTTATGATGACAAAGGAAGTGCTAGTGGGTTGTTATTATTTATAAAACTTAGATAATAAAAGCTTATAAATAATAAATCTTCTTATTTCTTAAATGGGATAACATTAACCCATAATCATATACATAAATAAACCATCTAGATATACAATCTTAATTGTATAATTATATATATACATATATATATATATATATATATATATATATATATATATATATATATATATATATATATATATATATATATATATAACAATATATATATATTTTATTTAATTTACCAATTAAATTAAATAAAAGGCTTACTTATAAATCAATTAAATCGTTTAACAATTTAAACAATTTAATTGTTACACTTAATTAATTCATCACATATGAATTACTAATCAACCTTTAATTTTGTAGTTATTATTATTTACCTCAAATAATAATAACCTACAAGATTAAATTGCAAGTTTAGTATCATTTGATGTTAAATAAAATTTAACGTTCTAAATGATCAATTTATGTCAAACTTGTTGTTGGTGTGACCCTATAGGATCATGTATTATTAGTAATATCATTTTATGATCATCCTTGGGCATATAGAACTAACAATCTCCCACTTGCACAAGGTTGCATCATAGAATGATATCAACAGTGGTAAACGTCTGGCAACATTTCACTGCCCCCAATAACACATGACATTGTGCCATTCAACAACATTCAATTCTTCAGAAAACACGAGGCTCTAATTGATGTATAAGGTTATCTATCAATTATCCCTTTGTCACAAACATCTTGTTGAACATGAGACATGGATCTTAATCATTCTCATTTTATGTTCAACTTTCAATCAGGCGCCTTAGATGTCTAACTCTCAACACATAAGAGGAACAAATCCCGTCTTGACTACATACGCCCCTCATATAGTTAGTACTATGCATGAGTATGGCCTTTATGGTTGTCTGTATTTCAAGAACAACAGTAAACCATATCAAAGCATAGTACACTCTACACTTGAGTCCCAAATATGTATCTCAGGTCAAAGGATACAATGATAATACCTTTATTCAAGAATCACTTATGATGATGATCCATGGAGTGATCTTGAAACGGGTCAAGTCCAATACTTGTTCACTGACAAGTACCTATGAATTTGGTTGCAACCTTTTGCTACTTTTACCCATAAAAGTCAACCAATCCAATTCATATTAGTCTTACTTCATAATTGCTCCCACAACTATGATCGACTATGGACGTTTAGAATAACTAAATTATTCAAGGATTAAACATGCTAATAAAACACAATAATTATGAATGAAACATCACGTCACATATATTACATAATTCTTGTCGTTTACATAAGTTCATATTCATAAAACATTAAACACAAATCAAATCCATTCATTAGAAAAACGGAGTCCTATACCCTTAGCATGACTTTCATGCTTAGTTTGGGGTAAAGGTTTCGTGAATGGGTCTGCCAAATTTTGATCTGTATGAACCTTGTGAATACTTATTTCACCATTCTTAACTTCATGTCTAATGTAGTTATACCTTCAGTAAATGTGTTTGGTTTTTTGATGCAATCTAGGTTCCTTTGCTTGAGCTATAGCACCTAGATTGTCACAGAAGATTTCTATAGGGTCCCGAATGGAAGGAACAACCCCTAGATCTTCTATGAACTTTCTCATCCAGACATCTTCTTGAGCAGCTTCTGAAGTAGCAACATATTCTGATTCTGTAGTGGATTGTGCAATCACTTCTTGTTTGGAACTCTTCCAAGACACGGCTCCTCCATTTAAAATAAAGACATACACAGATTGAGATTTCGAATCATCCCTATCTGTTTGGAAGCTTGCGTCAGTGTAACCCTTTACCTTTAAGCTTTCTTCCAAACCGCCGTAAACTAAGAACATATCTTTAGTTCTTCTCAAGTACTTAAGAATGTTCTTTACAGCAGTCCAGTGGGCTTCATTTGGGTTCTGTTGATACCTACTAGTCATACTTAAGGCACATGAGACGTTGGGCCTAGTGCATAACATGGCATACATGATGGACCCAATTGCCGAAGCATATGGGACATGTTTCATCCTTTCAAGTTCAGTCCTAATGTTTGGGCACTGAGACTTGCTTAGGATGGTGCCATGCGGCATTGGCAAGAATCCTCTTTTGGAGTCTTGCATCTTGAACCTTTTCAAGATTTTATCAATATATACACTTTGGCTAAGACCAATAAGTCTCTTAGATCTATCTCTATATATCTTTATGCCTAATACATAAGCAGCTTCCCCTAGATCCTTCATTGAGAAACAACTCTCAAGGAACGCTTTGACACCTTTTAAGGTTGGGATGTCATTTCCAAATAAAAGTATGTCATCTACATACAATACTAGGATTATGACAATGCTCCCACTAGCTTTCTTGTAAACACAGGAGTCATCCTCATTTTTGATGAATCCAAAACTCGTAATCTTTTCATCAAAACGGATGTTCCATGTTCGAGACGCTTGCTTTAATCCATAGATAGATCTTTTAAGCTTGCACACTTTGTTTGGATGCTTGGGATCGACAAAACCTTCAGGTTGATCCATATAGACATCTTCCAATAAGTGTCCATTAAGGAAAGCGGTCTTGACATCCATTTGCCATATCTCATAATCATAGTACGCGGCTATGGCAAAAAGTATCCTAATCGACTTAATCATTGCCACTGGAGAAAAGGTCTCATCATAGTCAATACCATGAGTCTGTGAGTATCCTTTAGCGACAAGTCTAGCCTTAAAAGTGTGAACATTTCCATCCACGTCGATTTTCTTTTTGAAAACCCATTTGTTCCCAACAGTCTTACAATTGGTGGGAAGATTAACCAAGTTCCAAACTTGATTATCGTGCATGGATTGCATCTCAGTGTTCATGGCCTCAAGCCATTTATCAGATTCAGGATCTGATATTGCACTCTGATAGTTGACGGGTTCATCAGAATCTATCGTATAACATTCCTCTTCCATCAAAAGGTAACCATACCTTTCTGGTTCAATTCGAACCCTACCAGATTTGCGAACACCTTGTGTTACAACTTGTTCCTGATCAACCGTTTGTTCAGGTTCAACAATTTCTTGTTGAATGCTAGATTCAACTTCTTGTGTATCAGGTTGTGGTTCCTGAAGTTCCTCAAGTTCCACAAACCTCCCACTAGCCTCTTCCGTCAGAAACTTGTTTTCTAGGAATTCAGCTTTTCGAGAAATAAATATCTTATTCTCGATGGGATTGTAGAAATAGTATCCAAGACAATCTTTCGGATACCCTACAAAGATACATTTAGTTGAACGGGGTTCTAATTTGTTTGAAGCTTCTTGTCTAACATAAGCTTCACAACCCCATACCTTGAGATAGGATAAAGATGGAACCCTTCCATGCCATATCTCATAAGGTGTTTTATCTACCTTCTTAGTAGGTGCCATGTTTAGGAGACGAGCAGCTGTTTGTAAAGCATAACCCCAAAATGATAAAGGTAAAGTACTTCTACTCATCATGGATCGAACCATATCCAATAGTGTTCGGTTCCGCCTCTCAGACACACCATTATGTTGTGGTGTTCCAGGTGGAGTAAGTTGTGAAACAATTCCACAAGTCTTAAGATGATCCATAAAGTTTGTACTTAAGTACTCACCTCCTCTATCAGAACGAAGAACTTTAATTGTTTTGTTGAGTTGATTTTCCACTTCACTTTGAAACGTTTTGAACATTTCAAACGCCTCATGTTTATGTTTAATTAAATAAACATATCCAAAACGACTAAAGTCGTCAGTGAAGGTGATGAAATATCTTTCACCATATCTAGTCATTGGCTTGAAAGGACCACATACATCCGTATGTATGATTCCTAACAAGCCCTTTGCTCTCTCATTGGTTCCGGAGAAAGGAGCTTTAGTCATCTTGCCATGTAAACAAGATTCACATATATCAAATGAGTCATTCTCATTTGCCTTCAAAAGTCCACTCTTTTGAAGTTGGGATATGCGATTCTTGTTTATATGCCCAAGGCGACAATGCCATAGATAGGTTTGACTCAAATCAAATTTGGGTTTCTTGGTGAAAGTGTGGTATAAAGAGCCATGGTTAGTCTTTTCATCAAGGTTTACTTCATAAATTCCATTTAAAGGCCTAGCCTCAAAATAGAATACATTATTTTTGTAAACGCAAATATCATCATTATTAAAGGAAAGATCAAATCCACATTGTCTTAATTTAGCAACCAAAATAATATTCCTAGTCAAGCTAGGAACATAATAAACATTCAACAATGTCATACACAAGCCATTAGGTAGTAATAAATTAAAACTTCCAATTGAATCCACCGCAACCCTTGCATTGTTTCCAACCCGAAGTACTACCTCATTTGCCTTCAGTCGCCTACTCCTTTTGAACCCCTGCAACATATTACATATGTGAGTTCCACAACCAGTATCAAATACCCATGTGTTAGGAGATAAATTATAAAGTTCTAGGTCTATCACATAGATACCTGAAGTGCCTTCACCGGCCTTCTTCTTCTTCAACTCCGCAAGATACGTAGGGCAATTTCTCTTCCAATGCCCAGCTTTGCCACATTCAAAGCATGTGTCTTCTTTGGCAACCTTTGCCTTCTTCTTGGGCAGATGGGATGGTTGGACAACTTTCTTGCCCTTACCTTTGAAAGCTTTTGCTTTCCCTTTGCCCTTGGAGTTGGTGGGGTGTTCGGGTCTAGTTCTCTTTGTGCCACCTTCCTTGATCATGAGAACTTGAGTGGTTTTCTTAGGCAGAGTCTTTTCCGCGGTAATTAGCATCCCATGTAATTCCGGGATAGTCTTGTTTAAACCATTCATGTTATAATTCATGACAAAAGGATCAAAGGACTTTGTCAAGGAGTTAAGGATCATATCCGTTGCTAGCTCTTCGGGCATCACAACTCCAAGACGTGCCAAATGATCAATGTGACTCTTCATTTTGAGCACATAAGAGCTTACCGACTGCCCATCCTCCATCTTGCAAGCATGGAAAGCCCGAACAGTTTCGAACCTTTCCATTCTTGCAAGTTGTTGGAACATTTCCTTTAGTTGATTAATCATGTCATAGGCTGAATGATTCTCCAAATCCTTCTGAAGGTCGGGAATCATGGTTGCCAGCATGAGGCATGATGCATTGATGGAATCATCCATCTTTTTAAGCCATGCATCGTGTGCGGGCTTAGGAATAGCAGGGGGCTCTTCTGGAAGTGGTTCATTGAGAACATATTCTTTCTTTTCTTGTTTGAGAACAATTCTCACACTACGGTACCAATCCAAGAAGTTGGTATGATTAAGTTTTTCTCCTTCAAGGAGAGACCGTAGTGAGGTTTTGTTAGGAGCCGAGTGTGTGTTGTTTGGTGCCATCTACAAAATTTTAACAAGGTTCTATTTAGTAAATTATGATATTAAGTCCTTAATAATTAATACCCTTTCTTGTTTCATAAACTTTAATTAATTAAGGTCTAGAATCCAAGTTGCATTACGAATAAGTGGTTAGGTATCCTTTATCCCGTCTATTCGAATCAACAAGGTAGGTAACGGTTTACCAATTATATCCAAATATAATTTCTAGATTTATGGGATCCCATTATAACATTTATAAGTTTGGCATGTTTGATCCCATCTATGCCTTGGATTTCTAATGCTTAGGTGACCTTTATCACAAGAGATTTCCAAACGAATCATCCTACTTAAACGGACGTGTAGTTTTGTCAACTATTGATGGTTAGGTGTCCTTTATCCCATCAATATTGCAAAACTACTTCTTGTATCACAAGAAGACTCCAAGTGGTTAGGTATCCTTTATCCCACAAGGAAATGTAAGTGATACATGAGTGTCTTTAAGAGGGACGGCATTAATTCGTATTTCATAAGGGATTTGAATGTTTTACAATTCTAATTTTGAAAAACATATGGTATCATGTAGATTGCATGCATCCAATGAACATGGTACCATTAAATCTTATTTTGTTAATTGGTTCCTTAATCATAAAATCTCCATTTTATTGATTCTTTGTTTGTGGTCAAGATTACAATTAATATCCAATATTAAGTTTGAGTTTGATCACATATATTAGAACCAATTTATAATCCTAAATAATTACCATTATTACTTAGGGTTGGAGTTTGTAAGAGTTCATAAAATCTCCATTTTATTTCTTGTTTCAATCATTTTCAAAACTTGACTTAGTAGGTTTTATAACAAAACCCATTTTAATAAAACCAATTTTATCACATCTTATGTTTTAAATGTCAACTTTTGAAAATACAAACTCCTTGATGATTATGTTTAATTATCTAGGTTGTCTAGCATGAAAAATCTTATTTTCATCCACAACATAACATAATAAAACATTCAATCATCACAAGCATGCATGGGTGCATAAACACAAGCCAACTAGTTTGATATTTCATGTGAGCCATACATGAAATATCAAGTCCAAACCTAGGGACAAAAAGGTGACAAAAACTCAACCAAATGATCTTCGATTTGGCTACAATTTTGCCAAGCTTCTTATATCACCAAATGACACTTGAACCACCATTTCTTGACATCATGGAGTGAGTTATGAATTTTCTTTGGCCCCCATGAAACTTGCGAAATTCAGGGCAGCAGGAAGAAGATTTTTGTGATTTTTGTTGCATTTTTCAATTCATTCTTGGCCTTATTGATGCTAATACTTGTTGAAACTTAATGTATATACTAGATATTAAAGTTACCAACAAGTATATCACCAAATAACCAAGATATGAATTTTTAAAACACTTCCAAAACAATTTTGAAATCTGGACAGCAGCTCTTCCGAAAGTGCTGCTGTTGGGTGCAATCTTCTCTTGGTCTTTTACTTCCTTCTCTTGTTACATTTAGTGAAATAAATAAAATACAACTATTCTAATATTTACAAAATGAATATTAAGAAGGAAATAACTAATTATTATTACAAACCATTTGAATAAATGAATAGATTACAACCATATCGAATACAAACACAAAACATGCATCATATGGTCCTTGGCTTGTTTATGCACCATTTTATCACATAAAATCATAAGAAAATCAACACTTTGTTTTTCTAAGGCAACATCTATGTAACCAAATGCATGCATACATAAAATATAGTTGGTTACATAAAATCATAGATTATATATTTCCATGTTGCCAAAGAAGCCATGCATGAAACTTTCATTCATGAAGATGAACATTCATGGCTTCCAAAAACCAAGTTTATCCAAATAAACTTATTATCTAAACATGCAATATAGCCATGGCTCTGATACCAATTGTTGGAAATCAAGGTTCATGTAATTAGTTTCAAAAAAACAAGAGTTTGCAACGGAAGCATAAAATCATGAACACAAATTCCGTTTTCAAGAGGATCATGCTACATGCATGTAGAGATAATATGAAGAACAAACATAGATTAAGTTCAAGATCATAACATTTGTTCTTGGGTTTGGTTTGGATGATTTTGATAGCTAGGAATCAAATTAGAATCCCTCTATAGTTGATCCACCACAAGCTTGAACACCCTTGAATGCTAGTTCCACAACTTGAAAGTTAGAACTCCTTTTCTTGTGAAACAAAAATCTAATTTTTGCTAACTATCAAGAGAGCTTTTAGAGAGTTTCTTTGGCTGATTTTTGAAGCAAGAATGATCACCATCACACCCTCAAAATCGTCCACTATATCACCCACAAAGAGAAAAGAAAAGCACATGCAACTAGCTTAAAAGAAAGTCCCATTTGATTTCTATAATCAAAAGCTAGAAGACACAAAGCATCTTCCACCTCTTTTAAGTTCTTCATGCATTCTTTTCCTTCCAATATGGCTGATTTTATGATGACAAAGGAAGTGCTAGTGGGTTGTTATTATTTATAAAACTTAGATAATAAAAGCTTATAAATAATAAATCTTCTTATTTCTTAAATGGGATAACATTTAACCCATAATCATATACATAAATAAACCATCTAGATATACAATCTTAATTGTATAATTATATATATACATATATATATATATATATATATATATATATATATATATATATATATATATATATATAAAACAATATATATATATATATATATATATATTATTTAATTTACCAATTAAATTAAATAAAAAGCTTACTTATAAATCAATTAAATCGTTTAACAATTTAAACAATTTAATTGTTACACTTAATTAATTCATCACATATGAATTACTAATCAACCTTTAATTTTGTAGTTATTATTATTTACCTCAAATAATAATAACCTACAAGATTAAATTGCAAGTTTAGTATCATTTGATGTTAAATCAAATTTAACGTTCTAAATGATCAATTTGTGTCAAACTTGTTGTTGGTGTGACCCTATAGGATCATGTATTATTAGTAATATCATTTTATGATCATCCTTGGGCATATAGAACTAACAAGGGGTTCATCCCTTCCATTTCTATTCAAGATAGAGTATAGGTGAACGGGTTTTGAATTTAAAGATAAAATGTTTATCTGGTTTAAATTCAAATAAGGCTTATCCCTAACACCTTTATATGCTATAAATACCTCTCTCTGGAGCCTCATAACTTGCGCCAAATCCAGAGTAGACATTCCTCTGGGTTTTTCTCTTCTCTCTCAAGCAGAATCTATAATCCGTCTCTAAGGTTTTATAGCGAGCTTTTCTTAGTAAGATAATTAAGAAATAATTAATTTTATCACTTGGACTTTTGGGTGTGAACCATTAGAGGCACAACACTTGTGGTGCTTGCTTCCAAAGAGATCTACAAGAAGAGGAATCATTGTTATTTGCTATAATAACAATAAGGTATGTAATCCTAAAACCCTTTTGTAATTTTCGTTTTTACCTAGGGCCTATTAGGGTTTCCTTTTGATGTTCTAATTTATATGTTCAATATAGAAAACATAGATCGTTTAGGTTGCATATGCACTTAGGAGTTTGAGTTTATTTGTTTGCCTAAAACCTATCATAAACTTGCTATGTACCCAAGTTATCGTGATGCTTAGTGGAAGCTTTTGATGAAGACTTAAAAGATTTTTGTACCTTGGGGTTTAGACGTGTTATGTACTTAAATAATGGTTCGTGATCTTAACTTGTAAACACATACTACTTATGTTTTTGGTGATTTCAACTTATGATTTTTGTTAAACCACATTGTTAATGCATGTAAAATCTTTTAAAAATGCTGATAAAAGTATGAGGTGTTACAATTTGGTATCAGAGCCATGGTTTAAGCGAATTGGGTTGGAATACCATCCTAGGCTTAAACTATAAGAGTATTAAGTTAGTATGCCTTAGCAATTTAGAGGTATGCTTAGGCTTATAGGATGCTGGTCACGAAAGAAAACTTATAGATTAAGGAGAGTACATCATATAGGAAGATAACATGCTACATCTTTCTACTATTATATAGATATGATGTTTATTTAATCGTTATTCAATTTATCTTATATAGTAAATGGAAGGAGGCGGACAAGAACCACCAATTGACGGGTGCACTACAAGACACACTTCTTCTCATGGAAGTGGACTCATCAACGTTGCGGGCAATGTGGGAGCCGAGTCAAACCCTCGGCCGCAACCCGTGACATTAGAAGCCATTCAAAATCTTATCAGTAATTTAAGAAATGAAATGAATAATAATGTCAATAAAATAATTGATACCCGACTTGGAGAATCTCATGCCCATTCTTCGCAAGATGTTTCATGGAAGCCAACTAGCAGTGATTCTTCAATAGGAGATGAAAGTGTAGGAAATGAACCTAAAAGGGGATGCTTGTTTATGGCTTGTAAAACCTTGGAGTATCTTAGGAGCTTTGAACCGAAGGTCACTATGAGATGGATTCGAGAGACCGAACAAGTGCTTGAAGTGAGTAAGTGTAATGAAAGTGATAAAGTGTATTATGCTTCTTGTTTACGGAAGGATGATGCTTTAGTTTGGTGGAATACTCATTATGAAAGTTTAGGAAAGAATGTCGTATACCGTTGGACGTGGAGTGAGTTTGTAGCTCGACTGAAAGAAAAGTTTTGCCCAGTTAGGGACATTGAAAAACTACATGAAGATTTCATTTTTCTCAAGAAATGGAGCTCTACGGTTGATGAATACACGAAGAAAATTTATGACATGATTCCATTTGTAGGGGAAGCTTACCCCACCGAAAGATCGAGAATCAACTGTTACGTTAGAGGACTACCATGAGAATATGAACTAGAAATTAAAAGAGCAAGTGCTTTGGATGCTAAAGAAGACAAGTGTAATGACTTAAAAAAGACTTGAAAACTTGATGAACATATAAAAGTTCTCTATACAGAACTGAAAGAGAATCAAGAATGGGTCAAAGATACCAAAAGAAACAGAAATAGGCAG
This sequence comes from Cichorium intybus, assembly GCA_023525715.1. Classification (NCBI taxonomy): domain Eukaryota; kingdom Viridiplantae; phylum Streptophyta; class Magnoliopsida; order Asterales; family Asteraceae; genus Cichorium; species Cichorium intybus. The sequence continues at coordinate 60,249,721 of CM042011.1, forward strand.
AAAATAAATTTTCGGTATGGAAGCGGAAATTTTCAGGCTTGTAGCAGAACAAAACCGTCTTACAAATGTTGTAAGAAATAGAGAGGGGGGGGGGTATTGATCACATAAAAGCAATATATCTCTTATAATTTCAAGATTTATAGCCTGAAAATTAAGTTGGTAATGAATGTAATAACAACGAAAATATAATATAGTACATTCTTTCATTAAAACCATAACAAATTAAGTTAGTTAAAATACTTTCATTCATGAGATTATAACAACATACATATTATTGTATTCTTTAAATTAAACTTATATTTCTACTTTGGATTCCATTAATGGCAACCTAGCACAATTTTTGTGAACTTCAAACAATTTAATATAACATTAAATTATTTCAAACCTCAAATTAATGAACTCACATCGCTCCTCAAATGTTGCACTAAGCCCACATCCCTCTTCGATTACTATCATTGAGTTGATAAATTTATGGATATTTTCAAACATTGTAATCACAAGCATTTGCATATTATAAAGTTATAAATTTTTATGCTCATCGTCACCTAGAGTGGGTAGTGGAACTTCAAGTATAACCAATTGCTGTTGCACACGGCGAAATACAATGGTCATTTCTAACATAGTTATATTCATAAGTTTTTGATATCTAAGTTGAACGACTATCAGGTAATGATTTATTCCTTCGCTTGACGACGGATGGATGGTGTGGAATGTGATCGAAAAACATTAAGTTTAAACACAATTTAGATTTGTGATTTTCACATGCAACAATGACATTTTCACCGACAATTCTAACATTTTTGTAGATGACATTTGTGAAAATATCAGTTTTCCTGCAATAACTGAAATATCCGCACCCATTGTTCTGCGAAAAACTCATTTTCTTGTCGGGAATATTGTTACATTTTCACATAATAGCTTAATGAAATCAATAAATATCGTTTCAGATACATTTTAGATGTTTTCTGACATATTTTTTGTAGAGACACTCTTCTAACCTGCAAAAATTTTGTTTAGAATATGCAATCAAAGTAAAAAAAAAAAAATAGCTTTGAATAGGAAGGACTACTTCAGCCCATTACCAAGATTTTCGCAGCCCATTATATGATTTTAGCAAGTCGGGTGTTGGTCAATGAAATTTTGCAGGCCTAGAGATTTTCGCCGACCCTCACTTCCGAAAATCCTGACTATTTTTGTCCCTATTCTAATTTTTGTTTAAATCTTGAAATTTCGGTTATAAAATTAGCCTTTATCTGTCTTTTTCTCGATTAATTAATTATTTATTTTAATGAAAGAATTATTAGAGATGATTATAAAAGCCAAAAATAAACGCTAGAGGACTTTGTTACTACTAGGATCGATCATGTGAGAAGAGGAGAGGCATTTGTTACTACTAGGATCGATCATGTGAGAAGAGGAGAGGCATTGGGGCCAATTTTATGTGATTGATGGAAGAATTCAAATTCCCTTTAGGCCCTCCTCTTTGTGAGTGCATTTGAAGACAATGAGGGGTAAAAACGGTAAACAAAAAGATCTGGGGCTCATAGAAGGAACAAAATACCACTGGTTGCAACCCCCATATCAGCAACCATAGATAAGATCGATCATATCCACACACACATGAACCTAGAATGGTGATTTTAACAGCAACCATATAGTTTATCAATATTCTGAAATTAGCTCCAAAATGGGCACAATTCAGCCCATGAATGCTTATGGCATCTCTTCATTCTCACACTCTCTCTGTTCCAATTTCAAGAACACCATTAGCACCAGTTTCGCCATTCAAAGACCTTCCACAAGGTGCCACAGTTACTCTAGGTCAAAAATCCGAGCCATGACCACCGTCCGCGACGGTCAATCTGAAGCTGCACCATCGCAAGAACCCCCTTCCGTCAAATTCGCTTTCGTGAGTGTAAGTCATCAACATTAACCACATCAATTTCAATCCACATTGTGAATTACTAGTTTCTCCCGATGAATACCTTTCTGTTTACATGAAAAATGGCAGTCGGTGCTTCTACCCGACGGAACTCCCGACGTACATTTTAGAAGCGCGACGGGTGGACAGAAGCTTAGGGACATTATGCTGGATTCGAATATGGAGTTGTATGGACCATATGTAATAATTTCTACTCTTGATTCCACATCTTCTTTCGAATCTGTTACTGATCCGATGATATAAGCTTTCAATTTTTGGTGATTCAGTCTAGACCTTTGCTAAACTGCGCCGGCGGAGGAACCTGCGGCACTTGCATGGTGGAGGTAAGTTGAACACCAACCGATATGAATTTTAAAAGCGTTTAGTGTGTCGATTTGTGGGTGTGCTCTCAGGTCATCGAAGGCAAGGAGTTGCTCACTCCACGAACAGATAAAGAGAAGGAAAAGCTTAATCGGGTATGAAATAATATGAATAAATCATCAATTATTGCAGAATCTTATTCAAAAACAGGAAAACGTTGTGACTCCATAGCTTTTGTCTTATTCAAATCTCTAATGATGAAGTGCAGAATCCGAAGAATTGGAGGCTGGCTTGTCAAACAACAGTGGGGAAACCGGATTCAACAGGCCTGGTTAGTAGTAGTTGATATGTATATTGATTGATATGCAGTTTGGGTTTTCTGATTGGTAATTGTTGAAGGAAAATTGGTGATGAAATGAAAATGTAGGTTGTGATACAGCAATTACCAGAATGGAAAGGGCATGAATGGACACTTGGAAAGGAACCCCCTCCAGAATCTTGATTTTGATTTTGATTTTGATTTTCTTGATCTATAATGTTGTAAATGATGAGCACGGTAATGGTGACATATTCTTGAATAATATATAATAGAATCAGTCGATTTAGTCCTGACAATTTTTTATTATTTCATTCAAAAAGCCCGCCAAATAGGCCCAACATCCCAAATACCAATATTTTTTTGAGTAAATTACGGTTTTAGCCCTTATGGTTGGCACCAATATGCAGTTTGGGTCCAAGTATTAAATGTTGATGTGGCTGGTACTCATGGTTGTCAAATGACCCAAATCCATCAAGATGAACTCTTTGGTATGACCTTTGGTTAAGTATGTGTAAATCAACGAAAATGCATATGCTTTTGTCTTTTTTATTATATTTATTTTAATCAATAAACTGATGGACCCCACCTATCCTGTAACTCGCCATGTGCAAATCATCGGCTCCAACACATGCACACAGCCACCAACCACCAACCACCACTAGCATCTTCGTCTCCAACAAGCCACCATTACCGGCGCATCATTGCTACTACCGGTTGAACCGCAACTACTACAGGACCACCAATCACCGACTACCAACTACCAACTACCATAACATCAACTACCAACCACCATACTAACAACCACCAACTAAAACACACCACACCACACCATCTAGGGGGTGTTCGGGTACGGGTTAATCGATTTTGGGGTGGGGGTAAACCGGCTGAAACCGGACCATTTAAGGTTCGGGTATCGGGAAATTTGGTTACAAGTTAGTCGGGTATGGGTTATTTGGATAACAGAAATTGGTTGCTATTAGGAGTGTAAAATTGAAAGTAGATTGCTATTATGACAATAAATCTTACATTTTTTGCGTGATAATTTTGAAAGAAGTTTTCACGAAATGGAAACGACAATCATAAATTGAACAGACAAGGCTGAAAACCAAATGACATTACAATCATAAATTGAACAGACAAGGCTGAAAACCAAATGTGTATACTCACACAGAAACCATTTATATTCATCTAAACGTCAATATTTTTACGTATAGCAAGTTCTTTAAATATTTGTACAGTAAATATATTATGATTTTTCGGGTTCAGATTCGGATAGTGTTTTCATGATTTTTCGGATAATTCGAACATCCAATATCCGAGAATTTATAAATCTAAGAACTAAGTGGTTGGTTTACATCATTGGGTTTGACCAAACTGTTTATGGGCCAAGCAAGAAAGAACATAGAGAACTTACCTATGACAAGGCCCAACTAAACTAGGAATGATTTAGCTATAAAATCCAAACTATATGTTACTTATTAATATTACTTTGAAAAGCACAAACTTAAGTATAAAGTGTAAGTTAAAGTTACTATGCATGAAATGTATATAAATTAAATCAATTAAAAACACAAATACAACCATCTAATTCATACAATTGCTACAGCAGGAAGTTTGTTATTATTTGATGGTGAAGAAAGTTTCCATCTTACATGAAAACGATTAATATAGTGGATGAATTAGAAGTCATGAATACTAACATCAATGTATGGCTAGTGAAACAAATTCAAAATAGAAAATTCGAATATCCGTTTTGATATCTGAATCCGTATCCGAAATTTCGGGTACAGATTCAGATACCAAAAATAAATATCCGAATTATTGGATATCCGAAATTAGGATATCCGGTTTTGAACATCACATCATCATCACCACCAACTTGAAATACCTAAACTAAAATGAAACCCCTAACCCTAAATAAGAATAAAAACCCTAACTCACCACCACCACTAAAAATGCCAACCATTGGTGGTGATGTAGTGATGTAGCATTGGTGGAGAATGAGACCGATGTGGGTTTGACAACGATAGTCCTCGTTGGAGCTGCTGAGGATATCTAATCGGAGAGTGTCTCTAAAAAAATATTATTTGATTTTTTGAACTAATCTATAGAAATGGTCTTTGAGTTTAATAAAATGACAAATTAATAGAAAATACAATATTTTAAGAGTACGGTTAATGACTTGTAAGGGTAACGTACTTTTGAAATTGTTCACATTTGGTCACTGAACTTTTATTTGTGCTTAGTTTACCTATGAACTTTTTCAAATTGTTCACATTATACAATTATGACCGGTGATAGAATGTTTATTCTGATTTGGAATCCTACGTGGCATCCTATAAGACTTGAAAGGGTAACGAACTTTTAAAATTGTTCACATTTGGTCACCAAACTTATTTTTGTACTTGATTTACCCATGAACTTTTTAAAATTGTTTATATTATACCCTTATGACCGATGATAGAACGTTTGTGCTGATTTGACATCCGACGTGGCATCAGAAAATAGGGATGAACTCCATCCAAAAACCGAACCGAACCAGACCGAAACCGAAATGGACCGAAATCGAATTATGATTTTTTAAAAACCAAAGACCGAAATGAATATGTATATTCGATCTGATTCGATTCAGTTATTCCGGTTTTCGATTCGATTTGGTTTTTCATGATCAAGAGTAGTGTTAGGAATAAGCATGGACCGGACCGAAACCGAATTGGACCGAAACTTAATTAACATTGTTTAAAAACCGAAAACCGAACCGAATATACATATTCGGTCCCGGTTCGGTTGGTTTTCGGTTCGGTTCGGTTTTTTCGGTGTTCATCCCTATCAGAAAGCTGAGACATAAATAAGGGTCAGTGGTCTTCAGTTGGGGTTCAGATGTCAAATCAGCAAAAACTTTCTATTATTGGTCATAAGGGTATAATATGAATAATTTTAAAAAGTTCATGGGTAAATCAAGCACAAAAATAAGTTCAGTGACCAAATATGAACAATTTTAGAAGTTCGTTACCCTTCCAAGTCTTCTAGGATGCCACGTAGGATTTCAAATCAGTATAAACCTTCTGAACAATTTTAAAAAGTTCATGGGTATATCAAGCACAAAAATAAGTTCAGTGACCAAATGTGAACAATTTCAAAAGTTCGTTACCCTTACAAGTCATTATCCCTTAAGAGTATATTGGTCATTTCATTTTAACGGAAGTGACTTGAGAGTAACAATTTCATTGACTAGGGTTGGGCTTTTTTTCAAACCATGAGGATGAGCCACATCAATGTTTAAACATTTGGACTCAAACTGTATATTGGTGTATTTAACAGAGAACAAAACAGTAATGTACTTATTTTTTATTCTTATATGTTTCAGTTTTTTTGGAATAGTCAAAAGTCGCAACTAAGACAAACATGGAGACAAATGATAAAAAAAGTTCACACTTTCGATTTTGAAAACCCAGTAGCAAAGATCAGTTGGCTCTTCGTAGTTTGATCGCCTTGATTATCAAACAATGGCTTCATAATATTTGGATTTTTGGACCAATGTTTTCAATGGTGGTGATCGATCACTTTTAGATGTTCGAAGGTTAATTAGGATTTGAAAGACTAGACAGTAGGAGTTTTTAGGTGATGTTCTTTCTCATTTTTGGTTGAGTTTGATTCCGTATACCTTGACGTGCTTTGTATAAAATATATGATGGTTATTATGTGCTTATATTATATTTATCTAAGACTTTGCATTACTCTCTTATTGGTGGTATTGCTTTTAAACAACCTAACTTGTGGTTTTTACTTTATTCTTTGGTTTTATAAGGGTTTGTATGCAGAGCGAAGGTTATTACGGTTGCTTGTTGTTTGATTTGAACTGGTTAGATTGGTTGATACATTTTGTTTTGTGGTTGACTATAATTGCATTTGGAATATGCCATTTATTTGCATCATTAAAGTTCCATCCGAATTGAGAAAGTTTTATAAAATTCAAAAATGATAATCTATGGTTGTGGTTATTTTCCCATTAATATGATATTAGAGCCATTGCTCTTATCAATGGAATAGAATTGTTTAAGAGATATAAACTAACAAGAGTCGGACAGTTAATTAAAATGGCTTGAATTATCATGTTAGGAAAAAAAGAAAGATGAAAGACCTCTTTTATTTGAATAACTAGGGGGATGTTTGTACATTATATAGAAATAAAATTAGATGGCTAAAATATAGACACAATGCATGTTCTTATCCTAACCAAAAGATTGATACAAAATATTGTCATTATTTTGAACTATATGATTATAGAGACATTTATAGAAAGTTAAAAGCTAAAAGTTGTAACAATTATAATGAATGAATGTAATTCACGAAATAAAATTCAAACAAACATGGTTCGAGATAAATATTTATCTCGAACCAAATGATCGCAATGGCTTTTATCTCCGGGTTGTAGAAGAATATAATTTTGTATAATTTCGATTTAATGTTAGATTTATCTGTTGTTACGTTAAATCAATTTAAAACTATCCATTTAGTTATTTTACCAATTTCAAATATCTAATATGAATTATTGGGGTGCTCTTTGGTTTTCAATATCATTTTGTTATCAATTATGTTTTTGTTTGAAGTTTACTCAAATATTTACACGTAAAACAATATAAAATCTTTAAGAATTTATAATGATAATTATATAAAACATAAGTATTGAGGTGTTTATTTATATTGGGCTTTTAAACATTCTTATCAATATATATTCTAAAAGTTAGTATACCATCACATTCAAAATTTTGGTAAAAGTAATATTAAGCACTTAAATTAAGAAAACCTCATAGAAACTAAAAGTCTAAGATAAATAATATATGAAAATAACTTGATATTCAATGTTATAAATTCTAACAAAACATGCGACAAGAAAACAAATGTAGTATTATGTACTGATATAGTTAAGAGGTGTTCTCAACAACGTAATTATGAAGCCTATTATTAGAAGTTGTGAAACTTGATGAGGCATGTATATAGTTAGATATGTGATTTGTTCATCTAATTGTTGTAGTGTTATATTGATCAGGCCTATTAATTAATTGACTAGATTTAAGTGTGCGGCTACGCCCAGATGATATTGACTTAGTAGCCAATAAAGTCGGACAATCTTGTTCATATTCCTAGATCAATAAACTAATATTGGGCCTATACAAGAATGATTTTATCCATGTGTCATGTTCAATGATATCAAAACAAAGGGAGATTGACTACAACCCATATACCTTATAGGTTTCACTATTGCAACAGTAGCATGTGTGGTTAAGGAAAATTACATGTTGATGTTTAACATTGTATGTTTAGTTGATTTCTTTTGTCTCTTGCAAAAGTGGTAGTTTGTAAGATCTAGGGTAAAAAATATAATAAGTTTGTCGTATATTGCTAATTATATGTGAACGTACAGGTTCACACACAAATAGCATTTAAAATGGATGAAATAAATAATTATATTTATAGTAGATAAATTTATTTTTTAACAACTAAGTACACAATTAGTTAAATAACGAACATAGTTTATTTAATAAAAAATTTGATTAAAAAGTAATTAATTAGTGAGTTGGGTTGTTAAATCGACAGACTTGATAAAGGCTTTGAAAAGTCCATCCGACAGTTAAAGTATAAAAAGAAGCTAAGTAGTTATTAAAAGAGATAAACAAAACATTGCAAACTTGTAACGTCTCGGTTATTAGAGTAAATTGCAGTTTTTAGAAAAATTGTTTTCATTAATAAAAACACCATTTCATAAAAACTTTCAATCATAATTATTATTTCATTCATAAAAAACATATAATATCATCAATAATCCAAAACAGTCAACGGAAGTCAAAAACGCAAATAATGTCAACACCAAACATAATCTAAAAGTGAAGCCGCGCCAGAGCGTACTCATCAAGCATTGTCATCACTCATAGCAAAAGTAATTGAAATAGTGGTTTTAGAGGGTGAGGGTAAACACACAGCTTAGTGAATTCTACACATACACACCATGTCAATCATACATAATCTACCCCTATGATACAAACCACACAACACAGTAAAATAAACACACACTCTACTTACCCAGTACATTGAGCCATGCCACATTGCTCAGCACTACGAGCCACACCTTTCCCAGTGCATCTTACCATGCATACCTTGCTGTGTACTACATATTTCAGTGCGTCGAGCCATTCTATATTGCTCAGTATGCCAAGCCACCCTACATTGCTCAGTATGCCGAGCCACCCTACATTGCTCAGTACGCCAAGCCCTCCTACATTGCTTACTACGTCGAGCCACCTCACATTACTCAGTACGTCGAGCCACCCTACATTGCTCAATACGTCGAGCCACCATACATTGCTCAGCAGGTCAAGCCTAAAACATCCACATACTAGACCCATACATGCCTAGTACTAATCACACACATCCTATAATCACACACGAGCTAAAGTAAATGACATACAACATCCACAAAATGTAGAGAAACTCACCTCGATCAGCAACAAATAATCTGTGAAGCTACTCTGCGGATCCAACCAAAGACCAACACATACTTCTCATCCCCCTATAAGGTGTTTTACAGTATTAGCAACTAGATCTTAACCCTTTATACTACTTACATTATTATTAGGTTCAAATTCCAGATTCTGCCCCAAAACAACACTCTGTTCAAGACCACTTTAACCCTTCTTAAGCCCTTCTGATTTGTAAAACGATTTCATATTATTAAAATTTGGACTCTTAGTTATCAAGGGATATATCGCACATGTTTAAATCATTTTTCTATGATTTTATACGAATTTATGAGGTTAGGGTATCTAAACAATTCAATCCAGATCAGTTGTGAAAATGTCACTTTTCACCCTAGATAAAGTTGTTTTTAGGATTGGGCTAAAACATAAGGACTGATCCCAACTCAATTAACACACTTTGGGTACCGTTTCAGGTCCATACGATACGCCTACAATTTTGTACAACTGAAACAAAATAGTGCATTTTCTCAGTAAATTATGGTTTCATTAGAGGGGTTATAACTCGTGTTTTAGACATAATCTATGAGAACTGAACGGTCAAAACTTGCATATGTATGTCACGAAACTACAGTCCAAAATCATGGTGATCCAACGGTTCAAACTCCATGGATTGTCCGAGCAATACAACAAGGTCTAGAAATCTGAGAATGGACTATGGTTTAAGTCTCAAAAACCAATCTTCATTCCAACTTTTACCATCAATGGCACCACCAACAAGAGATTAGCCTTAACCATGACTTGGTTAGCCTTCAACCACCATCAATGTGGTGGTCCATGGTGGTTTGATGGCGGTGATCCTTGCTATCTTATGTTCTGTTTCTAGCAGCCCCTTCCCACCATCTTTTCTCTTTTTGACGGCTTCAATGGTAGTTCACGACTTGGATGAATTGGAATTCTCGACTTCAATGGGATCAGCTAGCGATATACAAGATCGATTAAGCTTAAAATAACTAGAATCGGATTGTATGGGCCGAATACTCTTTATTTCCTCTACATCTCGTGAACCAGCCCAAGGAAAAGAATAAATTCATGCAACTTTGCCCCACTTGACACTTGAGGTCCCTTGAATTTGTTTCCTTATATTTGTTTAGCCCAAAACCCATTTTTTCAACATTTGAAGTTTCCAACAACGTCAAAACTCACTCCTTCCCAACATAATTAGAATTTAGAAAGATTATATTATTATTATTATTACCATTATTAGTCGTAATAATCGGGATTTCATTATTTAAATCGCTTTCAAATTATAATTCATTCCCTTTTCTTTTAAAACACATAATTAAACAATTGAACGCTAAATGTAACGATATATTAAAGATAGGGCGTTACAAAACTCGAATCACATTCATGAGGAAAATGTCTTATTCATAGAAGACATTTTTCCTTGATGGTCGACGATCTCAAGTAAAAACAAAGAGAAAGACTGAGTTTTGTTTGCCGGTTGTCTAGCAACAATCATTTCAGCTACATGTGGATATCGATACATGTAATCGATATTGGTTCCAGTTCTCTGACACCAAGGGATCCCTACACTTTAGGTAATCGAATGGTTACTTTTTTGTCATCATGTTAGTTCTGATTAGATCTGACTTTTAGGATTAAAATTTTAAAATTGTATTTTTCAGCGCTGTGTGCTGATTCTTTAAATTGTTTTTGACTTATCCCGTCTCTTACAGTTAATAAGACATTAATTGCATATTTAAGTGTTTGTTTCAATTAACCATTTAATTGGTTTAATGTAGATTTACTTGTGGTTAATGATTTAATTCTACACTAATATTAGAGGTTACATGTCTCTTTTGAGCAATGTATAAGAACCCTTATGCCAACCAAAGTAAGATTCAGAAAAGAAACATGTGATGTTTATAATAACTAAGCAACATATAAACCTTTGAAAACATGAACTTCATTATGTGCATATTGCCATTTCTACGAGAAATCATCTACATAGTTGGTTTCAGTTTAGTTGCATTGTAAATTTGTAATTTTTAATTCATTTAACCAAAGGAACAATTATTATTCCATTCTTTCTTCTTGTCGTATAGGTCAATAAACAAGTGGATTATCAATTCATTGAAGAAAGATGAAATTTACCAATTCTTACATCATAAACTGAAACGTGTTTTGGTTTCATTGGTTAATAAACAATTTCAAGATTATTTATTGTTTTATAATAAAGTTGTTAACAAAAATTTTCTACAAAAACTCGTATAACCATAAACCATTAATCTTTTAGACACCTCTCACTTTCTTCAAATTTCAAGATTATTTATTGTTTAATATATCAATAAATAATTTATATACAATAGAGGATAATATCTATAATGGGAGCGACAATGGGGCCATATGGATGTGAAGGAAGATTCACGACGACCTTGCTGATGTGGATCGATGACAACAAGCAACAATAGTAATAAGATTAAATTAGACATTTTATAAGAGCTGTAACAATAGTAATAAGATTAAATTAGACATTTTATAAGAGCTTTACCATATTGCAACTAGTTTTTGAGATGTTAATATGAGTTTGACATCTTAATAATCACGGACTCCTAAGGCGACTAACTTGTCTAGTCACAGCCCCTTTAAAAAATTTAATTAAAAAAACGTTGGATTTCAATGTAAAAGCTAGTTATGTAAATTTTAATCAAAAATAAAAAGTTCCATTAATTTTTACAACCATAGTATTTGTTAAGTTGATGGATTAAAGCTCAATATCACATTCATGAGGAAAATGTCTTATTCATAAAAGACCGGTTTAATATAATAAAGGTGTTAATACTTTAATACAAGGATTATAAAGTATATAACTTTAATTAAAAAAAATATAACTTTCATCTATTTTTTATGAAATTTATCTTTAGCTCTAAATTGATTAACAACTAGCATAAATTAAATTTCAAGTCTGGTACATTACATCATACAACTTTGAACATATCCACATTGGAATCACATGCTTGATGCATTAATTGACCAAATAGGCCCACCACCACTATATTCTGTTTTAGTTAACTCTTTGATAAAAACAACCCAAATGGGCCCAAAACTTACCAAAACCAAACTAAATACATAAAGTGGGTCCTTTTACAAACGAATCATGTATAATTTGCTGCATTACCCGATCACAAATAGGATGCATCCTATCCAAAATCACAAATGAAAACAATTTAACAAGCATCTCATAAATAAGAAAAAACAAGAACAAAGAAAAACAAACAACTTGCTTTTCTACTTATTTATACAATTTAAAAAAAGCCTAGAATTTAATTCAACTTGAAAAAACAAACAACACCGAAAAACTTAGTAGTCATTGGATAGAGGAATGTGGTCATCAGAGATGAACACATTCGGGTAAATGGCTCCGGCTAAACCACCGCCGATGAGTGGTCCAACCCAGTAGATCCAGTGTCCAGCAAAGTCGAAGCTGGCCACAGCAGGTCCGAATGATCTGGCTGGGTTCATTGACCCACCAGAAAATGGTCCTGCAGCTAAAATGTTAGCACCCACGATGAACCCGATTGCCAAAGGAGCAATTGTACCCACTGAACCCTTCTTTGGGTCACATGCGGTGGCATACACTGTGTACACCAATGCAAATGTGATGATGATTTCAAAAACAACCCCTTGAAGTGCTCCAATATCCGAAACACCGTGAATAGGAACAGCCTGAAAAAACATAACTTAAAATTTTAATATTATTATAAATATCACTATATGTTAACAAGCATAACCTAAAAGGAAATTTTCAACAAATTAGGAAAATAAGTCATTTAAGTTATATTTTGTTGTTATCTAGTAAAATTAAAAAATGAATGGATTAAACAATTTAAAAGTAATCTAGCATATTTATAATCTGTTTGAGAGAAGTGGTCGTTAACTCGTTATGCTGATGTATAGTACAAACCCTATAGCAAATTGTACAACGCTTACCAGGCCTCCGGTGACGTAACTGAGAAGGAAGCTTGCGACAACGGAACCAAGGAGTTGAGCGATCCAGTAGAACAAGCCGGTTAGGATGGTGATCTGGCCGCCGACGGCCAACCCGAAGGTGACAGCTGGATTGACATGGCCGCCGGAGATGTTAGCAGCGATTGATACGGCAACAAACAGGGCAAATCCATGGCAAACAGCGACAGCTACTAGACCAGGTGGATCTAGGGCAGCATCTGCTGTTAATTTGGCTAAGAAAAAGAAGCAATTGTGTTATGTACATGTAGAATTAAACATGGATAGATAATGGGTATGGTGTGTTCTGAGTTACCACTTACCATAAGCTATGGCGGAACCAACACCGGCGAAGACGAAGAGCAAGGTGGAGATGAACTCCGCAATGTAGGCCTTGATAGAGCTGGAACTGAATGAATCATCGAAACTTCCGAAGGCGAGTCCAGGCATTAGTATTGATTGATGCTTATTTGCTCAATTTGGAAAGAGTTTTACGATAGAAAGAGAGAGGAGAATGTTACTGAAGAGCTGATTGCCAATTTCGAGCTCGGGAAAAAGAAAACCGAGAAAGAAGGGAGACAAGTTCTTCTAAATACTCAAAAGAAATGCAACCGCTAGTCATATTGGCTAGGTCTATCACCCTTAAAGAGGGGAGAACAAAAAGGAAAATAAATAAACGTGAATGTGTTTATTAATTATTATTGCCCTAATTCTAAGAGGGAGGGGGGGGGGGGGGGGGGGGGGGGGGGGTTATTGTCCGAAATCCGAACGTCATTCCTCCAAGTCATACGTGTTGTCGTCGGATTTATTGTCCGAAATCTCTTCTTCATCGTCGTCAATGTACTCCTCAGATTTGTTATCAGTCGATGCAAACAACTCATCATCTGAAATGTCTACGCTTTCTATATCGTTCATGTAAACATGCTCCGACAAATCAGCTCGAAGGTTGTGATGCAACTGGCGGCTACGTACCTCCACTCTATTTGCTAGGTATTGTGTCTTTTCAAAACCGAGTGGTTCACGTTGTGGCAAAATTTCATTTTCATCAAACCGGAATATCTCTTTTCCTTCATCTTCTAAAATCATATTATGTAATATGATGTACGCATACGTTAAACCTTTTATTTTTCTGTCGTCCCAGAACGTGTCAAATTGTTTATTATTTGCCAACGTCTTTTGAGAACACCAAATGTCGTTCTATATCTTTCCTAGCTCCTTGTACCGCCTTAAACCTCAATGTGAAACTTTTGAAGGTCTCTATTAGCCAAATTAGCCTTTTAGTGGCCTCTTTCCAAAACCTTTACGAACCGGCCCATCGGCCCCTTCGTTACCGTCAGCTTCGTTTTTTTCCGTTGCAGAAAAAAGATTTCTTATTCGGATGAGACCATGCTTTTACAAACACATAATACTTTGGATAAATTTCATCAGTAAGATAATAACTTCATTTGTATGATATGTCGTTCACTATGAAAGATATGCCATAAGTGACTCATTAGAAATATATTGTGGAATACGGGAGATTGATTGAGCACATTTATGTCGTTGTTAGAACCTGCAACTCCAAAAAATGCATGCCAAAACCAAAGATCGATCGATGCTACCGCTTCTAAAATTATTGTCGGCTCTTTGTGGTCATCTCGCATAAACTGACCACGTCATGCATTTGGACACATAGCCACGACCAATGCATATAATCAATGCTACCGATCATTCATAGTAACACATGTCTGTTTTCTTGTGCCGTATACAACCGATGCATGTCGCTGATAGCCGACTTACGTAAATATCGTTGACTGTAAACTAACATGATAGTTTTAGCAAATTTGTAAAGTGTTTCCCATGCCGTTCTTTTAGACATACATAGGTACTCATTCCATGTGTCACCTCTTACACCGAAAGCTAATTGCCGGACTGCCGATGTACAACTCTGCATTGGTGAAAACGCCTTTACACCTCTAGCATCCCACTATTGTTATAATAAACTAGGCGAATGCCCGCACGTTGCGCAGGATAATTTTTTATTAGTTAGAATATAAACAAATGCATGTTATTCTTATACCAAATTAAAATACATATATATAGAAAAACCTCTTCATTATTTTTAACTATATGATAATACATAAATTTGGTTTAAGATAAGAAACTTTAACTATATATTTCCTTAAACTTTAATATTTGGAAATATTTTCAAGAGTAAATGTGGGATCAAAATTTCCTTCATAGTGTGTTATTTTGTGTCATTTCGTTATCCCACATCGCTTAAAAACACAATTGAAGAGAAATCAAATATCTATAAGTAAATAGACTAATATAATTTTCATCACACATAGCTTAAGAAACAAATTTCAATGAAAGAAAACATCTATAAGTATAGATGTTAAAATCATTTCTCTCATATCTTTGTTCGTTTGTGTTCTTCATTGTAACCAGATTAGGAATCAGTTGCAACATTCTATGAACCTTTGGTTTTAGTTTTAGGATCGTTTTCATAAAAGTTGGATGGGTACTAACAGATGTCCACTTCGATCTATTTTTTCTAATAAATTAAAAGTAATGTGGTACATGATAAAAATTCATCTTAAACTATATTGATTAAATGACATCTATTATAATATTTATAGGTATAAACATATTTGTTTGAACTTTGAAGGATTATGTTTGAAAGTTCGATGTGCATAAATCTTATGAAAGCGAAATAAAATCTTTACAACGTTGTCAACACATATCGAACTGTGGCCACGACTTAATATGAACGTGCAACTCAATTGGTATTTTAATAGTTTTAACTCATTTAAATATTCATCTTTTTAGTTTTGATGATTTTGAAATAGGATAATTGTTAAAACTTTGAGATGAAAATATTTTTTATGATAAATTGACACTAATTAATAATAGATTTTAATAGCATGTTTCTAGGTTTTAATGTTTGACTATCTATTTATAATTGAATTTAAAAAAGTGGTTATGTAGCTTTTTCGAGTTTTGGATGCAAACATGATATCTATTATGATAACAATTTATGTTTAATATATTATACGTTTAGATTATATATAAAGTTCAAATTTTTTAGTAATATTCATCTTCATTTTTGAGTTTTAATAAAATTTTTACGTATATACATATTGGTAAATCGACAATGTTTACACCAGTGTCACTTTTTACAAACGACACACTATAAACTTTAAACTTAGTCAAGTTTTTAAAAGTTTTAAGTAAGGAACTAACTACGCATATACATATTGGTGAATCGAAAAATGTTTATACCAATGTCACTTTTTAAAAACAACGTACTATAAATTTCCAACCTAGTCAACTTTTTAAAAGTTTTAACTAATTTTAATATTTACTTTTGAGTTTCAATACTTTTTAGAGTTGAAACTAAATAGTAAAAATCTTTTAGAACTTGCGATAAAAGAAGGTTTCTATGATAAAATGATCATAAATTAATAATAGACTTGAAAGATCAAGTTTGATGGATAATGAAAACAAATGAATTGTATTATATAAGAGAAAGAGAAGATGTCATATATGTATGTGAAGCAATGTGAGATAAAGAAAAAAATCTCAAATTAATGTGATAAAATATTTAAATTAATAAATTGATTATATTAAGTGGGAATTTGAAAGGTCATGGAGGTTTCAAATGCATATGGGGAGAGGAAAGATGCTTCCTTTATAAGATATAAGATTATATCTCGACTCCAAATCGATAACTATGCATAAAAACAACCGTTTTTACCTTATTCTTTTAAGACTCATAGTTTTGTTTTTGTTGTGCTTAATGCCTATAATACCAATTTATAAATATGCACCAAATGCATATTAAGATTCCCACAGTCACGTGTATTATATGATTAAAAAAATTAATGATACGAAATCTTTAAAATCTAAATGGCTAATAGTTAACATTCTAAACTTTAGTTTAAATTAAATAACCATTTTAACAAATGAACAAAAATAATATAAATGGTACATGTAATAAATTTTAATAATGATAAACAGGTGAAAGATAATAATTAAATCATCACATTATTTATATTCGTTTGTTATACGAATCCAAAAAATTATTGAGAAGAAGGAACAACTTCAATGGGCCCCAAATTGAACCGACCATTAGCCATAATTGGTGACGTCCTTGTTGTTATTACCGTCGATAAATACGTTTGAATTTGGGCTTGTTTTTCTGCCGGCTGATGTGGATAGATAGTAGCCACCACACTCCTCTAAATCCACTTGTTCGCAGAGTAGTTTTTGATTTAAAATAATAATTTTTGTTTTAGTTTTTTTTTTAATTAAAAATTATTATACCTTTTTGTTTAAAAGAATGTAGTTTTTTTGTTAAAAATAAAGATGTTTTGATCAGCTCTACTAAATAATTTCAGTTTTTTATTTATAAAGGATGTCATTTTTGCTTTAAAAATAATGGACTTTTGATAGTCTTTTAGTTAAAACATTGTTGTTTTGTCTTTTCTGAAAAACTATGCAAATTTAAACTAAAACAATATATTTGAAAATATATAACCAATGCAGTTTTTTTGTTAGAACATAATACGATTTTGTGCTAATGGATTTTTGAAAAAAAAAGGTAGTGGTTTTCTTAAAAAAAAAAAAAAAAAAAACTACACTAATGGATTTTTTTTGCCTAAAAAAGTCAAATTTAAAAAAAAAAAATCCATTAATGTAGTTTTTTTAAAGAAAACAACTACCTTATTTTTTTCACAAAATAGTCATTTATATTTTTAAAAGTTTTTAAAAAGTCACTTGTAAAAGTTTTCAAAAATAAAAAGCAGTTCATGATTAGATGAAATCGTTTAGTGTTTTTACAAGCTCACATGAACAAAAGTTACAGAGATTACATATATGTACCAAATATATGTCCAAATCAGCAAAAAAAAATGGCATATTAATTAAGTTTTTATTTTTTCACTGACCGGTCGACATTCCTCCTGCCATGAGTTCTTAATCCTCTTAACATGAGCTCTTTATAGGTCATGCTTGTTTGCTTTGTTTTTCCCTAAGTAAAAGTTACAATGACCTTAGATTTGAAAATGACGAACCTAATAACCTATTTACGTGCACAATTCAAGTGACATGCTCGAATGACATGCATGATCAAGTACCAACATATAACTTTTAAAGCATAACAATGAACCCATTCATATTCATTTAAAAAAACAACTAACAACATTGTTTATGTCATTAGTTTCATCTATAAGACCTAAGGTCATTACAACTTTTACTTAAGGCAAAACAAAAGCAACTAACGACCAACATTACAAACATGAACAACTACTAAAGTAAACATAAACAAAAACACCATTAGTGACTTCTTTTCACCAATTTCATGGGAAGAACAAACACTATTAATTTTGGGGGTGTGCGTTGAAGAACAAACACTATTAATATGGAGCATGTGTTCTTGATTGTGTGTGTGTGTTTTCTTGAATGTGTGTTGAGGTTTGAAGAACAAACCCATAAATATTAGGGGAGAGTGATGGTGATGATGTGAGAGAGAGAGAGAGAGATGAAGCTGTGAGGGAAATGAGCTTTCTGAGTGAGAGAGATAGAGGCGAGAGAGGGAGATGGAGAGAGACGATGTGGCAATAGGGTGGGGTGGGTGATTTTTTTAATATTTTTATTTATTAAAATATACAAATCAATAAAAAAGAAAAAATAAATTAAAAAGGCTAAAGTGGTCTTTTTTATATGGACAGGGACTAATAGTGCAATAAATTGCCAACCACAGGGACCAAAAGTGTGAAAATTCAAAACTTGGACTAAAAGTGAAAAATCATACAAACTATAAGGACCAAAACTGTAATTTACTCTAAGATTAACTTAGATATTTTATAGAGTAAATTACAATTTTGGTCACTGTAGTTGACATCAAATCACAGGTTTGGTCATCCTTTTGAAATCCCACAGTTTTGGTCCCTATAGTTGACAATTTGTTGCACTGTTGGTCCTTCTTGGGGTTACCGTCAAATTTATTCTGTTAAGTGTATGTGAATTGCCTAAAATACCCTGAAGGACCAAAACTGAAATTTACTTCTATCTCCCTCACACTCAAAATCAAGAAACCCTAACTGCAAAATCCCAGCCACGAAACTGATTAAATCATGTAGAACTACAAACAAAACCCAAAAAAAAAAAGTGTTGCCAAATTGTATTGTCAAGAAGTAAATGCAAATATAAAGACTCAGAGACCACATCAAGAAATAATTAATTACAGATTCAAAGAACAATCACCCCTAGCAAGAAGCTAGAAGGCAAAAGGGTATAAAGAACTGTATTATACAATCACACAACTGTTACAATTTAGATATAGTACCACGTTAGAGGCAACCGAATGGGTTGCAGCACCATAGGATACTCTAAGCCCTTTCCATCCAGACCAAAAACCAAAAGAAAACATGGATTCAAGTACTAAACTTATTTATTGACTTCTTTGTCTGCTTATGTACATATCCCAGTTGATCCCGAACAGATTCTCACTAGAACATATATAAAATATAGGCTAAATTACTTCAATAGGTTCACTTGTCTCAGTTTTTACTTCAATAGCTATTGTCTTCACCGATGCTAGTACAAGGCTAATAACTACATATCAAGTTCAGACGTTAGAGATTTCAAATTTTGACTCCAAAAGGTCGAAATATGATATCTAATGTTGGAAAAACCTCAGGTTGTTGCTTAAATTAGAGTGTCTACGAGATTCAACAAAATATTATTGACAGTCAAATCTAAGCCATCCAGAATCGATCTGACAAAACATGGTAAATTCTTCGTGAAAAACCTAATGGGTTGCAGCACCACATGATGGAAAGGGATTAGATATCCTAGATATCCTCAAGGATCGCCCCTCATGGTTTCGCGATGGCAGAACCGTCGACTTCCATCCTTTGCGATTGCAGAATCGTCGTAAAATCATTGACACAATGAGATGCGGTGGAGGCGGGTATCGCTACCGTTAAACTGTGGAGTCTCCGGTGATGGAGAAGTCGAATGAGGAGAGAAAGGGATCCGAATGCAGATCTGATGGACTATACATCTGAAATTCCCCGATTGTTTAGCCGTAGTTTTCTAGTTTGTTGGTGCAAGCGATTGGAAGTGTTGCAGTTCTGGCTAGATTTACGTTTTAAGGTTTCTGTAAATTGCAGGTTTAGTCCCTGAATGTTAGAAAATAACAAATACACCAAGGGAACAAAAAGGAGGGGTAGTTTAGTCTTTTTACTGGAATGTAACGGATCAAAACAGATGGTAACCCCAGGAGGGACCGTCTCTGCAAGTTTTTGGTCACCACAGGGACCATAAACGTGAGATTTGAAAAGGATGACTGAAAGTGTATAAAGCTGTCAACCACAGGGACCAAAATTGTAATTTGCTCTATTTTATAAGAGCTTTAACATATTGCAACTAGCTTTTAAATGTTAACATGGGTTCAACATCTAATAATCACGGACTCCTGAGATGACTAGCTCATGTAGTGACACAACAATTAAGTTTCTTAATTAAAAAAGATGTTCAATACTAATGTAAAAATTACTTATGTAATTTTAATTCATAACACAAATTTCATGAATTTTTACAGCCATGACATTTATGTTGATGGATTAAAGCTCATTATCACATTCATGTGGAAAATGTCTTATTCATAGAAGACTAATTTGATCTATTAACAATTACAGGTTCAAGAGGTGATTAGCATGTGTACTCACGTCTCTACTTTTTTTTTTAATTAATAAAGATGTTAATATTTTAATATACAATGACTATAAAGTATATAACTTTTAATAGAACATATAACTTTCATCTATATTTCATGAATTTTATCTATACCTCTAGATTGATTAACAACTAACAAAAATTAATGTTCAAGTCTCATACAGTCATACTTTACATCATACAACTTTAAACATATCCATATTGAAATCACATGCTAGATGCATTAATTAACCAAATAGGCCCACCACCCACTATATTCTGTTTAAATTAACTCATTGAAAAAAACAACCCAAATGGGCCACAAAACCTACCAAACCAAACTAAATACATAATGTGGGTCCTTTTACAAACCAATCATGCATTATTTGCTGCATACCCAATCACAAATAAGATGCGTTCTATCCGATCACAAATGAAAACAATTTCATGAGCATCTCATAATGCATGCATTACCCAATCACAAATGAAAACAATTGAACTAGCATCTCATAAATAGGAAAAAACAAGAACAAAGAAAAACAAACAAATTGCTTTTCTTCTTATTTATACAATTTAAAAAAGCCTTGAATTTAATTCAACATGAAAAAAACAAACAACAACGAAAATTTTAATAGTCATTGGAAAGAGGAATGTGGTCATTGGAGATGAACACATTTGGGTAAATGGCTCCAGCTAAACCACCGCCGA
The DNA here is from genome assembly GCA_023525715.1 of Cichorium intybus. Lineage (NCBI taxonomy): Eukaryota > Viridiplantae > Streptophyta > Magnoliopsida > Asterales > Asteraceae > Cichorium > Cichorium intybus. The sequence continues at coordinate 60,271,175 of CM042011.1, forward strand.
TGAGGGGTCCGACCCAGTAGATCCAGTGTCCTGAAAAGTCAAAGCTGGCTACAGCAGGTCCGAATGATCTGGCTGGGTTCATTGACCCACCAGAAAATGGACCTGCGGCTAAAATATTGGCACCCACGATGAACCCGATTGCCAAAGGAGCAATTGTGCCTACTGAACCCTTCTTTGGGTCACATGCAGTGGCATACACTGTGTACACTAGTGCAAATGTGATGACGATTTCAAAAACGACCCCTTGAATTGCTCCAATACCCGCAACACCGTGTATGGGAACAGCCTGAAAGAAATTCCAAACAAATATTTAAATTTTAATATTATCTAGCAAATGTCACTATATATGATCCAGCACAACCTAAAAAGAAATTTTCAACAAATTTTAAGAAAATAAGTTTTATTTTGTTGTTATCTAGTAAATTTTTTTTTTTTAAAAAAAGAAGAAGATGAAAATGATGGATTAAACAATTTAAAAGTAAACTTTAGCATACTAACGTGTTTAAAATCTTTAAGTTTTATTTTATTTAACAATTTGTGTAATTTGTTTTGATATTAGTTTGAGAAAATCATAGCTTAATAAACTAATTATTTATGAAACAAAAACAAAAACAAAAGTGGTCGATATTATCCAAGGTGTTTCACTAGCTCAAGCTCGTTATGCTGATGTATAGTACAAATCCTATTGCATATTGTACTACTCTTACCAGGCCTCCGGTGACGAAACTGAGAAGGAAGCTTGCGGCAACGGAGCCAAGGAGTTGAGCGATCCAGTAGAACAAGCCGGTTAGGATGGTGATCTGGCCGCCGACGGCCAACCCGAAGGTGACAGCTGGATTGACATGGCCGCCGGAGATGTTGGCAGCGATTGATACGGCAACAAACAGGGCAAATCCATGGCAAACAGCGACAGCTACTAGACCAGGTGGATCTAGGGCAGCATCTGCTGTTAATTTGGCTGTATCAAATTAACAAAAACAAGCAATTGTGTTATGTACATGTAGAATTAAACATCGATAGATAATGGCTATGGTGTGTTCTGAGTTACCACTTACCATAAGCTATGGCGGAACCAACACCGGCGAAGACGAAGAGCAAGGTGGAGATGAATTCCGCAATGTAGGCCTTGATAGAGCTGGAACTGAAGGAATCATCGAAACTACCGAAGGCGATTCCAGGCATTTTTCTAGAGTTTTATGTTGATTGATGGATATAAGCTCAATTTGGAAAGAATGTTAAGATAGAAAGAGAGGAGAAAGTCGATTATGGCTGTCTATAGAGAACACTGAAGAGCCTTTATATACTGAAATTTCCAAATAACAACGATCAGGTTGATACAAGAGCACTGTTTTTTTATTCGGTTAATTGAAAGAGTAGCGTATTTTATTATAATTTTGTAACAAATTTTTACTAATAATAGTTATTATTTTTTTAATTTTACAGTTATAGCAAATTAGTAATTTTTTAATGTTTATCTGACCCAGTTAGACTTATTCCGAAACTGATCGGGTAAAAGATAAATTTTAGGATTTAAGATCGAAACAGAAGTAAATTTTAAGATTATCAAACGATTTGACCCGGACCGAATCAGAGATAACCTTTTACTGGATCAATAATAGGCAAATCAAACAGCCACTAAGTAATAAGTTTAAAGCCAATTAAGTTGTTTTATGGTGCCATTTACACATTATTGTTAACGTAAAATTTTAAATTATGTAGTAAAATAATTAATCACCTCCGCTTACACAATATGATATTTGGATGATTATAAAGAGTATATATGATATAGCAATTAGGTTGAAAAAATATGATATTTAGAAAGTTTATAAATAATCTATATTTATTTAAATATTAGACCGAACAAATATGATATTTTGATTTCTATTTATGACATATATAAAATTCTTTTTTTAAAAACCTTTCAATGGCTCCCTTTTTACATCGTTTTACATTATTCTGAGAGTTTTGTTTTTGTTATGCTTAGGCTGTGCGGAGTACATACCACACACAAGGCATGGGGACCACGTGGCATCAAGCCACGGCGTGGCACACCGCCCCCCCTTGGCGTGGGTGGCGTGGATGTGGGTGACCGTGGTGTGGGCAACGCGGGGCAACGGCACATTTGAACGTTGAAATCCTTTTTGACCGTTGGGATTTAATAAAAAAAAATCTTTTCAAATCACTATATACACACATATCCACATTTTAAACTACATATTCTACAAAATATACATCTTCTACAAAACATACATCTTTTCTATATTCATTTTAAAAAAATGGCTGGGGTGGAAAATGGAAACAATCCTTGGGGATGGACTCAACAAGAAGAAACAGTTTTAGCAACCGTTTTCATCAACGTATCTAAAGACGAGGCTCCGAGAAACCATCGTGTTTTTTGGGAACGTATGCAGGAATCGTTTCATAGAAATTTGGGCGTAATACAATATCGGAATACGGATCAACTTTGTTTCAAATGGAGGAATATGTTTGTTAAAATACATCATTTTAATCAAATTTACGCACCACTATCGGCGAACCGACAACCGGGCACCGCCGACGCTGTGATCGTTGAGCAAGCGTTGCAAGAGTATCGGGTGACATAAGACACTGATTTCACGCACCTCGATGCGTGGAATGTTGTCAAAAATTCACCTAAATTCCGTTGATCGTACTTTCGTTTTAGTTTAAGTATTTTATGTTTTATGTTATCGTATCTAGGATTTAATTTCGAGTGGATGTAGTTTTTTATTTTCTAGGTTTGTAATTTTTAATTTTTAAGTTATGAAATATTTATGTTTTTTTTTTAATTTTAATGAAATAAAAAAAAGAATTAGAGTTCTATTAAATTAAATAAAAAATAAAAGAATTAGATGATGTGGAGTGGAGGGTATTTCTTTGGTGGTGTGGTAAGCAAGTAAGATGATGTATCGGTGACGTGGCACCACTTTTCAAGTGGGAACCAAGTGAAGTACTCCTAATAGTCTTAATACCAATAATACCATTTTATAAATATGCGCCAAATGCATATTAAGATTTAAGATTCCCACAGTCACGTCTATTTTATGATTAAAAAATTTAATGATACGAAATCGTTAAAATATAAATGGCTAATAGTTGACATTTTAAAATTTAATTTAAGTTAAATAATCATTTTAACAAATGAACAAAAATAATACAAATAGTATATGTAATAAATATTAATAATGATAAACAAGTGAAAAAATAATAATTAAATCATCACATTATTTATATTCGTTTGTTATACGAGTCCAAAAATTATTGAGAAGAAGGAACATCTTCAATGGGCCCCAAATTGAACCGACCATTAGCCATAAATCATAATGGGTGCTGTCCTTGTTGTTACTAGCGTCGGTAAATACGTTTGAATTTGGGCTTGTTTTTCTGCAAGATTTGGCCGGCTGATGTGGATGGATGGTAGCCACCACAATACTCCTCTCTATCCACTAGTTTGCAGAGTGGTTTTTAGCAATCGTTTAAAATTTGGGTTGACCCGGTCAGTCGAATTGGTTGGATATTGACCTGGTGAAGAGAGCAGATCAATCATAATTGAGTTTTGGCTAATTTTCGAATCGGATTGAACGACCGTTTTTCTCAAAAAACCGGTTGGACCGGTGACTCGGAACCGGGTTGACCCGACGGTTGAAACAAAAAATTGGAATTTGAGATTTAAAAACTTGGTTAAAGAATTCAATGCTCAAACTTTTAAAATTAGTATGTCATTGGTTCATCAAATTTAGTAGATTTTTCCTATAGAAACTTGAACATATCTTTTTGTACCTAAAAGGTAAACTTACATAGTTTATGTTTTCTAAATATATAATAATACTGAAAAATATAAAATATATGAAAATTGTAAAAATCGGATTGAACCGGTTGAACCGTAATCCGGTCTCCACACGGGGTCAATTAAAAAATCCAGCTTTTAAAACATTGATTTTTAATTTAAAATAAAACTACTTTTTAGTTTTTTTTAATAAAAATTTTTATACATTTTGTTTAAAATAATGTAGTTTTTTTTTTAAATAAAGATGTTTGTTCAGCTCTTTAAATAATTGCACTTTTATATTTATAAAGAATATCATTTTTGTTAGAAAATAATGGAGTTTTGATAGTTTTTTGGTAAAACGTGGCGGTTTCATCTTTTTTAAAAAACTAAACACATTTAAACTTAAACATTAAATTTGAAAATATATAAACAATGCAATTTTTAGAATATAATACGATTTTGTGCTAAAAAGGGAAAATTTTCAAGAAAGTGCTCAAAAGGTCATTCATGTTTATAAAAACTTTTGAAAATAAAAAGCAATTCATTATTGGATGAAATTGTTTAACGTTTTTACAAGCCGACATGAACAAAAGTAACAAATATTGCATCTATGTACCATATATATGTCCAAATCATCCAAAAATGGCATATTAATTATGTTTTCATTTTTTGCATTAATGCGATCGACATTCATCCTACAATGAGCTTTTATCCTCTTAATACGAACTCTTTATAGGTCATGCTTGTTTGCTTTGTTTTTCCTTATGTAAAAGTTGTAATGTAATGACCTACTTATGTATACAATTCAAGTGACATGCTTGATCAAGTACCAACGTATAATCTTTAAACCATACCAATAGAACCCATCAACTCAATCATTTTCATTTAAAAAAGACAACTAACATCATTGTTTATGTCATTATGTTCATAAGACATAACGTCATCACAACTCTTACTTAAGGCAAAACAAAACAACCAATCACGACCAACATTACAAACATGAACAACTACTAAAGTAAACATAAATAAAAACACCATTATTGACTTTTTTTCACCAATTCCATGGGACATATGCTTATTACGTTTTCAACTCCTCGTGCAATCATAAAGAGTCTCTTTTGTAATATGCATTTCCTAATAGATGATCAAACCACTTGAAAAAACCACAATGCTTTTTTACATCTTACATATAAACCATATAACTTACTTAAATTGCAAATATAACTCTCAATCCATTACATATGTTGATCTTTATCCAAAGATCTCAATCTTCTTACTTGAACTCCACAACCATATAACTTAAAGCTTGTGCATGAAATTGATAAAGAGCCCATGGTAGGATACCAATTGAGCAGTGAAAAAGAAGAAGAGGGAAAACCTAACTAATACACTTATTTTTGCTTATGTGGACATATATTTGCCACATAGATGTCTCCTCAATAATTTTGTATGCGTAAACTTGTAAAACCTATTAATCAATTTCATTTAATCAAAATTTGTTTTTTGGTATAATATCTTTAAAAGTTACGATTTTTTTAATTATCCAATCCATTTATAAGAAGTGTTTATAAATAAAAACCATATCATTTTTAAACCAATGATTCATATAGTGCTTTCGTGCTATGTTTCATTGAAATTAATGATATATCATAGATACAATTCATTGTAACTTTTTGGAAAAAAAATTGCGAACTACATTGTTTTTAAATAAAAACTAAATCATATAAACCAAAATTATACTTTTTGTTAAAAAAAGAAATCGAAGAATAGAAAACCGCATTGCTCTAAAAGAAATGCATTGTGTTCAAACAAAAAACTACACTATTTTTTGAAGAATAAACATTTCAGAAAACTACACTATTATAACCCATAAAACTGTAATAGTTTTAGCATACAAATCAGTACATTTTATAAAAAATATTGAAAACTGAACAAAAGAATTTTATTTTTAAACTAAAAAACTATACAGGAAACATTTCAGAAAACTACACTATTATAACCCATAAAGCTGTAATAGTTTTAGCATACAAATCAGTACATTTTATAAAAAATATTGAAAAGTCAACAAACCACCTTGTGACCTATGACGTATAACGAATATAATCTTTGCTTTGGATAATGATATATTTCTTCTAACATGTGGCATTCATATAAGGTACAACGAAAAGAGTACTAATGATATATGCATTTCTAATTTGATATTTTGGGGCTTGTAAAGTTGAATTCTCGTGGATGCAACTTGAATAAAGTTGAGAGAATTATTTAACGTGCAATAATTGAAAAAGACACCAACTTATAAGGATTAATTTACCTTTAAAAGAAAATATTGAAGATTTATGAAAAGAAAGCACTTATGGAGTTATGGATATGGACTTGTTTCAATTAATCATTAGTTGTAGTCGGCAATGTCTGCTAATAAAAGAAAGAGCTTTTAACTAATTTTAACATATTCAAAAAAAATCACATGAACTTTCCAAAAAATAAAAGACAAGTCTTTCTGTATTTGTTTCAACGTGTAGGGGTCTTTCCGTCTTTTCACCAACCAACTTTTTGTCAAATTTACCACCACTACCTGTTGAAGTTGCTCCTATTCTTGCTACATTTATTTGTCGCTCACATTTACAGATTTACTAGCTTTTTCTTGATTCACTTTGAATTTTTGTTGTCGTTAATGTAGTAGCCACAAGCTGAATTTGGGGGAAGGGAATTAAATGATAGAGGGGCATTATGGTAATCTGCTAAAGGGTGTAAAATTAAATAGCAAAACTACCTTGAACTAGAGGTGCACAAAAAAAACCGGTTTTTAAAAAACCGAAACCGGTTTTTAACCGACTTTTGTGCACCTCTACCTTGAACCAACAATTGCTTTGCTAATGAACTTCATTGATAAAAAAGCAACTTCAATATAAAGTCATTAGTCTATCGTGATATTTAACAAAACCAATCCTAACAAGAATCAATTTTAAAGGTTAATGCATTAAACATAAAAAACTTATACCTAGATTCACCTTCTTTATAGCAACAATAGATGCGAATATGTCAATATTCTTACAAGTATAACACCATATACTTAAACCAAATCAAATTAATTAGATTTCAAGATGAAAAATATAAACCAATGTGTAGCCCTAGAGACAGATAACCAGGAAAGGTAGTGAGAAGGAGAAGTATTACTAAACCTAAATTACTAAAGTGTAACTAAAATAAAAGGGTTAATGTCATAAAATGACAATCAATAATACATAATTTGTTCTTTAGGTTACTTATCTTTTAATTGTATTCAATATGTCACTGAACTTTTTTATGTGTTCTCATTACATCATTATACTGCATTTCAATCGAATAATTATGTCAAATGCGATGTCATTATGGATGCAATGTCAGTGTCGGAAAGGCCTAAATGAATAAATTATGTTATATTGAATGTCACCATGGACAACACGTAGGATTCAATATCAGTTTATCATGTTAAAATCTATTGGAACGCTTAGTTTCCGAATTTTAGCAGGAAGAGAAAAGAAAAGAAAAGAAAAGAATGAGAGAAAAGAATGGAAGGGGAAGGAAGAAAGTTATATTTTTGTGTTCCCGAATCGAAAAAAAATCAAAAGAAATGAACATTTTATGTGTTCCCGAATGGAAAGGAAGAGAAATGAAATTTATAATCAAGTGTTATTTTTACCAATAATTTCCTTTACTTCAAAATCCTTCCAAATCGGAAGGAAAGTTAGGAGGGAATATTATCCCTCCCATACCTTTCTATTCTTTCCACTTCCTTCCGTTAAAAAAACGCAAAAACATAAAAACTTTTCTTTTTCCCTCTGAGTTCCACCCACTTCTCTTCCTTTCTCTCGTTAAATAAGACTCGAGAACACATCGTAATGGTGTAACGAAAACACAGAAAAAAGTTTAGTGACCTATTAGATACAATTAAAAAATAAATGACCTAAAAAGCTAATTATGTATTATTGGTTGCCATTTTATGACATTAACCCAAAATAAAACAACCAACTGTTGATAGAATACAAAATCTATGGATAACAAAAGTCACAATCTTCAACGCTCAAGAAGAATGAAAATTAAGAAAAAGTTACACAAGTGATAAGGATAGCCTTGAAGCCTTGATTTGAGAAAAAGCAAAATAGAAGTTCATATGTTTTTCTGTAGCTTTAATATTGTATTATCTTATGTTTTAAATCCAATATAAAAATCTTATGTTTAAATCTAAAACTTTATTTATTTATTTTTTTTAAAAATACCTAAATTTTAAAGAAACTTTTAAAATTAGCCAATTTATTAGGTTTTGCAGGTTATATATATATATATATATATATATATATATATATATATATATATATATATATATATATATATATATATATATATATATATATATATATATATATATATATATATATATATATATATATATATATTAAAAAACCCTATTAATTTTTACCACCAAAAATACCCTAAATTTTCTTTTTCAATTTTTTTTTATTTTAGCTCCTTAACTCGCTCAGGGGTTTATCCGCAAGTTAAACGATTTTTCAGGGACTTTTTCAAGGAAAATGATTTTTCTTTGTTTTTGTATTTGGCATAACTCTCATATATGATGTCCAAATTCTACCAACTTTATATCTTCGGGAAGGTCGTAAGTAATACTAAAACTTTGTTTTACTGACTTTTGTTTGCATATGTTCAGATCTACATTCCCTTAAACATGAGCATAATTCTCTTTAGATAGCTTGTTTTTGTCATTTTCAAACCTTCATATCTCCTTCATTATATTCCTAATTAATCTAAAACTTTTTCCTAGGTTTATCTTACTTTAAATAGTATAATTTCCATAACAACGACTTTTTCCCAATTCCCATAGGTTTGGAGATATATAGCTATAAAACATCGCATCCCTCAATACTTCAATATTTCATAGGTTTGAACACCCATTTTCAAATGAGCATCTCTTTCTATACACATCTATTTCACTTTATTCCCTTTCATATTTACTATTTGAAATATATACAGCTTTTATTTAGAAATTTTTTCTTAGTAGCTTTAGCTCTTGACTTATTCATCTCCAAACATGGCCTCTTAATAATATTTATTTTCCATCAACATTATTGCCCATGTTCCTAAGCGTTTGTAGTAGGCATATTGTGAAAAAAAGATAAAAAAAAATCAGCACAATTGGAGTTAATATAAAGAAACTATAAGCTTGTAAAATTAGAATAAAACTTTAATTAATGCCTTTAATTAATGCCGATGGAAATAAGTGTTATCAATAGGTCATGTTTGAAAATGAATAAGTCAATATCTGAAGTGTTGGATTAGGTGTCTAAGCCATGACTAATAATTAGTATTTACCTAATTAATAGAAGCACATTCCATTTGGGTTGCCCTCATGGCTGGAGGTTTGGTAGAAAATTCGGTAGAGAGAAAGGTTGATTTATTATGGGATTAATAAATCAACAGGAATTAAATATATGGTTTATTAATATATTAAAGTCATAATATATTCATTGGAAACTATATTAATTAATTAGAAATTAATCTGGAATTAATTGGATTTAATTTGAGGATTAATTTAATTAATTAAAGGTGCAGGGACTGAAACTGTAATTATTCAATAGTTGAGTAAGTGACAGTGTGGAGTGACCAGTTGAAAGTCGAAATCTATATATGGATATATATAATTTCGAAATTGATAATTAAAGGATAAATAAGGAGTTTGAATTATAAGATAAAAGGTTTATCTTATTTGAATTCAAAAAGGTTTATCTCTAAGGCTTATCAGTTAATCATCTGGAAACTATAAATAGGGCTCCCTGGCCACCATATGAATTCGCCATTCTCATAATACTCTCTCAAGATTTTCGATCTCCTCTCCTCTCTGCTTGGATGTGATCTCATTTGAGGCAGGATAATTTTGCTGCTCAGCTTCCAGAAAATTCTAAAATGTTGGTTTTTCTAATTTTATTCTTTTAGTTAATTTTCTTATGACCTTTAGGTTTTGTTATATGTTCAATTAGAAGAAAACATAGATCCTTATAGGTTGCATGTGAACTTAGGTTATTTAGTTCATGGTTTGCAGAAAACCTTTCAGTGGTATCAGAGACTGTTTTGTTTTCTTGTTGAATTGCTATAACTGTTTTAGGGTTTAAAGCCTATAAACCCTAATTTTAATGTGGATCGATTTCTAGGATTAGGGTTTTGGAAACCCTAATCCCCCCTTGCTAAATTTTGAAAATTTCATTAGGGTTTTAGGAGGTTTTCTATTTTTGGTAACTTTATTTGTTAATTAAATGGATAACCTTAAACCCCATTATTTGAAATCGATTTTTAGGGGGTTTAGGATAGGTTTTAATTAATTTGATTAATTTGGATAAACCTATCTTCATTTGAATTAATTTAATTAATTGTTAATTAAAAGATAATTCAAAAGGGATTTAATTAATTTTAAATTGTCGAAAATTAATGGAAAAATCTAGAAAAGTATTTTAAAATGTTTAAAATATTTAGATTTAATTAATTTAATTAATTGGTAATTAAAATTGATTAAATCGAATTTAAGGTTTAATTTAATTCAAAATTTTAATTGTTAAATTTGGTAAAATTAAAAGATAAACCTTGAATATTTTAAAGGGTTTTAAAATACATCTTATATATGTTATTAAAAGTTAATACTATATATATGAGATAATTTTGGTTAGTCAAATCAATAGTAGGCCTCATTCACGAAGCTGGTCTATAAAGTGGGTATACGGAGACTGCCTATAAAATGGTAGTCTAATGGGTGAACACTCTCACCCACCGCTCGCCTGATCAGTGGAGGGTCGTTAGCCGAACGGGTTTGACAGAACCACTTAATCATTAAAAGTATAATGATCAAAGTACTAGAACCTTTACACAAAATCTCAATCTAGTTACTTTAGGAAAAATGTGAATTTGATGCTACCCCATGAAATTGCACATTGCACTTTATGAAACGTTGGTGGAGCGTGTGTGGTTTGCCAGCACACCAATGGGGGTTCATAAAGAGTGGCAATGGGTGTCTCGGGTGTTATCATTGTTGATGGAGCGTGTGTGGTTTACCAGCACATCAATTTGAGATGATAATGGACCCCGAGAGTACCAAGCTAATTTGCATGGTTATTCACACCCGGTTTGTGATCCTCGGCATCCCAGTCACAAACGGTGGGGCATATCCGAGATTAAACATGCTATTGAACAGTTCAATATATCTCAAAAGAAACTAGGAATTCCATTTATAATAAGATTATTTTTTCCGCGGTGGAATTGGCTGAATCGTCATTCGCCTACCTTTATAAAATTTGCTTATAGATTATGACATCCCTCTTCTATGTTGCAAATTGTTATAGTTGGATCCTAGCCTTATTTTATATTGGGTTATTATAAGGACCGACAAGTATCTAATTAAACTTACCTTCTTTTATAGATGTCTTCTGCTGATCAATCCGCTCCCCAATCAAACTCCAGTGTTCCCTCTATCCTCTCACTGTGTTCCAAGGTTCAATTAAACGGGACAAACTACAATGACTGGATCAGAAACATCAAGATGGCTCTGAGGTACGAGAACAAAGAGTACGTTCTCGAGACTGAGCTTGTCGATGTTGACCCTGAAACTGCTACTCCCGAGGAAATTGCCTCGTACCAAAAACATTCTGATGATGCGACCAAAGTGGCCTGCATCATGATCGCCACAATGAACCCAGAATTGCAAAGGATATACGAAGACTACTAGCCCTTTGAGATGCACAAGGAGCTTGTGGAAAAGTTTCGCAAGCAAGAGCGCATCGAGAGGTGCGAGGTGGTCAAGGACTTCACAAACAGCAAACCTAAAGATGGAGAGTCCATCTGCGCTCATGTGCAAAGAATGCAAGGTTACGTGGAGCGGCTTAGAGAGCTTGCGATGCCTGTACCGGAGGAGTTGGCCGTTGACATAGTGCTTAACTCCCTACCGAGTTCTTATGACCAGTTCAGGCTGGCTTATCATTTGAACAACAATCAGGCTAACCTGACTGAGTTGCATCGCATGCTTCGAGTTGCTGAAGACGGGATGTAGGGTAAAAGTGTACCCTCGGTTAATCAGTCCGTCCTAGCCATTGGAAGTGGCAAAGGAAAGAAGAGGAAGGGCCCTCCTAAGCAAAATTGGAGGGAAAAGGTTCAGGTCGGGTCGTCAAGCAATGGCTCGAGAACCAAGTCTTCCCAAATTCCTTGTGTGGCCAACCCCGATGAAGCCAACTGTTTTTACTGCAAAGAGAAGGGCCATTGGAAGAGAAGCTGCCCCAAATACTTGCAGGATGTCAAGGATGGGTAAGTAAAGCCATCGACAGCAGGTATATACACTATCTCTAAAAACTCACCATCTTCTAATTCTTGGGTCCTTGATACAGGATGTGGTTTTCACATTTGTTCTGATCTGCAGGGCCTAAAGGAAAGCAGGGAGGTGGAGCACGGTAGACTGAACTTGATCATGGGCAATAGGAGATCGTCCCCTGTTACCAAGATCGGCGTTTACAGTTTAGTGCTTAGTAGTGATGTTAGTATAGAGTTATTTAATTGTTGCTATTCGCCAGAAATGGCAAGAAACATTATTTCATTTCACGCATTGTTCAGACAAGGGTTTCAATTTTCTTTTGATAATAAAATTGGTTCGATTTCTGTTTTCAAAAATGGTATTTTGATTTTTACTGCTTATCCTTGTGATGGTGTGTATGAAACTGTTGAATGTGTTGACAATTTAGGACATAGTGTAAATTATATTGATTCTACTAGTGGTGTAGAAAAGGCATGTCTGTGGCATAGTCGGCTCGGGCACATCAGCAAGAAATGCATCGCCCAACTCCAAAAGGATGGAGTGTTGGAATCATTCGACCTCAGGTCGGATGATGTATGCGAATCTTGTCTGTTGGGCAAGATGACTAAATCACCTTTCAAAGGATCTTTTGAAAGAGGTGAGGGTCTGCTGGACATCATTCACACGGATGTGTGTGGTCCATTCAGATCAACCACAAAGGATGGCACGCGGTTCTACGTGACCTTCACCGACGATTTTAGTAGATACAGTTATATCTACTTGATCAATCACAAGTCGGACACCTTTGAAAAGTTCAAAGAACTTAAGAACGAGGTAGAGAATCAATTAGGCAGGAAGATAAAGATGCTCAGGTCCGACAGAGGCGGAGAGTATCTAAGTATCGAGTTCCTAGACTATCTAAAGGAATGCGGAATAGTTTCGCAGTTGACACCTCCCAGGACACCACAGTTGAACGGTGTTGCGGAGAGGCGCAACCGAACCCTGTTGGACATGGTTCGTTCCATGATGAGTCGAGCTTCACTTCCCATTCACTTCTGGGGGTATGCCTTAGAGACTGCCGCCCATATCCTCAATCTTGTCCCTACTAAAAAGGTTGCTAAAACACCTCATGAAATGTGGACGGGGAAAGTTCCCTCGTTGGCACATATAAAAGTCTGGGGTTGTGAGGCTTTCGTTAGACGAGAGACTCAATACAAACTCGCAGAAAGAAGCGAAAGGTGTTTCTTCCTTGGTTATCCCAAACAGTCCTTTGGATATCTATTCTACAGACCGAGCGAGGACGTGGTCTTTGTAGCTAGACGAGCGGTCTTTCGAGAGAGAGAGCTCATATTCAAAGAGGACAGTGGGAGTACCATTGATCTGGAAGAAATTCAAGAGTCATCAGATAACACAACCTTAGGAGAAACTAGCAACCAACATGAGGAAGAAGTTCCTGTTGGTCCGACAGATGTATCCTTACCTCTTAGGCGTTCCGGTAGGGTTAGCATGCCACCCGAGTTTTATGGGTTCCATATAACTTCGGATGGGGACACGTTTGTCAGTGATAGGACACTGATAAATTTGGATGAACCAGCTAACTACCAGGAAGCAGTGGCGGGCCCTGAGTCTGCCAAGTGGAAAGAGGCCATGGATAGCGAGATCAAGTCCATGTATGACAATCAAGTTTGGAACTTGGTTGACAACGTACCAGGTCGAAAGACAGTCGGGTGCAAATGGATCTTCAAGAAGAAGACCGACATGGACGGAAAGGTACACACTTTCAAGGCAAGACTGGTTGCGAAGGGCTTTACTCAAACCCCAGGGGTTGACTATGACGAGACCTTCTCACCAGTAGCCAAGATAAAGTCTATTAGGATTATGCTGGCCATAGCTGCATTTCATGACTATGAAATTTGGCAGATGGACGTCAAAACCGCTTTCCTTAATGGGAAGTTGACTGAGGATGTTTACATGAATCAGCCAGAGGGTTTTATCGATGCAAAGTATCCTAATAAGGTGTGTAAGCTTGAGAGATCAGTCTACGGATTGAAGCAAGCTTCTCGCAGCTGGAATCTTTGTTTCCATGAGAAAGTCAAAGAGTTTGGCTTCTCTAGGAGCGAGGATGAGTCCTGCGTATATGTCAAGGCTAGTGGGAGTATAGTCACCTTTCTGGTGCTGTATGTCGATGACATACTGCTCATGGGAAACGATATTCCAACCTTGCAAGATGTCAAGGCTTGGCTTGGAAAATGTTTCACCATGAAGGACCTAGGAGAGGCTGCCTATATTCTCGGGATAAGAATATTGAGAGATAGGAAGAAGAGACTAATTGGACTTAGTCAGGGTACATACTTGGAAAAAGTACTGAAAAGGTTTAGTATGGAAAATTCCAAGAAGGGAGAGCTGCCTATCCAAAGTAATGCAAAATTGAGTAAGACTCAAAGTCCGAGTACAGACGAAGAAATAGCTGAAATGAGTCGGGTGCCTTATGCTTCGGCTGTAGGATCGATCATGTACGCTATGACGTGTACTCGCCCTGACGTGGCCTTTGCTTTAAGCATGGTCAGTCGGTACCAGGGTAACCCTAGAAGGGCGCATTGGATAGCTGTGAAAAATATACTCAAGTATTTGCGAAGGATAAAGAACATGGTGTTAGTCCTCGGTGGCAGTGATACCTTGAGAGTTGAAGGATATACAGATGCCAGCTTTCAAACGGATAGAGACAGTGGTCGGTCTCAGTCGGGCTGGGTATTCCTTTTGAACGGTGGAGCAGTTACTTGGAAAAGTTCCAAGCAAGAAACAGTGGCTGATTCTATGTGCGAATCAGAGTACATAGCAGCAAGTGAAGCGTCAAAGGAAGCGGCTTGGCTGAAGAACTTTATCGGTGACCTTGGAGTAGTCCCGAGTATTCAGGAGCCCTTGGAACTGTTCTGCGATAACGAAGGTGCGGTCGCCTTGACAAAGGAACCGCGAGACCATGGAAAGTCCAGACATATCGACAGAAAGTACCACTACATCAGACATAGGGTAGAAGAAGGTCACCTCCTTGTAAAGAGGGTATCATCGGAAGATAATCCTGCAGATCCCTTGACAAAGGCTCTGAGTAGGATTAAGCATAATCAGCATGCTAGGAGCATTGGATTAAGAGATGATATAAGTTTTTGTAATTAGATAGATTTTTTGAAACTTGTAACAATGTTATTGTATTTGACTTTTGTGATTTAATAATGGAGATTTATTAATGAGTAACGGTTTTACTAATTTTGTCAATATATATCATTGTGTTTCATTTTGCATGTTTTTACTTCCTGAATAATTGGATTATTCAAATATCCACAGTCGTTCATACTTTTAGGGAGTAAGTATGAAGTAAGGCTGTCATGAATTGGTAATAGATTGTCTAAGGAGTTAGACATTGCAATTGGATTGCTGCACCATTCGTGAGTACTTGGAAATGGAGATTTGAGTATTGGATAAACCCGCGCTCAATGGATTGCTTCATGGATTATATCACGAGCAATATTGAGACGATAATATCTTTTGATCTTTAAGCTAAGACATATGAGTTATGATTTACTAAGACGGTTGTTCATTGATAATACGAAAACGCATCGGTAACTCGATGTTATAAAACGTATTGTTGTGAGTAATTTGTTTGGTAAAAGACATAAGTATATGAGTCGAAGTTTATTCGTCCCTTGACCCTAACGGGGAACAGATATCTGTAGGCCTCTCGATGATTTTGAAGTTGACTAAAATGGTTGGCCAACCGGGACTAAATTGGTAGTATAAGAGTCATATGCAAATCGGAAATCGAGGAACAGTAAATCAGACCAGATTGATTTTATCCATGTCTTGAGTCTTAAAAATATCTTGTTGGACGGAGGATCATTTGATCACTTATCTATGGACAGGACTGATTAGATCAGAGTTTTGGCATTGGTTTCTAGGAAGCTACAAGTGCTGATTAATTAGAGGTTAAATCGGTAATTATAGTCATAAACTTATCCAAGTGGGAGACTGTTGGATTAGGTGTCTAAGCCATGACTAATAATTAGTATTTACCTAATTAATAGAAGCACAGTCCATTTGGGTTGCCCTCATGGCTGGAGGTTTGGTAGAAAATTCGGTAGAGAGAAAGGTTGATTTATTATGGGATTAATAAATCAACAGGAATTAAATATATAGTTTATTAATATATTAAAGTCATAATATATTAATTGGAAACTATATTAATTAATTAGAAATTAATCTGGAATTAATTGGATTTAATTTGAGGATTAATTTAATTAATTAAAGGTGTAGGGACTGAAACTGTAATTATTCAATAGTTGAGTAAGTGACAGTGTGGAGTGACCAGTTGAAAGTCGAAATCTATATATGGATATATATAATTTCGAAATTGATAATTAAAGGATAAATAAGGAGTTTGAATTATAAGATAAAAGGTTTATCTTATTTGAATTCAAAAAGGTTTATCTCTAAGGCTTATCAGTTAATCATCTGGAAACTATAAATAGGGCTCCCTGGCCACCATATGAATTCGCCATTCTCATAATACTCTCTCAAGATTTTCGATCTCCTCTCCTCTCTGCTTGGGTGTGATCTCATTTGAGGCAGGATAATTTTGCTGCTCAGCTTCCAGAAAATTCTAAAAGGTTGGTTTTTCTAATTTTATTCTTTTAGTTAATTTTCTTATGACCTTTAGGTTTTGTTATATGTTCAATTAGAAGAAAACATAGATCCTTATAGGTTGCATGTGAACTTAGGTTATTTAGTTCATGGTTTGCAGAAAACCTTTCATGAAGATACTAAGAAGAAACTTTCTAAATGAAAATTGTAGTGTATATTTAAAAGAGTATATAAGAAAAAGAATCATGTGAAACGGATATGTATATATCTATATATCTCAAAATCTATAAGGAATTCGAAAAAATCATTATTATGTTCATAAGACACAATGTCATTACAATTTTTAAACCATAGCAATAGAACTCATCAACCCAATCATCTTCATTAAAAAAAGACAACTAACATCATTGTTTATGTCATTATGTTCATAAGACATAATGTCATTACAACTTTTACTTAAGGCAAAACAAAGCAACCTGGCACGACCAACATTACAAACATGAACAACTACTAAAGTAAAACATAAAGAAAAACACAATTATTGATTTCTTTTCACCAATTTCATGGGACATATGCTTATTAATTATCCAACTCCTTGTGCAATCATAAAGAGTCTCTTTTGTAATATGCATTTCCCAAGGCCCTCCGGTGAGGGCTCTCACATGCTCTCATTTTTTCCTTGCCACATCAGTATCCAGTCAGCACCCCTCACTCCCCCCTCACCCTTAGAAGTGGTTAGGTCTCACTTCTCCTTGGTTTTGGTACAATTAATTATGCTCAATGTACAAGCCACATGTCTTGAGATTATTTTCATCGTGCAATGCAAACTCCCCCTAGGGGAAAAAAGTGCGACGACCCCTTGGGAAGGGGCGGTGTTCCTCAAGAAGGAAAGTGCTTCCTCGCGCCTACAACTCATGGCCTAATAGATAATTAAACCACTTGAAAAAACCACAATTCTTTTTTGCATCTTACATATAAACCATATAACATACTTAAATTACAAATATAACTCTCAATCCATTATATATTTTGATCTTTATCCAATATGTCAATATTCTTACTTGAACTCTACAACCATATAACTTACTTAAAGCTTGTGCATGAAATTGATAAAGAGCCCAAGGTAGGAAGATACCAATTGATTAGTGAAAAAAAGAAGGGGAAACATAACTAATACACTTATTTTTTCCTTTTGCTTATGTGGATATATATTTGACACATAGATGTCACCTCAATAAATTTGTCTGCATAAGTTTGTAGAACTTGTTAATCAATTTCATTCGGTCAAAATTTGTTTATTTTTATAATATCTTTGAAAGTTACAATATTTTTAAATATCCGGTCCATTCATAAGAAGTGTTTATAAATAAAAACTACATCATTTTTAAACCAAGTATTCATATAATGCTTTCGTGCTATCTTTCATTGAAAATTCTATCCTAATAAATAAGTAACTCAAAGTGCCACGTGTCATCTTCTAAGCCCTCTTGTACACATGTTATTTTTATAGAATTTCTGATTTTCTTAAAATAAAAATTTGTTTGTCTGTTACTCTAAACTCCTTAATTATCTTGTAACTCCTCAATTAAGTGTGGATAATTAATGACTATAATGTGATATTATGAATAATCAATTAAGTGTGGGAGAAAAATTGACTGATTTGAGAAAGAGTAAATAAGGCTTTCGAGTTTTTTAGTTATTTTAAAATAGGATTAACCAATCTAAGTTAATGTCAATGAAAGAAATAGCATTGAACTTTGTAAAAAAATTCATTAATAACGTCATATATTTAAAAT
The DNA here is from genome assembly GCA_023525715.1 of Cichorium intybus. NCBI lineage: Eukaryota > Viridiplantae > Streptophyta > Magnoliopsida > Asterales > Asteraceae > Cichorium > Cichorium intybus. The sequence goes on from CM042011.1 coordinate 60,289,707, forward strand.
AAAATGGTTTTCTTAATATATAATTTTTTTAAATTCGCCAACCAACTAAGATAAAAATGATCTGCATATACATTGAATTTTGTATGAAACATCACATGTTTTTGAAAAAAAAAATATTAGTCAAAGAAACCAAACTATTAGCCGGCATGAAACTATTTGCTGAAAGAAAACCATTAACGATTCATTGCTATGAACCTTAAATAAAATCCCTAAATTGTAAATCTGAAAACCTAAACCTAAACTATAAAAGAAACTACTTACCAAAAGAAACATTTTGCATATAAGTTGCATGCTCTTTGTAATATTACATTTTTTTAAACAAGCTGGAATTTACACATCGACCGTGGTATCACTACAAACAAAATGACATTTAATGACATAGAAAAGATGACACTAAATACCAAGAGAGTGCCACCAAAAGCGCTGCGACTAAAAGTATATAGTGGCACTATTTTATTGTGTTGCTCAAACATTGAATATTTTGCCGAAGTATAACATTGTACTCTCATTTTTTTCTCTACCTCAGGTAAAGTTTACTATTTTCAATTATTTTCTTATGGAAATATTTTTTTATGAACATTAACGTTTACATATTCATAATTTATATTTTTTATTTTTAATCATCCCGTGTAATACACGGGTCTTACAACTAGTTAATGATATATCATTATAAATCATTGTAACTTTTTAGAAAAAAATTTGCAAACTACATTGTTTTTAAATAAAAAACTTCATCATTTAAACGAAAATTACACGTTTTGTCAAAAAAGTAATTGAAGAATAGAAACCCGCATTGTTATAAAAGAAATGCATTGTGTTAAAAAAATAAATAATAACTAGTAAGATGGCTGTACGTTGCAGCGGGCTTATCATTTCAATATTTTCGATATCATTTTTATAATAGTCTCTTACCTAATCTTCATTTTTTGTAATTTATGTTAAATACGTGTACCATGTTTGTAATTTTACTATCAAACAGAGTATCTTTGTAAATTTGTTAAATACAGGGACCATTTTTGTTATTTCACTATTAGACGACCATATGTATAATTATATACAAAATAGAGACTTTTAGAATTTTGCAAATAGGCATGGACCATTTTTATAAATTTTTTTAATAATGATAGTTTTGGTAATTTTTAGGAATATGACAAATTTTGCAAGATTGTTGTTAGACGGGGACCATTTTGTAATTTTATGAAACACGTTGACCATTTCTGTAAAGTTTTTATTAGGCAGTAGCTATTATTATAACTTTATAAAATAAATGGACCATTTTTGTAAATCATCTATTAAGCAAGGAGTATATATGCAAATAACAGTGACCAATTTGTAATTTTATAAAACACAGGGATCATTTTTATAAAGTTTTTTTAGGCAATAGTTTTTATTGTAATTATATAAAACACAGAGACCATTCTTGTAATTCATGTATTAAGCAAGGATTATATATGTAAAATTGCACATCTTCCTAAATTTCTTGATAAATAGTAATATTGGATAATAAACTACACTATTTTTTGAGAAATCTTATATCCTCATAATTTTTCTCCTAACTATTCTACTAAACATGTGAAATAATGACAAGTGGATTAAAATATTATTAATTTTATTGAATTTGACACTTGTAATCTTTTCAAATGGTTAGTAGGATGAGTAGAAAAAAAAAATTAGGAAAATATAAGATTTCTCCTATTTTTTTAAGAATGCACATTTCAGAAAACTTGCAACATTATAACCCAAAAAACTGTAATAGTTTTAGCATACAAATCTATACATTTTATAAAAGATATTGAAAACTCAACAAAAGAATTTTATTTTTAACTAAAAAACAATACTGGAATTTAAAGAATCATATATGAAGTATAGTTAATAAACAAGTTTTGGAATTTTATCGATAATTCTTTTTCGCTATCAATCTCTATTTATAAATAAAATTCTATGAAACTTTTGTATTTTGATTTTTTTGCGAATAAAAAGTTTAGTTTGAAAGCAACTAATTTTTGTTGGAAAGTTAAAATAAACTCAACAAACCACCTTGTAACCTATGGCGTATAATGAATATAATATTTGCGTTGGATAATGATATATTTCTTTTAACATGTGGCATTCATAGAAAGGTACAACAAAAATCCTAATGATATATGTATTTCTTATTTGATATTTTGAGGCTTGTAAAGTTGAATATATGGTGTAATGGTGGACGCAACTTAAATAAAGTTGACAGACAATTATTAAACGTGCAAAAATCGAAAAGTGACACCAATTATTCAAAAGAAAATATTTAAGATTTATTAAAAGAAAACACTTATGGAGTTATGGTGTTGGACGTGTTTCAATTAATCATTAGTTGAAGTCAGCAATCTTTGTTAATAAAAGAAAGAACTTTTAACTAAATTTAACATATTCGAAGAAAATCACATGAACTTTTTAAAAGTTAAAAGGCAGACAATAAACCTTTATGTATGTGTGTTCATGTTTAGGGGTCTTTTCACCAACCATTTTTTTTTTCAAATTTTTGTAGCTCATATTTACTAACTTTTCTTGATTCACTTTGAATTTTTGTTATCGCTATTGCATGGGTTTGGACGAATTACATATTAAGGGAATTACAAGTTGAGGCTAGCCCACTTGACTAACAATGTGATTACTAACAAGGAGGTCATGGGTTCAAACCCTAACACTAACATAACAAGGAGTAGTTTAGGAGTAGGAGTAGTATAGATTTGCCGTTCAAAAAAAACATATTAAGGGAATTAAATGACGGGGGGTATTATGGTAATTTACTAAAGGGTTTAAAATTAAATAGCAAATCTACCTTGAACCAACAATTACTTTGCTAATGAACTTCATTGATAAAAGAGCAACTTCAATATAAAACCATTAGTGTATAGTGAAATTCAAAAGCCATGGTCAAAACTTCGGTACAACACACAACTCGAATTGATCAACAAATGATTTGATGATTATCCCTTCACAAGCATTTGATAGAATACATGGAGTGCAACTAATAGCCCAAGATGTCTACACTTCTCTAGTTGTTGGGCTTTCCTTCTTTATACAATTTAACAATTATATTATAATATGAAAAGTAGGTTTTATAGCCTGGAGGTTTATATACGAGACTTCATTTAAAGGGAAAATATTGTGTGTTACTACTTTGTATGAAAATAGAACATCTCATGACTGTTTAAAAAGGGAGAAGTAAAATCAAGCTAGCATTGGATCACCCTAAATCATTTTCTTTCCAACATCACTCTATCAAGCTCTTTGCTCAGAAAAGAAACTAAGATACATTATGAAATTATGTGATTCTCATGTCTGCATATGAATGTCAATGTTGTTTTTTTTTTTTTTCCCCTTTAGTTATTTTTGTTTCATAATCTAATTATTCGTTGGGATTTTTTCAGGGAGAATAGCAAAATGGTTGCAATTAAAAGATTCTCTGTTAGAATATGATCCGTTAGCAGTATAATTTTTATTCATGCTAGAAAGTTTCTAAAGCTTCGCTTAACAGAGCTAGAAATTCCAAAATCTACAAAAGCTCAACACTTTGATAATTGTCATTTAGCTATTTTACCCATTAACATGTTTTAACTTAAATTGATTTTCATCATATTTTTTTACTAATAAACTACATATGTGGATTTGTAGGGAGGAGATTAATAAGATCATTGCAAATTGAAAAAGGACTATCCTAGAGGAACTAAATCTGTAATTTTCTATTTTTTTAGTTAATGTTTATAATGTTTTTATGTACATATGATTATTTGAATTTATAATATTTTTAGCCTATATTGTCGTTTGTGAATTGAGAGAAGAAAAAAGAGAATGTATTATGTATTCTCATTCATACTGAACAAAAGAATATTAGAGTACATATATACATCGCTAAGCTACACCAACTAAGCTAACGTGAACTGAACTAACTAACTACTTTCTAACTAACTAACGTCTGTTACATAACGATAAATAACCGCCAATATCCCCCCTCAAGATGGACGGGAAAAGATATTTTTCATGGCCATCTTGGATAGAATAGGAAGTAGTTTAGCACGTGGTAATGGTTTGGTGAATATATCTGCTAGTTGGAACTGAGTTCAAATGGGCATCAACCGAATGACTTGAGTAATAATCTTGTCTCGTATGAAATGGCAGTCAAGTTCTATGTGTTTGGTTCTCTCATGGAATGTTGGGTTGGAGGCTAGCTGAATGGAAGAATTATTGTCACAAAACACAGGAGATGCTGATGTGCTGCAAATTCCGAAATCGAATAATAAATGCCTTAGCCAAATAAGCTCACATGTTACAGCAGCAATTGCTCGATATTCTGCTTCAGTGGAAGATCTTGAAATGGTTGTCTGCTTTTAGATTTCCAAGAAACAAGAGAGTCACCCAAAAATACACAAAATCCAGTGACAGATCTTCGTGAGTCTTGACAACCAGCCCAGTCAGAATCACTAAAGGCCCTTAATTGTAATGACGATCTGGCAGAAAAGAATAAACCTTGGCCAGGTGAAGATTTAAGAAACCGAAGTAAATGAGTGGCAGTAGTCATATGAGGAATCCTTGGTTTTGTGACAAATTGACTTAAACAATGAACTGCATATGTAATGTCTGGACGCGTAATAGTTAGATACATTAGTCGTCCAATTAACCTTCGATATTGAGCTGGATTTTCTAATAAAGGACCATCAAATTTCGAATATTTACACTTAGGATCCATAGGATAATTTGTAGGTTTAGCTGCTAATAAACCAGAATCTTCCAATAGCTGTAAAGTATATTGTCTTTGAGAAATTAGAATGCCTTCTGTGGTTCGTGCAATCTCTAAACCCAAAAAGTGTTTTAATTGACCAAGATCTTTGAGTTTAAATTCATTGCTTAAAGAGATCTTTAAAGCATTAATATCATCAATGGAAGCAACCGTAATAACAATATCGTCAACGTATACGAGAAGGGCAATAAAGGAAGAATCTTTTCCACGAAAAAATAGTGAATAATCTGCCTTGGATTGAGTAAAACCAATTGAAATGAGAAAAGTGGAAAATTTGGCATACCACTGTCTAGATGCTTGACGTAAACCATACAAAGATTTGTCTAGTTTACAGACCATTTGTTGATTTTGAGAAGAAAGTGGAATGGAATAACCTTTGGGAAGTTCCATATAAACCTCTTCATTTAGTTCCCCGTTGAGAAATGCGTTATTAACATCTAATTGAACAAGAGGCCAAGCTTTTTTGTGCAGCAATGGCTAATAACAATTTGACAGTGACCAGCTTTGCAACAGGAGAATATGTATCTAGAAAGTCTACCCCTTCTTGTTGATTAAATCCCTTTGCTACCAAACGGGCTTTAAAACGATCTATAGACCCATCACTTCTTCTTTTGATCTTATAGACCCATTTACATCCAAGGGCTTTGCGATTGGAAGGAAGAGGAACCACTGTCCAGGTGTTGTTGAGTTCTAATGCTTGTAATTCCTCATCCATAGCTTGTTGCCAAACTTCAAATTTAGATGCATCCTTATAAGTCTTTGGTTCAGTTTGTGTTGATAATGCCAGTGTATAAGCTCGATAAGTATGTGATAATTGTTCATAGTCAAGAACATTAGATAAAGGATATTTGCATGTGGAATGAGAAAGTGAATTAGAAACTAATTGACAATGATAGTCCCTTAGGTAAGAAGGAGGATTTCGATTTCTTTGAGGACGAACATGTGGAGAAGAATGGTTAATAACTGGAGGTGGTGGAATAATAGGAGCATTTGAAACAATTGGAATATTATTATGATTATCAGAATCAACATACGAAGTGGGAACAACAGGAAGAACAAAGGAAGAGAAAATGTCTGGTTGAAACTGATGTGTAGAATGTATAAAGGGAAAGATGTTCTCATGAAAGATAACATCTCTAGAAAAAATGATTTGGTTAGTGGAAATATCTAAGAGTTTATATGCTTTCATGCCATTAGGATAGCCAATGAAGACATATGGTTTAGCTTTAGGTTGAAATTTGGTTCGATGTGCATGTAATGTAGATGCAAATGCTAAACATCCAAATGAACGAAGGAGTGAGAGATCAGGAGGTTTGGTATGGAGTTTCTCATAAGGAGATATTTTTCCAAGAAGTTTAGTGGGTGTTCGGTTGATGAGATATGTGGCAGTCAACACACAGTCTGACCAAAAACGAATCGGTATTTTAGATTGGAAATATAATGCTCGAGCAACATTCAACAAATGTTGATGTTTTCTTTCAACTATTGAATTTTGCTGAGGTAGCTCCACGCAAGAAAACTGATGTAAAACTCCTTGTTGTTGAAAAAATTGAGTAAAAGCAAGTTCTTTGGCATTATCAGACCGAAAACACTTTATTTGGGCATTATACTGTGTGGATATGAGTTGGAAAAATCGAGGAACTATGTGTTGAACATCAGATTTATGCTTTATCAAGTAAACCCATGTAAATCGGGTAGCATCATCAACCAAGGTAACAAAATACTGATAACCATCATGAGAAACAACATGAAAAGGTTCCCAAATATCACAATGTACCAGCTCAAAAGGTTTAGTGGTAATCGTATTTTTGGAAGGAAAAGACAAACGTTTTTGTTTAGCTAATGGACAAACTGAACAAACTTTATTTTGAGAGTCTTTATCTAAAGAATGATAACCAAGCATCTTGAGTTTCTCATCAGATGGATGGCCCATTCTTTGATGCCACTGATGAGTAGAAACTGCAAAAACTCTATCGTGTTTGTGATGTAAGTCCATTAGGTAGAGTCCATCAAGAACATCAGCCCTGCCAATCGTGCTCTTGGATTTGATCTGTCGAATCAAAGCATGATCGGAGTATAGTTTGACCATAAGTGTTTGTTCTTTTGTGAGAGAAGAAACAGATATCAAATTTAACTCAAATTGAGGAACGTATAACACATTCTTGAGTAATAAATCGTTTGTGAGTTGAATGTTACCCATCAAATTTACCTGGATAAGCATGTGATTGGGTAATTTGACCCTTGTGTGCCTGATTGTTTGAACATTCATGAACAATCGTCGATCATTACAAATATGTCGAGTTGCACCTGAATCTAAAATCCAAATATTGGACGTATATAAACCATTACTAATAGTTTGGACACGATATATACCTGAGTGGGTATCATTAGTCATTGTGACGGCATTGACAGATGCAAGTTTTCCTGTGAGCATTGAAATGATCTGTTCACATTGATCTTGAGTAAGATTGGTAATAGCATCATTGTGAGCTAGATTAGTATCTTTAAGATCAAAAGATTGTTGTGAATTATCAGTAGAAACGGAATTTGCCCTTGAATCATTAAAATTCGAGCGATATCCTAGAGGAAAGCCGTGAAGACGATAACATTTCTCCTGAGTATGACCAGTCTTATGGCAATGAATGCAGACAGGTGGCTGAGATCTTTTGAAGTTTCGATAAATTTGATTCTGAGATTGATCGCCTGTGGAATTCTTTGAATTGTTGTTATTGCTACGAACATGAAATGCCATTGCGGAATTCAATTGATTAGATCCAACATCTCTTTGGCGTTCTTCTTGAATGACAAGAGAAAAAATGCGATTAGTCGAAGGAATTGGATCCATAAGCAAGATCTGACCTCGAATTTGAGAATACGTATCATTAAGCCCCATTAAAAAGCTTAGAGTCTGTTCAGCATCCTTAGCACCACCACAAGTACACAGACCACAAGTGCAGTGAGCGTTGTAGTCTGCTAGTTCTTCCCATAAAACCTTGAGTTTTGTAAAATAAACACTAACAGTATCTTGACCCTGAGTAGTGTTCATTAGATATCTTTTAAGTTGAAAAATACGAGGTCCATTGCTTTGTTTAAAACGCTCATTAAGTTCTTTCCACATTTGATGAGCAGTTTTCAGATAGATGATACTGGCAGAAATCTCCTTGGAAACAGAGTTTAAAATCCATGATATAACAACATTATTGTTTCTGGACCAAGCATTGAAGCGAACCTGATCATCGAGGCTTGGTTGTGGCAAGGATCCATCAACAAAAGCTAATTTGTTCTTCACAGACAAGGCAATCGTCATAGATATATTCCAGGATGCGTAGTTGTCACCTGTGAGTGTTTGTGAAACTAACACTAAACCAGGTCCATCAGAATGATGAAGAAAGTACGGATCACTGCTCACAGACGAATCAGTATTTTGTGGAATTGGATTAGAGTTTGAAGAATTAGCTGCCATTGGCGTAAGTTGTTGAATCAAAAAGGAAAAGAAAAATCAAACTGATCAATTAAATGATCAAAGAAAGACAGAGTAAGATCAATTGATTGATCAATTGAATCATCGAAGAAAAACAGAGTAAGATCAAAAGATCCAAAAAAAAAATGCAGAAGAAATTGCTCTGATACCATATTGTCGTTTGTGAATTGAGAGAAGAAAAAGGAGAATGTATTCTGTATTCTCATTCATACAGAACAAAGAATATTATAGTACATATATACATCGCTAAGCTACACCAACTAAGCTAACGTGAACTGAACTAACTAACTACTTTCTAACTAACTAACGTCTGTTATATAACGATAAATAACCACGAATAGCCTATATTGTAAATTGAATTATTTGGTAATATATTAATTCTAGGTTATTTATCATTTTTTGTAATCATAATTTTTAATATCTTTTTTTAATTATGTATTATGTAGTTCGCATATAAAATAAACATTTAGTTGTCTTTTTATAATATTTTTCCCTAGGTCATTAAACCAGACAACCAAGTTGTTAATCTTTTAAATAGGTGTGACACCACATTTCTACTGTTTGCAAATACTATGGTTTTTCGTATAAATACGTGAATATAAAAATACGGTTTATCAAAAACCGATAATTTACATGTTTGAAACTGTGGGTGTTACAAATCCATATCAAGTCTAACCATAGTAAGCAGGAAAAAGATTAAACCTTGCGCCCAAGTTAGGAGCTGACTCAAGCTCCACTCCAGCTAAACTTCATCCCATTTATAGCAACTTATTTTAACCTGGAATACATGGCAAAACATAGAATACGTAAGACAAAAATGTCTCGTGAGTTACATGAGTTTTAGACTCAAACCTTTATCTTCTTTTTCCAACTTTTTATAAAAATTTACATCATAAACTTCTATCAAAAACTTTATAGTAATAACATACTATAACTCTTTACTTCTTTATATTATTTCATAACATACTCTGGAAAAATAGCATCTTTCAAAACCTTACAGTAGTAACATACTATAACTCTTTACTTTTCAAAATCACTTCATAATATGCTTTATAAAAAATAACTTTTTCCTTACTTTCTTTGACTGGTTTTATAAGCTTGCTGGATTTTTATACTTAGGGCTTTAATCACCATAAGTGATACCCCAAGTCTCTATGGCTAGAAAGAACGGATCAATCCTCACCATAGAAGTGCTGAGGCAATCTACTTCGCGATGGGGTTTTTTCCCAGTAGACCCCTTACCTAACCCGGGTAGGTTGGAACATAGTTCCTTTACTAACGCTGCTTGCTACAATTACCAGTCATACAAAATACTTGCTGCTTGCTTGAACATTTCTCATATACATATAACTTGTGGCTAGATGTCAAACTACATCATTTTATGTCTTTATGGCTAGATGCCAAATATAGCTTTTATCACATAATAATCATATGTTTAAAACATTTTTTTCTAATATGCTAAACTTTATACCAAAACATATTTTCCAACATCTTATGGCTATATGCCATTCATACTCGAAAACATATACGGTTTGTAACCAAAACATACTTCTTAAACATATTGTGGCTATATGTCATTCATACTTGAAAACATATATAACTTGTAATCAAAATATACTTTCACATAATTGGTTCATAGACCAACATACTTTCACTTAATTTAACGTATAGTTCAAAACATAACTTCAAATATAGCATCATACTTTCTCATCAAATTAGAAATAATACTCTTGCAAATAATTTCACATAAAGAGATTTTATAAGAAATCTTGTAAATACTTACTTGCCATGTACCCCAAAATGGGTAAAAATACTGCATGTACTCACCTCGAATCGGCAATGTAGAAATCCATGCGGAAATTCCGCAAATCCAACCAAGCTTAAAACCGCACACCTTATACTCCTATAAGGTATATTAAATTAATTATTACCAAATACACTAATTAACGTTACTATAAATAGATACTTATAGCATTGCTTATAGTTTAAATGTTTATAATTTTCGACATGCACCGTGTCTCAACATATATCCCCACCCCTTTTTATTTACTTTTACCCAACAAATAAGTTATTATATGATTCAATTAATTTTAAGTAAACCCAAGCCCACATCATGACACCCAAAACCAAAAACTAAGATGATTATCACAAAAGAGGAAACTGACAGCAAGGCTGATTTCTGGACCCTCAACAAGATTTGCAATATTAGGTCAGGGAATGATTGAAAATAAAATCCAATAAAAATCATGGGTAAACTAGACTCAAGAAAAATGTCACAGGGCCTGACATCATGTCATTTTCAATTTTCAAGAATAAATGAAAAATCTCCAAAGTTGACTGATGCAATCAGTCCACCCACTGAACCACACCTTAAGGAAATAATAATCGCTCAAAATAGGTTAAGAACTGAACTCTAAAATTTGGTGAGGACAAACTAGACTTCAACAGGGAACTAAGGCAACTGACCTTGCCCCCAAACCATTTTTGTACATTTAACTATGAATTTCGGAAGACAGGGTACCAAAACTGACAGCACCTGGACCAATTAGTGAAAATGGACAATTCCACATGACTTAGGATCTGAATCAATTCATAAACCTTTAAGAGAACAAACTAGACACAATTAACAATTCAGGGACATAAAATGCAATCCAATTGGACATTCACACGATTTTATATGAATTTACCAATTTAAGAATTAACAATCACACAATATGAAGGAAATGAGCAGCAACATTTCTGTCACAACTCAGCATAGCTTGACAAGATTGGTCCAAAAACCTGACTTCTGAAAAGAAATAAGTCAAGCCTTTTGGATGAGTTGCACTAGACATGAAGATAAAGCTCTCATCATAAAATCAAACTCAAAGCATAAGCCAACTGAGAATTAAAAATCGTGCAACACGGACAATGTGCACAGCTACAATTCTGGTTCAGTCAAAGAGAAGGCATTGGAACCCTAGCTTCCTAATGGAATTGGATCAAGCCCTCTGGATGGAACACTTTAGACATGAGGATGGAATTTCCCTCAAAATTTCAGACCTAAACTATATACCATTTGGGAAATAAAAATCCCACAAGTTGACCTAGGTGTGCAGCAGCCAATCTGTGGAAGTCGGGTTGCACACACCAAAATCCAAACCAAAACAATGAACTGGGTAAATTCCTTTTGGTCGAGTATGGCTCATGACAAGGTTCTTCTCCACACAAAATTTCAGAACAATCCAGTAAACACACGATTTTACAAGAATTTCACAACACAATTGGACACAGAAATCATACTCATGGAAATCGGGTTCAAAACCCTAGAAAACGACTGAACGAGGTCTGAACCCCAACTGATGAACTGAAGAAGACATCGAGACGAAACCATGGGCACTGGAATCACCTAATTTGGACATCGTATGATTTTTCTACGAATTATACAACATAGGACAGATTATTACCTCTTTGAAGCTAAAATCTTCAATTCCAAGCTATAAATCTGATTCCTTGCTTCAATCTTGTGAATTCCAGAAATCAATTCTTCCAAGAACTTCTCCTGTGACTTCTCCAAACTTCTGCAACTATGAGAGATATTTCTCTCTTTAATAATTGCCATTTTTCAGTTTAGTCCCTGAAGTTCTCTTCCTTGGACTTTAGGCACCAACATTAGGTTTTTACCACATGTAACTATCTTTCTTACATTTTTAGTCCAAACTAGAATTATACTTTCATAATAACTCTTGTATATGGTCAAATGACCAAATTATCCTTCCCATGGTAAAATGACCAAATTACCCTTCTCATGGTAAAATGACCAAATTACCCTTACGAGCATAATTTCTCACTTATATAAATATATATATATATATATATATATATATATATATATATATATATATATATATATATATATATATTTCAACTTTTATTACACCAAGTTCTATTTCTCATACTTTTATCCCAAACACTAAAATATTTTTATATTAAAGTCTAAAACATAGCAAAAGACTATTTTGCCTTTTTTCACCAATTCTCTCCAAACTCTCGGAGTTTTACTATAATTCCCGCTACGTTATTTTAATACTTTCAAAAAATTTTGGCCTTTATCTTAAGCATTATCTCGAATATAAATTCAAGATTTTTGGGTCGTTACAGTGGCATCATCGATGAACAGTCGTGGTGACAAAGTGAGAAAAGGGGTGTACTGTTGGAAAATAGGTAAATGTGCGTTAACATTTGTTTAAGCATATATAATTATTTTATTATGTTAATTTAATTTATTAAAAACGTTAACAACTAATAAAAATTAATAATAAATATTATAATTTATAAATTAAATAAGAAAAAGATGAATTAATATATTAATTAGAAAAATAAAATTTACACATTATCCCTAAAATATAAATTGCAGATACAAATTAGAAAGAAAAAGAAACATTAAAATCTACAACATTGTGCAACCAACCATACTTTTTTTTTCCTACTGAAGCGCAACTATCATTTCTTCCTACAAGCAACCTTCCACGTACGCTACACCAAGGCCTGTACACCAAGGCATGTTTGCAAAAATCAAATACAGGCTGTTACAAGCAATCGGCTTCATCGCTGTTTTATAGGTTGTTTTTTTGGCATAATTTTGTAGTTTAATTTGTTTTCTATTTTAAACTTACTTAGCCTTGTTCTTTATCTAATTAAGAAATCCTTGGTGGTTGATGAAAAGGGTTGAGAAGTTCTTTTTCCAGAAATCAACCGGTCTTCTGCAAGCAAATGACATCATATCAATTTATTGTTGGATAAATGTAGTATATGACAAGATGAAAGAATATTATGTCATGGGCAAATACAATGATATATTATTTAGCCTTGGAATGGGAAAAAATGAAAAAATAACATTATATTTTCACAAACACACATATACACACACAAACACACACTTACAAAGTGGCATATGCACTTTCATTTGTTTGAACATAATTGCAATATGAGTTTTATGGGACAAGAATTATAAAGTCATATATTTTAGTTGGATCAATAATGTATTTTACTAAACAAAAGCAATTCACTCCAAATATAATGTTAGTTTTCAAAAAAGGATGATTTGCAATTTGTTGCATTCTTGCATTTAACACGGAAAAATAGATTTTAGACAAACACTTAAAAGTAGATTTTAGACAAACACTTAAAAGTAAATTGCTATTTCTTTCATTTAGCCTATGATTGGAAAAAATACAAGTAATAGCAATGTACTTTTACACAGGTAGGGTGTTATTCGGGCGCGTAATTCGGTTTTTGGGTTATTCGGGTTTTGGGTAATGGGTAAACCGGGCGAAACTGAACCGTATAAGGTTCGGGTAATTCGGTTTTCGTGTTATTCGGGTATGGGTTATTTGGGTACGGGTTATTTGGGTAACAGGTTAAATGGCTACGGGTAATTCGGGTATGGGTTATTTGAGTTATTTAGGTCATTTGGGTAACAAAAGTACGTTTATCCATTTTTAGCCATTTATCCATTCAAATTCAGTTTCATTCCAACAAAATTCCATTCAAACACAAATTCATTCCCTTCTTACAAACATTACATAAGCATATTCAAACATTACAAATGGAAATAGAGTTCAAACGTTTAAAAAAACAAATAAAGTTCAAACATTACAAATGGAAATAGAGTTCAAAATAAAGTTCAAACATTACAAAAACATAATCCAACATGACCACAACTTCTAGATTTGGTTAGACGCACTTCCGTTTGCCACTTCTACAATGAAAAAGTTGAATAGAGTTAAAACAATTCAAATGTAAATGAGTATAGAATTGTAAAGTAGTAAACTATTAAAATTAGTAGAGTGTACCTTCTTAAAGTAGTGTTAGTCGATCAAAATCTTTTTCAACATCGGGGTTACAACTTGAATGGAGGAACCAATCTTGTGTACAAATGAGGGCTTCAATAACGTTAGAAGTTAAAGAACTCCTAAATGTATCAAGAACTCTCTCGCTTGTGCAAAATACCGATTCAGAAGCAACCGTTGATACGGGAATCGCCAAGATGTCTCGAGCCATCAAAGATAAAATAGGAAACCTCATTCCATTCACCCTCTACCATAACAATATGTTAAATTTTCGGATTCATCTTCGAAAACTTCACTCAAATATTTGTCCAACTCGCTCTTTGTGTCCATCGACACACTCATTTGCATATTTATCTTCTGAATTAACTTATCTATCATCGTAGGATTTGAAACGAAATCATTGGTTATTGGACGTTATCCCAAAGACGATGAATTAGAAGACCCAAACAGTTTACAAATTATAGAAACTTTCAACAGCCAAGTCTCAAACAGTTTACGGATAACAGAAACGTCAGACATTCAAAATCAGAAAATCGAAACTTTAATGAAAAATCAGACATTTACAGCTTCAAAAATGAAAATCAGATCCATGCTTCAGACATTACAGAAATCGAGTCCATGCTTCAGACATTCAAAATCAGAAAAATCCATGCTTCATACATTATAGGAACCGAGTCGATGCTTCAGACATTCAAAATCAAAAAATCGATTACAGCAACAGCAAAATCGATAGCTAAATTCTGTTTTGGAGTTACCTTTGGTTTGGGTTCGATTGTTGAAATCGAGTCGTTGTCGTATGAAATCGTGTCCCTGAAATCAAGTGGTCGCCCTTGCCGTCGCCAAAGGGTGGAGTGGAGGGCTGGCCGGCTGGAGTGGTGGTCCGGTAGAGCCTGGAGCCGGAGGCGAGGCGAGGCGTCGATCGAGCCTCCAGAGTGAACCTAGGGGTGCGACTGCAGACTTGCGAGAGTGAATTTAAGGTGGAGTTTGGCTTAAGTGAAAACGTATCCCATATATTCCCTTGGATTCAGACAATAGTACCCCTGAGACTCCCTTGAGTTCAAATTAAATATATTAATTTTTCTGTTTTTAATTAAAAATCGTTAATCAGGATATTGAGTAACCCAAAAATGAGTATCCTTACCCAATAACCGAACCGCATACTCTTATATGGTTTGGGTATACCGGATTCAGCCACCCGTTACCAGAATAACCCGAACCGTTTTAACCCATTTCTTATTCCGCTCGGGCGGATTATTCGGTTTCGGTTTTTTCTCGCACCCTTATACACAGGCACACACATATAAACTAAACTGACAAAGACATACAAACACAAGTCTTGATATAAGATAATTTATTGATTATACATCGACCTTTTGATTTCTTATATGAAATTGTTATTTCATAGTTGATAACAATGACTTAGATATTTTTTAACAAAATATATTTATTATTATTTTAACTAGATGATTTTGTTTCTACAATAAACAACGACAAGGACGGGTTGTATGGGAACAGCGAAAACGGTCTTTCAAGGATCAACAACCCTCAAAAAACACACTCAGTGGAAGTGATCGAGTTGGAGAGATGCTAAATGCGCTTTCTCTGCGAAGGGCTGCTCATTTCGGCGATGAAGGAGACGAACACCAAGAAGATGGATCCAAGACCAGAAAACAACTCTCCATTGCTATGCGGGTCACCAACTACCTGACCCGAACCGGTTACCTCTGGCCGATAATCCTTCTTGCCATTCTCATCTTCGTAATCGCCTCTCTCTTCCTTCATTCACGCGATTTGGTTTGCGTTTCTTCAATTTCTTCCTTTGATCGACTCTCTCGTACCCGATTCTTCGGGTTGGATGGACTCGAATCGGACTTCGGATCCCTAGGCGTCCCATGGTGTAAGCTCTCATCACTCATTCACTCGGTGTTTCTCCTTTTGTTACTGTTAGGGTTTTTTTTTTTTTTTTTTTTCATTTGATTTCATCAGATCTGAATCAATGTGATAATACTCGTCCATTTCTACGTTGTTTTGGTCTAGTTTACGTTCATCTAGATTCAGAGACTTGTGATTTGATTTTCTAACTGCGTATCTGCACTTGATTTGACAAAAAAACAACCCTAAAATTTGCTAATGAAACACTACTTACTCATAACTATCCGTTTTCAATTTCTAATCTGCTATCCTTCTTAAAAGGCAGATCGAAACATGGAAAAACCATTGAATGGACATCAAAGGATCTGCTCCAAGGATTGGAAGAGTTTGTACCAATATACGAGACACGACCCATCAAGAACAACATGTACGGAATGGGTTTCGATCACAGCTTTGGCCTCTGGTTTATCACTCGATGGCTAAAACCAGAACTAATGATCGAAAGTGGAGCCTTCAAGGGACATTCAACCTGGGTTCTAAGGCAAGCAATGCCAAACACCCCAATCATCTCACTCACACCTCGCCACCCTTCAAAATACCTCATGAAAGGCCCCGCTTATGTCGATCACAACTGCACTTATTTTGCTGGAAAAGATTTCGTTGACTTTGGAAATGTCAATTGGTCAACAGTGATGAAGAAACATGGCGTTACTGATCTTACCCGAGTTCTTATATTCTTCGATGATCATCAAAACGAGTTAAAAAGGTAATCCAATCCCTAATCAAATTCCCAATATAGTTTTGTCATTAATGTTTAATTATTTCTTTAATTTCATTTTTCGTTCAGATTAAAACAGGCACATAAAGCTGGATTTTCTCATCTTGTATTTGAAGACAACTACGATACTGGAACAGGAGATCATTATTCCTTGAGACAAATATGTGATCAATTTTACATACAAGGTTAGTTTAATATCAAAAAGGGAAATCTCCAATAAAGTCTCATTATTTTGAGTCAATGAAAAAGACATCATGTCGACTAACGTATTCAGTTTATAGCCATTTTATTCCGATTTACCAGGTTTCCTAAATTGGAAATCTCCAATAAAGTCCAATTATTTTGGGTTTTCATAAATTGTATTATTATAAAAAAAATTCAACATTGAAACTTTTTCATAAAGTGACTGAAAATTTCCAATCTAGGAAAAACCCGGATAAAAGGGTTAAAATGTGGTCCCAAAATAGTGAGACTTTATTAGAGATTTCCCTATCCGAAATTAGTTAAATCCGAACTCATGAAAATGTAAATTCCCGATAATGCCCCTGTTCAGGAGGTGGACATAGCTGTTTCAAAGATAGCGATGAAGCTAGACAAAGATCAAGACGAAAAAACTTTTGGGAAAAAGCGGTGGACATAGAAGGGTTATGTGGGCCCGGGGAGGCATGGTGGGGGGTAAAAGGGTACATGCGGGATGATTTTAATCACACCAATAAACAAATTTCATATACACAACATTTTGAAAATAGTAGATTTGTGGAATCGGTGGTTGATGTTTATTGGGAAGTTCCACCGGTTGCTGGTCCATCGCTTACACATCAAACGAGATATGATCCCGCACGTGTGAGTTGTCCGATTGTAGAAGATGGAAGATTTGGGTTGTTTCAAAGACTTGGGTTATCGAGACTTGAGACTTCTGTATTTAATGGGTATACTCAAATGGTGTATGTTGAGATGTCTCCAAAAGAAATGTAGATGTTAATGTTTTATGGTAGCTAAATAGTGATTAGTGTTTTTTTTTACTAGAATGTTTTATTAGATGTGTTTGTTTTTTATTTTTTGTGAGTTTGTGGCTTGTGTGATTAAAATGGTGGTTTGGTTAAGGGTGTGTTTGGCAAAACTAGCAGGTAGCTGATAGCTAATAGATGGAAGCTAGTAGTGGTTAGCTGGAAACCAGTAGCAGTAGCTTTTATTAGTGCAGAAGTATTCGACAAAATTAGTTGTTAGTTTATTAGTGTAGAAGTATTCGACAAAATTAGTTGAAGTAGCTTTTAGATTAGGAGAATTTTGTTAAAAATATAAGATAAAAGCTATTCTTGCTTAATGAAGTTTTTTTTAGAGCTTTTTCTTAAAAGCTAAAAGTAAAATAAGCCCTAAAAATGGAAAGGTAGTTGGTCATGATTTGGACAAAAGCAGGACAGGTTTTTTTTTCAAAGTGTTGAATATGCTTAAAATATGTTATGCTTTTATTTGTTGTAAGAATGGTTATTAGATTATGTTTTATGAGACAAACGATCTTAGAAGTGTTTGAATTATCTTGCAAATCACTAAATTGTAATAAACTGATGAGTTAAAATGAAATAGCTTATGCGTGACTAAAAGGCAATAAGCCGGTAAGTTAAAATGAAACAGTTTAAGGCTTTAAGCAGAAGTTTGTTAACTTGTATTAACAATCCAATACACTCTATAAAAAAAGGAATGGATAACTGGATAAGGTAATGGGAATAATTTATCATATTATATTTAATTGTTTCTTGGCTTATATGAATGTATTGAACTTTAGAACTTTTCCAATAAGTGTAGATATAATATATAATTTTACCTTTACTCAATAGATTATTTTAGGGCCATATTATAAAAACTACTTAGACTTTGATGTCTTTCGACAACGATTGGTAAAAGAGGTTTTCTGGTAACCTTATTTGACGATAAAACGTTGAACTATGCTAAAATCATTGTAATTTCGAATCCTTTTGGTTTAATTATCTGAAATAAACATTATGTCTTAATTACAAAAACTTTAATTTGTTTAATAAACACTCTAACCGAGTAGAACTTTCCCGCTTAATATTAAGATTTATAATGTATTTAAAAAAAATTAGATTATTGAATAAAACTTTAAATATGCCTTTAAAGACATATATAACGAAATAATATTAGATAATAATTAAAAATTGGCATAGTAATAAACCTGGATTAGAAATTTAATGTAGACTAGAAATATTATATTTATATATGATCATTTAGTTCCAACTTCCAATACAATATTATATGAATACCTCAATTTCTTATCATGAAAATTCAACTAATTGGGAAGATCATATAAACTTCGCTTAAACAACTAAAATTGTATAACATTTATCGTTAACATGCAATCAAGCACCGGCTAAATAATATTGCGGGAACTTTTATGGATCTTTTATCACGATAGTAAGATAATGATTTGCCACATCATCAATATAAACGGGAAAATCCGATGTACCCGCTAATGTGTTTTTTATGCAAACCCTTTGCTATTAGATTATAGAAAAAATTCTTTGAATGGTCAAACTAATTAAATATGAAACTACAAGTCTACAATGGTTTTTATATGATTTAAAGTTTGGTGGTTAAGGCGATGGAGCCAGAAATTTCAAAATGGAATTCAAAAACTGTATTAAAGATTTTACTAAATGTTGTTTAAACTGTTGGTAAAAATGATTTGTTTAATACCAAAACCAAATCAGGAAATTCATGGCCATTTGGGCCAGAGATAAAATAAAGCCCATCGTGGTTATCTTTAGAAATATTAGACCAAGGGTTGTATTCGCATTTCATTTTTTTATTACTTTTTTACTGTTATTTATAGGTCATGTCATCTTTTTTGTATTCCTCTTTCATTCTCTTCCATCTTCTCCTATTTACACATGAAGCATCTAAGGCAAGATACACGTCTCATATGCTTGTGTTAATATATTCTTGGAACTCCGTTCTCATTAGTAAAATATTGTCATTTTGGCATCATGTCGACGCACTAGACGAAGAGTCTTTCCATTTCGTCTTATCTCTACCGATTGACCGAGCTAATACTGAGAAGTCAAACTCGTCGTTCTTCTCATTCAAATCTATATTAACACAAGCATACGAGACGTCGTGTATCTTGCCTCAGACGCTTTCATTCCTTTTTTTAGCCGCACCTGCTTCTTCCTTGTTCACTTCATGCCAGTTTTTACACCGCTCCAAAATCTTCCATAAACTCGACATATCTGAATGCATTTTCGTGATTCTCATTTCGAAATATGTCAAGCGGCGTCTCGAAAACATTTTGATAACTTGGTACACAATTACGTTGGGTTTTTAGGTTGTGGTACAACCCGATAAACTTCATAAGTTGTCGTTTGACTTCCGATATTTAGTGGCCAACATGTGTTTCGACAGATAAAAAGTAAAAAAAAGATAATTTAAAAAAAACTAGTTGTTGGAAGGGGGAGGGGGAGGGGGAGGGGGAGGGGGTGGTGGTGCGGTGAGAAGTCCCCGTGGAAGGGGTTGGACCGCTGCGAGTTTACTGAGTAGGTGGTGCTACTGTGGGGATGTACGGTGTCCACCTCAATCCCCGCATGATGTTGGTTTCCACGACACACAGTCTTAATCTTTTAATCATTAAATCAAGAGATAATGATCTGTAAGGATAATTAACTTTATCTCGTGTACACATTTAGTCACTTATATTTTTTTGTTCATATTAAGTCATTTATATTTTTTTGTGTATATATAACCATTAAACTTATTTTTCTTGTACACAGATGACCATTAAATTTTTTTTTGGTACAAATATGACCATTAAGTTATTGGTCATATGTGTACAAAAAAAATAAGTTTAATGGTAATATGTAACAAAAAAACATAAGCGACTAAATATGATTTAAAAAGTTTATGTGTAAATCAGACACAAAAATAAATTAAATGATCAAATGTGAACAATTTTTAAAATTCGTTAGTTAATCAGGTCATTGTTCCTTAAATCAAAATGAGTATTCTTTGAGTGTTAAACCAAATATGAAACTAGGATGCTTTTAACATAAATAGTATATTATTTTAATCATATTTAACCTTTTATTGAATAAAATAAAATTTTAAACATTATAAATATTACAATAATATTTTTAGTTATAAAAGATTAAGGGATTAATCACTAAAAGGAGCAAAAGGGGCTGTTAGAACACGAAATGACACCTTTTGAAAAGTTTAGTGATTGACCCAAAGATTAAATTAGATAAGCCGATATCAATTACATACAACTCTAAGAACACCTTAAAACTTCCTAAAAATCTCCAATAAAACTAAATCGATTCAAGAATTCTAGTTCTATGTATTAAACAGCTAATTAAAGTATAAAACCGTCCACCAACATTAGAACAATAATTACAAATAATCAAACAGGAATGAAATTGATTTCCATTCTATTTTCTGCCGACCATCAAAGACATGACGAAATTCATTTCGTTCATATTCCAAATTCATTGAGAAATTACAATTCCTTCCCAAATATTCTACAACCGAACCACCCGTGGCTGTCTGTCATGAAAATGTATAAATTACCAATAATACCCTTATGGACAGACGAAAAAACTTGAGTGGACTTAAAAGGACTACGTGGGTCAGGAGAGGCATGGTGGGGTGTTATAGGGTATATACCAGACGATTTTAACCACACCACTAAACCAATATCATACACACAACATTTCCAAAAATAGCAGATTTTTTGAATCAATACTTGATGTTTTTGGGGAACTTCGGCCACCAGCTACTCCGTCACTTACACATCAAACAAGAATACAAGATATGATCCAGCACGTGCGACCACTCCTACTATAGAAGATGGAACATTTGGTATGTTTCAAAGACTTGGTTTGTCTACCATTGTGACTTTTGTATTTAATGGGTATACTCAAATGGTGTATGCTCAGATATCTCCAAAAGAAATGTAGCTAGCTTAATATTTTATGGTATCTAAATAGCTATTATTTAGTGTTTGAATAGATGTGTTTCGGTTTGTTAGTTTTTGTGTCTTCTATGATTTACTTAAAATGGGAAAGTAGTTGGTTAAGAATTGAACGGAATAGGACCCTTTTCTCAAAGTATTCAATGAATATGGTATTTTCTTTGGTCGGATGGAATCTAATACAAATGAATAGATAGGGTGATTAAATGGTTAATAATATTTCAATGTCATATTTGGTTGTTTGGCTGATTCTTACCAAGAGAATATTGTTTAGTGGAAACTTTATATCATACAAGTAAATATATATAATTTTAACTCTACTCTATAGATTGTTTTATGGGTTGTATATTGTGAAACTCAATGCATGTCTTTCCCATATATATATATATATATATATATATATATATATATATATATATATATATATATATATATATATATATATATATATATATATATATATATATATATATATATATATATTCTCAACTAATACTAAGAGGTCATAAAACACTAGATTATTTCTCGTTCCTCATGGTTTAAGCCAATGAGTAGGAAGTCCAAACATACTTCGCTTAAACTATGTCTATGATACCGACTTGTAACACCTTATTTCATAAAGCTTTAAATTACTATGTTTTTTCAAAACATTTCATGATTTCAAGTCGCATTTTACAAAAATATGGTCCAAAAAGGGTTGTCCCAAAACAGTTTTCCGAGTTTGGGTGTTACAACATCATACCAAACATAAACCATAGTGAAACATCATAACCTTGACAAGGCATCGAACTAATACAAAGGTAACTATGTTGTTCACTAGTCTTCTAAAAAACCCATTCTTCTAAGGCATCATCAAAAGATGATTCTCTAAGGATTAGGCCTTTTAGGTCTTAATACCAAAACCTAGAATAAATGAAACTTAAAATACAATACATAAAAAAATGTATCGTGAGTTACATGAGTTTTTTAC
Organism: Cichorium intybus; assembly: GCA_023525715.1. Lineage (NCBI taxonomy): Eukaryota > Viridiplantae > Streptophyta > Magnoliopsida > Asterales > Asteraceae > Cichorium > Cichorium intybus. Next base: position 60,312,397 of record CM042011.1, read on the forward strand.
AAATAAAAGTTTACAAGACATTCATCAAAATAATTTATCATAACAAGCACAAGTTCCATGATAGATGCAATGTATGAAATGGATGATCACAATCAAATACTAAAAGCTTACGGGTCATCATGCATCATGGTTTGTAAAAGACCAAGCCACATTGCATGTCATTAAGCTTACAATTATGTACCGTTTTATGGGTCTATGTGATAACTTATGTGAAACTTTACAACTAGACAAACTAGGAAGAACAAATCAACCTATAATGGCTCTTATGTTTATAGACGTCTATTTCACAAAGGCAGATACCATTCTGATAGAGTCTTTCCTTTATATTTATTGTCCGGACATTACTCAATTACTATGTAACCATATTTAATGTATGCATGATCACCACTTGTCTTTTATGCAAGTCAATCACGCAAGTTCCATGATATGATAATGCTTAAACATAAACTTTAAATCTAGAAAACATTCGTAAAACTTTTATTATCTTATAACATCATAATATTTCCAAGTAATATATATTTTAACATGTTTTGTCAAACATAAGTAATTTTGAACATATATATTAATGACTCCAAAATGAATCATAATGATAAACACTTAGCATGCTTTAAAACATTCATATAGATACTTGAATTGGAAACTTTATATCATTATATCATTCTTATTTTTACATGTATCCCATAATTGGATAAATCCACATGTACTCACCTCAAGAAGTAATGTCATTAACCATCTCCTGATGGCCTAGTGGTTACGGCTCTTGCCCCTCATAGAGGAGGTCCAGGGTTCGATTCCCACAGGTTTCAATCAGGGATGGCCACCGGTCTCCCCATTGGGGATGCATTAAAAAGGAGCACGGGCACTACCGGGGGGTTCAGTGCACCCCGGAGGTTGGCTCAGCTGGGTCATCCAAAGGATGGGTTAGTTGGGTTCCTCCGTTACAAAAAAAAAGAAGTAATGTCAATTAACTTCACTTCTTTTCCTTTGGATACAAGTTTCCATACCTGTTCAACCATTCCAATTTGTAGATTTAGAATTGAAAACTCATGTCAAACCATTCATGGTATCTTTTTTTAAGAGCTATACACTTCACCTAACTTTGAGTTATACATAAACTTCCATGGCTACATGAAGCTTAAAACATGTTATAAATAGTGCCTAAGAGCTTGCCTATCAATCCCTCGATTAACATGCTTCAAACGAGAAAGTTGAGTTTTTGGGTAACATTTTGAATAGCATAACACACAGTTCGTGTGGATTTAAGCATGACCCATACGCAGGTCCGTATGGATTAAGCATGGCCCTAACACTTTTATCCCACTTTTGAATATAATAATAACCTACTTTGCAATTTCAGTACCTTCATGCTTTTAAAAACTTTTCTCATTATTTTACTTCTTATACTTCTTGAGATATGTTCACATGAAATCACCACCATCATAAGGCCCTAATACACCATTAATATTATTTCTCACCTTTTTGTGCAATTTTGGAGTACAATGAGCATATAATTTGTCATTTTCATCGACCCTCATTTAAATGAGGTTTACTCTTTTAGTTATAATTGAAATTTTACTGATAAAAGTATTTATTTGAGATCCAGCCACTAAAATGATTACATTTATGGGGCCTTATATATCTAGCTTACCATATTTTTCAACTTTTATCACAAAACGACCACCAATATTGTGAAACAAATCCCATAGATACGCAAGAAGAAATTTTTGCAATAAAGCGGGTCATTAAAGCCTCTCAATATGTATTCATTCTGGACAAACATACATTACATCCAATCTATATTTGAACCTGATAATTTAGCTCGCAAACACATGATCTACCTTTAATCTTGTCTTTATTTATAGTCAGTTGATTAAAGACAGTTTTATATATATATATATATATATATATATATATATATATATATATATATATATATATATATATATATATATATATATATACACACACACACATATATATATATATACCCATTATGCAATCTGTTTTTGTAACATCCTTAACTTAGGGTAAAAAGTTTAATAAAAAAAAATAATAAATTTAATAATCATAATAATTAAAACATAAAAAATTAAATTAAAGTTTTCATTTTCAAGAAGTACTTAGTCTAGAGTAACTAAATAAGGATAAAAATGGAATTTATCATAAGAAGTTCTAGAAGGAGAACTTGATTTGCAAACTAGAACTTTAGAAGGTGGTGGGGAAGGACCTTTAGTGCAAATATGAAACAATTTATGTGCTGGAGGGACCAGTTTTGCAATAAGTGAGAACTTGAAGTTTAAGTTGAGGAAAACCCCATTTATCTTAGAAGTCACGATTTTGAAGGAGAAGAAGGTAGGGAGAGGCAATTTCAAGGGAAGTCTAGAGGAGGAAACTCTCTTCCAGCAAGATCTAAGTGATTTGCATCAACTCCTTGAGGATTCAAGGTAAGAGATCTAATATTCATGTTGAAAACCCACCATTTGGGGTAAATCATGTTTAAATTCGAGTTCATAGTGGGGGGAGATGAAATCTATGATCCCTAGAGTGTATCTCACGAATTCTAGTGATTATCCCTCAATAAATTAATTGTTATAAACTTGGAGAGCCATTAAGGATACTTGTTGATCCTTATGAACCCTAATTTTGGAGAAAACTCATCTATGGGTAAATCTTTGATGATTGGATCAACTTTTATCCTTCAATAAGGTTCTATGAAGAGTTTGGGTAATTATTAATTATTTTAAATCATTGGAAGAAGGAATTCCCCTAGTTATTGATCAATTGATTGAATGGAATTGGATATTCATTGATCTATGTAACACCCCATTTTTGGCGTTAGCGATTATAAATATTTCCAATTATTTAGTATCGTATTTTAAAATAAAGGAAATAGATTTTATATTGGAAGCGAATCGTGGAATCAAACATTGATTATTACGACTAATAATAATAATGACGAAATAATAACTCTAATCTAATTTATAAGTTGAGAGGAGGATTATGTCATATTTGTATACTTAATAAGTTGTATTTGGAGGTTTTGGGGTAACTAAAATTATAGGACCAAAATAGAGGGACCATTTTTGCAATTTAACCATAGTACATATAATTCTTTTTCTTTTGGGGGGCTGCTGCGTTTTTGGATTGGGAAAAGAAAGATCAAGAGCCTCTTGGCTCTCATGGAAACCCTAACCCTCTCTATTCCCGTTTTTGAAGACCCACCCCCAGTGTTCGATCATTTCCCGTAGATTCAGATGTGGGATCGCCACGAAATTTTAACTGAAGGTTCCCAAGATATAAATGAAGGTTTTGATCGAAGGATTTTCGATTTCAATGTCTAGAAGTGGAGTTATGAATTTCGAAACATGACTTTGGGTTTCTGACAGATTCCTCTGCTGAGTCTTCCTTCTTGAGAAAATCATATATGGAGTTCCAGAGGTCAAATAAGGTTAGTACTGGTGCACACGGTTCACAAATTGAGTTGAGCAACTTTCTACAGTAGACCATTATCCGTTTTGAAGACCAGAGGTATGGGGTAATTACTCATCTTTACGTACTGCTCTAATTCCGTTCAGATTAGTCATGCTGTTTTGTTTATTTTATAAAAGGAGTTTGGAAAAAGCTTTTTACATGATTCTGCCTCCTAGAATCATTGTATTTAAGTAAATTTGATATCTGGAAAAGATGGATGTCTGATTCCATTCCCAAGTTTATGGTAATTGGGAAATATCACAGACCAATGTTTTTCTCATCAGCACTATCGTTTCTGATTTGTTCTGTATTGTGAATTTTGTATCTTGAGTTTGAAAACGTATTTTGAGTTGGTTCCAACTCTCAGATCTCTATTGTTGAGTCTATTTTACTCATGATTTTACCTAGGGTCTTATTCCATACGAAAGTTGGGTGGAAGTTGCAATTTGCACCAACTGGTCCAGGACTGTCCTGTACAGATAATTATGCATTGGTAAATTCATAATTAAATGTACAAAAATGGTTTGGGGGAAAGGTCATTTGCCTTAGTTCCCTGTTGAAGTCTAGTTTGTCCTCACCAAATTTTAGAATTCAGTTCTTAACCCATTTTGAGCGATTATTATTTCTTTAAGGTGTGGTTCAGTAGGTGGACTGATTGCATCAGTCAACTTTGGAGATTTTTCATTTATTCTTGAAAGGTGAAAATGACATGAGGTCAGGCCCTGTGACATTTTCCTTGAGTCTAGTTTACCCATGATTTTTATTGGATTTTATTTTCAATCTTTCCTTGGTCTAATATTGCAAATATTGTTGAGGGTCCAGAAATCAGCCTTGCTGTTGGTTTCTTCTCTTATGATAATCATCTTAGTTTTTGGTTTTGGGTGTCATGATGTGGGCTTGGGTTTACTTAAAATTAATTGAATCATATAATAACTTATTTGTTGAGTAAAAATGAATAAAAGAGGGTGGGGGTATATGTCGAGACAACGTGCATGTCGAATGTTATAAACATTTGAACTATAAGCAACGCTATAAGTATATATTTATAGTAACGTTAATTAGTGTACTTGGTAATAATTAACTTAATATACTTTATAGGAGTATAAGGTGTGCGGTTTTAAGCTTGGTTGGATTTGCAGAGTTGCCGCACAGATTTCTACATTGCCGACTCGAGGTGAGTACATGCAGTATTTTACCCATTTTGGGGTACATGGCAAGTAAGTATTTTCAAGATTTTTTTATAAAATTTCTATATGTGAAATTATATGCAAGAGTATTATTTCTAACTTGTTTGTGAAAGTATAATGCTATATTTGAAGTTATGTTTTAGCCTATGAGCCAATTATGTGAAAGTATATTTTGGTCTATGAACCAATTATATGAAGGTATATATGTTTTGAATATAAGTTATACATGTTTGAAAGTATGGATAGGCATATAGCCACAATATGTTTAAGAAGTATGTTTCGGTTACAAATTGTATATGTTTTCAAGTATGACTTGGCATTAAGCCTAAAATGTTATATAGACATGTTTTAAACATATGGTTTATGAAAGATGAAAGTTATAAATTTGGCATCTAGCCATAAAGATAGAAAGTAATGAAGCTTGGCACTTAGCCACAAGTTATATGTATGAAAGTAATGTTCAAATGTTTTGTATGACTGGTAATTGTAGCAAGCAGCGTTAGTAAGGGAACTATGTTCCAACCTTCCCGGGTTAGGTAAGGGGTCTACTGGGGAAAATCCCTGTCGCGAAGTAGATCGCCTCAGCACTTCTATGGTGAGGATTGATCCGTTCTTTCTAGCCATAGAGACTTGGGGTATCACTTATAGTGATTAAAGCCCTAAGTATAAAAATCCAGCAAGCTTATAAAACCAGTCAAAGAAAGTAAGAAAGTTGTTATATAGTAAAGTATGTCACAAAATGATTTTTGAGAAGTAAAGAGTTATAGTATGTTGTTAATATAAAGTTTTGAATGAATATATTTTTGCAAGGTATGATATGTAATGATTTTTAAAAGTAAAGAGCTATGGTATGACAATATTATAAAACTTTGAAAGATGTTTTATGTCATAAGTTTTATATATAAAGGTTGGAAAAGACGTTAAAAGTTTGAGTCTAAAACTCATGTAACTCACGAGACAATTTTTGTCTTACGTATTCTATTTTTATGCCATGTATTCCAGGTTAAATGCTATGCTATAATTGGATGAAGTTTAGCTGGAGTGGAGCCCACATAGCTCCTATCTTGGACGCAAGGTTTAATCCTTTTCTTGCTTACTATGGTTAGTTTGGTATGGATTTGTAACACCCACAGTTTTAAATATGTAAATAATCGGTTTTTGTTAAACCGTATTTTTGTATTCAAGTATTTATACGAAAAACCATAGTATTTGCAAACAGTAGAAATGGGGTGTCACAAGTTGGTATCAGAGCCATAGTTTAAGCGAATTAGGATTGGCGCTTTCCACTCCTAGGCTTAAACTCGTGCTATAGGAACGTTAGTTCATGAAAGTATGCTATATGATGTCTTAAATGACTAAGATATTTTGCATCACTTAATATATGCATATATATAACTTTAAAAAAAATGTTTAGCTAACTCTTTGATTGAGCAAAAGTTTGACTGTTAAGAAAATGGTATGTTATTTTCCATAACTGTCTATATTTATTAAAGACTATGTATATAAAGTAGAAAGATTTCCAGTATTGATCACCATGTATTTATAATGGTGTTATATGTTAAAGGAACCAGTGTCCCATGAAACTTTGTGGTAACAACATAATCAATATGTATAGGTGGTTATGGTAATATGGGCCCGTATTATCATAATCACAGGATATGTATTGAGACTGGTGGAATCATAAAGGAATTATGGTAGTCTGGTGAGTGAAGAGAGTAATAAGAATAACATAGGGATTATATGCCTATGTAATAAAAATAAGTAAGATTATAAGTATTAAAGGTTAATGCAGTGGATACATACCACTTAGTATGACAATGTAAAAGAAATTAATAAGATAGTTAATATTCCCGAGACAATATGAAAGGAACCAGTAAAAGAGACATGGCCAGAAGGTATAAATATATTGAAAATGTTAATGGAGCATATAGTACAAATATAAAAGAAAGAGTATAACTGAAAATTTCGTTGTCTAACGGAAACGAATTATGATTATAGAATAAAGATAAAAGTAGTGTCACTACAATGACCAAAGAAAGAAAGATTGGAAAATAATAATAATAATAAATAAAAGTAGTAACACATCGATACATGTGATCCATTGCTATAACTTTATATTAATACATTAAGAAAAGTTTACAGAACTACTAACCTAAACTGAAGAATCAGAAGGAAGCGAAAAAAGATCTTCTACACTCCACTCTTTGTCATCATTAGGTTGACTTGTACCTTCTTGAGGATTTGGAAGGGGTATGTTTTCAGTTATTGGAGGAGGAGCTCCAAGGTGTGGGGTCTCGATAGGGTTAGAACCCGTAACCCCATGATTATGCGCTAAATATTGACCCATTTGGGGTGTGTGTAAGTAGGGAAGTGAAGAGGAAGGGTTCCAATTTGGAACCAGTTGGGGGTAGCTATAAGAAGGAGGAAACCAGGCTAGGTTACCTACAGAGCCTCCAAAATTCCCCTCACTCACAGGCTCGAGTAAACCAGGATTAATACTACTCATACCAGAATTAGATGGCAGAGATTGCTGCTGCTGTGTATGAGTTCTTGATGAAGTTTCCCCCTTTTCCAGAAATTTTCTTTTCTTATATTCAACCTTATGAGCAGCATGTATCAGTTTCTTTGTGCCGTCTGTTAGACCCGATTGTGATCCTTCAATTATTGCTTCTTTCTCCCTTTTTAGGTTGGGTAATAAATCTTTCGATAATCCTGCTGCTCCACTAAACTCGTTGCCAAATTCCTGTGACACAAATAAATTTAGTAATTACAATTTTATGATATAAAGGAATTAAAAACAAAAATGTAATTCTTTACCTCAATACGATCAATAAGAGTTTGCAGACTCTTAAGTTGTCGTTGGGGCCAATGTTCGATACCTAAATCTCTACAGCGTTTTTTTAACTGTGTCGATCCAATGTTGAGTTCCTTCGCAGCTTTCTCAATTGGTTCATTAAAGTGTTCAGCTATTATTTCTCTACTTAATGAGTGTCTGAAACCTCTTCTACTGCCAGCTACTGTGGTTGTCGGAGTTGAAGGATTGAGTTCAAATGTATTATTATTATTATTTGGGATCATTTGAACATGATCATGATTTTCTGAACCAAAGATGGACATTGATTCATTAAAATCAGTAGCTTCTATCAGTGGTAATTGTACGTTTTCAATCATGGACTCAGGATTTTGAAATCCTTCTAAGTTCCTCTGAATCACCTGAAGGTGATTTTGATATTGAAAACCAACCCCAAGTTCGGGATTCATTTAAATATTGATGTTATGAGTTGTTTGTAATTGACTTTCATTCTGAATGTTAGTCATGAATTCTTGATTCGTGGGGATGATCTCACTCGTTGAGGGTACGACGTTGAATGAATTGTAATCGGGTAGACCATCCACAAATGGGTCTACAAATATCAATTGTCAGATGATAAAACAAAATTGAATATTCATAGAAGCAATCATTTAAAGAATTTAACCTGGTAGAAGGTATGGAGTCTGATAGAGTGCAAAGTCTAAAGATGCATGCACTGGTTCTTCTGAGTTAATATTCAGCTCAGGAAATATTATCGGCTCTTCGTTGAGTGGCTCTATTGGTAGTATATCTGGAAGACTGTACCATAATTCAAAATCAAACAAAACATTAGAAAGAAAAATGAAAAACAAATAATGGATGTTTAGAATGTTAAAGTCACCGAACTCCGGTAAAGATGTCTGATCTGAAGGACCCTCTCCTTGCGGAAAACCAGGTCCAGGGTTTGACAGATCGCCCATTGAAGATCTGTTTTCCATGACTCAGCTTTAAATATGAGTTCGTATACGAACAATCTAGTGATAGAAGAGAATGAGACTGAAAATGAACGTGGAAATAAATGATGCTACTTACGTGTATATATATAGCATTTTGCAGCTGGAACCGAAAGGACGCATGTAATTGAAAGCACAATTCACGTTCTTATTACCAAAATTCAAACCATCTACAGTAGATGCGACTCTTCTCTATTCTAAGTGCCATTCTTTTCAAAATTTGCTACATGACTCCGGTGATAACGGGATATTGAAGAGACTTTTTGGAATAAAGGCGAATAAAGTGGTGTTGTTGACTGAGTACTTAATTGCACAGACTGTTGTAGGCTGTTGATTATTAGTGATGTGATGTCACATAAAAACAAAGTGTACGACCTATCTGTTAACATTGGAGAGGTATTGACCTTGACTTATTTCGACTTTTCATCTCGTGTTGGACTCTAGGCCTAATGGGTTAAAGCTTAACATATTTGGGCTCATGTCGTTGGGCTAGTAGTTATGGAAAAATTAATAGACCAATATAAAAATGAAGTATGGGCTAATGTATTCACATACTATTAATCTTGTGGAATTATGGGCTAATGAAAGTTTCAACCTAGATTACCTATTGTCTTGGTGTTGAATTTCGGGGACGAAATTCTTATAAGTGGGGGAGAGTTGTAACACCCCATTTTTGGCGTTAGCGATTATAAATATTTCCAATTATTTAGTATCGTATTTTAAAATAAAGGAAATAGATTTTATATTGGAAGCGAATCGTGGAATCAAACATTGATTATTACGACTAATAATAATAATAATGACGAAATAATAACTCTAATCTAATTTATAAGTTGAGAGGAGGATTATGTCATATTTGTATACTTAATAAGTTGTATTTGGAGGTTTTGGGTTAACTAAAATTATAGGACCAAAATAGAGGGACCATTTTTGCAATTTAACCATAGTACATATAATTCTTTTTCTTTTGGGGGGCTGCTGCGTTTTTGGATGGGGAAAAGAAAGATCAAGAGCCTCTTGGCTCTCATGGAAACCCTAACCCTCTCTATTCCCGTTTTTGAAGACCTACCCCCAGTGTTCGATCATTTCCCGTAGATTCAGATGTTGGATCGCCACGAAATTTTAACTGAAGGTTCCCAAGATATAAATGAAGGTTCTGATCGAAGGATTTTCGATTTCAATTTCTAGAAGTGGAGTTATGAATTTCTCAACATGACTTAGGGTTTCTGACAGATTCCTCTGCTGAGTCTTCCTTCTTGAGAAAATCATATATGGAGTTCCAGAGGTCAAATAAGGTTAGTACCGGTGCACACGGTTCAAAAATTGAGTTGAGCAACTTTATACAGTAGAACATTATCCGTTTTGAAGACCAGAGGTACGGGGTAATTACTCATCTTTACGTACTGCTCTAATTCCGTTCAGATTAGTCATGCTGTTTTGTTTATTTTATAAAAGGAGTTTGGAGAAAGCTTTTTACATGATTCCGCCTCCTAGAATCATTGTATTTAAGTAAATTTGATATCTGGAAAAGATGGATGTCTGATTCCATTCCCAAGTTTATGGTAATTGGGAAATATCACAGACCAATGTTTTTCTCATCAGCACTATCGTTTCTGATTTGTTCTGTATTGTGAATTTTGTATCTTGAGTTTGAAAACGTATTTTGTGTTGGTTCCAACTCTCAGTTCTCTATTGTTGAGTCTATGTTACTCATGATTTTACCTAGGGTCTGATTCCATACGAAAGTTGGGTGGAAGTTGCAATTTGCACCAACTGGTCCAGGACTGTCCTGTACAGATAATTATGCATTGGTAAATTCATAATTAAATGTACAAAAATGGTTTGGCGGCAAGGTCAGTTGCCTTAGTTCCCTGTTGAAGTCTAGTTTGTCCTCACCAAATTTTAGAATTCAGTTCTTTACCCATTTTGAGCGATTATTATTTCGTTAAGGTGTGGTTCAGTAGGTGGACTGATTGCATCAGTCAACTTTGGATATTTTTCATTTATTCTTGAAAGGTGAAAATGACATGAGGTCAGACCCTGTGACATTTTCCTTGAGTCTAGTTTACCCATGATTTTTATTGGATTTTATTTTCAATCTTTCCTTGGTCTAATATTGCAAATCTTGTTGAGGGTCCAGAAATCAGCCTTGCTGTTGGTTTCTTCTCTTATGACAATCATCTTAGTTTTTGGTTTTGGGTGTCATGATGTGGGCTTGGGTTTTACTTAAAATTAACTGAATCATATAATAACTTATTTGTTGAGTAAAAATGAATAAAAGAGGGTGGGGGTATATGTCGAGACAACGTGCATGTCGAAAGTTATAAACATTTAAACTATAAGCAACGCTATAAGTATCTATTTATAGTAACGTTAATTAGTGTACTTGGTAATAATTAACTTAATATACTTTATAGGAGTATAAGGTGTGCGGTTTTAAGCTTGGTTGGATTTGCGGAGTTGCCGCACAGATTTCTACATTGCCGACTCGAGGTGAGTACATGCAGTATTTTACCCATTTTGGGGTACATGGCAAGTAAGTATTTTCAAGATTTTTTTATAAAATTTCTGTATGTGAAATTATATGCAAGAGTATTATTTCTAACTTGTTTGTGAAAGTATAATGCTATATTTGAAGTTATGTTTTAGCCTATGAGCCAATTATGTGAAAGTATATTTTGGTCTATGAACCAATTATATGAAGGTATATATGTTTTGAATATAAGTTATACATGTTTGAAAGTATGGATAGGCATATAGCCACAATATGTTTAAGAAGTATGTTTCGGTTACAAATTGTATATGTTTTCAAGTATGACTTGGCATTAAGCCTAAAATGTTATATAGACATGTTTTAAACATATGGTTTATGAAAGATGAAAGTTATAAATTTGGCATCTAGCCATAAAGATAGAAAGTAATGAAGCTTGGCACTTAGCCACAAGTTATATGTATGAAAGTAATGTTCAAATGTTTTGTATGACTGGTAATTTTAGCAAGCAACGTTAGTAAGGGAACTATGTTCCAACCTTCCCGGGTTAGGTAAGGGGTCTACTGGGGAAAATCCCTATCGCGAAGTAGATCGCCTCAGCACTTCTATGGTGAGGATTGATCCGTTCTTTCTAGCCATAGAGACTTGGGGTATCACTTATAGTGATTAAAGCCCTAAGTATAAAAATCCAGCAAGCTTATAAAACCAGTCAAAGAAAGTAAGAAAGTTGTTATATAGTAAAGTATGTCACAAAATGATTTTTGAGAAGTAAAGAGTTATAGTATGTTGTTAATATAAAGTTTTGAATGAAGATATTTTTGCAAGGTATGATATGTAATGATTTTTAAAAGTAAAGAGCTATGGTATGACATTATTATAAAACTTTGAAAGATGTTTTATGTCATAAGTTTTATATATAAAGGTTGGAAAAGAAGTTAAAAGTTTGAGTCTAAAACTCATGTAACTCACGAGACAATTTTTGTCTTACGTATTCTATTTTTATGCCATGTATTCCAGGTTAAATGCTATGCTATAATTGGATGAAGTTTAGCTGGAGTGGAGCCCACATAGCTCCTATCTTGGACGCAAGGTTTAATCCTTTTCTTGCTTACTATGGTTAGTTTGGTATGGATTTGTAACACCCACAGTTTTAAATATGTAAATAATCGGTTTTTGTTAAACCGTATTTTTGTATTCAAGTATTTATACGAAAAACCATAGTATTTGCAAACAGTAGAAATGGGGTGTCACAAGTTGGTATCAGAGCCATAGTTTAAGCGAATTAGGATTGGCTTGTTCCACTCCTAGGCTTAAACTCGTGCTATAGGAATGTTAGTTCATGAAAGTATGCTATATGATGTCTTAAATGACTAAGATATTTTGCATCACTTAATATATGCATATATATAACTTTAAAAAAAATGTTTAGCTAACTCTTTGATTGAGCAAAAGTTTGACTGTTAAGAAAATGGTATGTTATTTTCCATAACTGTCTATATTTATTAAAGACTATGTATATAAAGTAGAAAGATTTCCAGTATTGATCACCATGTATTTATAATGGTGTTATATGTTAAAGGAACCAGTGTCCCATAAAACTTTGTGGTAACAACAGAATCAATATGTATAGGTGGTTATGGTAATATGGGCCCGTATTATCATAATCACAGGATATGTATTGAGACTGGTGGAATCATAAAGGAATTATGGTAGTCTGGTGAGTGAAGAGAGTAATAAGAATAACATAGGGATTATATGCCTATGTAATAAAAATAAGTAAGATTATAAGTATTAAAGGTTAATGCAGTGGATATATACCACTTAGTATGACAATGTAAAAGAAATTAATAAGATAGTTAATATTCCCGAGACAATATGAAAGGAACCAGTAAAAGAGACATGGCCAGAAGGTATAAATATATTGAAAATGTTAATGGAGCATATAGTACAAATATAAAAGAAAGAGTATAACTGAAAATTTCGTTGTCTAACGGAAACGAATTATGATTATAGAATAAAGATAAAAGTAGTGTCACTACAGTGACCAAAGAAAGAAAGATTGGAAAATAATAATAATAATAAATAAAAGTAGTAACACATCGATACATGTGATCCATTGCTATAACTTTATATTAATACATTAAGAAAAGTTTACAAAACTACTAACCTAAACTGAAGAATCAGAAGGAAGCGAAAAAAGATCTTCTACACTCCACTCTTTGTCATCATTAGGTTGACTTGTACCTTCTTGAGGATTTGGAAGGGGTATGTTTTCAGTTATTGGAGGAGGAGCTCCAAGGTGTGGGGTCTCGATAGGGTTAGAACCCGTAACCCCATGATTATGCGCTAAATATTGACCCATTTGGGGTGTGTGTAAGTAGGGAAGTGAAGAGGAAGGGTTCCAATTTGGAACCAGTTGGGGGTAGCTATAAGAAGGAGGAAACCAGGCTAGGTTACCTACAGAGCCTCCAAAATTCCCCTCACTCACAGGCTCGAGTAAACCAGGATTAATACTACTCATACCAGAATTAGATGGCAGAGATTGCTGCTGCTGTGTATGAGTTCTTGATGAAGTTTCCCCCTTTTCCAGAAATTTTCTTTTCTTATATTCAACCTTATGAGCAGCATGTATCAGTTTCTTTGTGCCGTCTGTTAGACCCGATTGTGATCCTTCAATTATTGCTTCTTTCTCCCTTTTTAGGTTGGGTAATAAATCTTTCGATAATCCTGCTGCTCCACTAAACTCGTTGCCAAATTCCTGTGACACAAATAAATTTAGTAATTACAATTTTATGATATAAAGGAATTAAAAACAAAAATGTAATTCTTTACCTCAATACGATCAAAAAGAGTTTGCAGACTCTTAAGTTGTCGTTGGGGCCAATGTTCGATACCTAAATCTCTACAGCGTTTTTTTAACTGTGTCGATCCAATGTTGAGTTCCTTCGCAGCTTTCTCAATTGGTTCATTAAAGTGTTCAGCTATTATTTCTCTACTTAATGAGTGTCTGAAACCTCTTCTACTGCCAGCTACTGTGGTTGTCGGAGTTGAAGGATTGAGTTCAAATGTATTATTATTATTATTTGGGATCATTTGAACATGATCATGATTTTCTGAACCAAAGATGGACATTGATTCATTAAAATCAGTAGCTTCTATCAGTGGTAATTGTACGTTTTCAATCATGGACTCAGGATTTTGAAATCCTTCTAAGTTCCTCTGAATCACCTGAAGGTGATTTTGATATTGAAAACCAACCCCAAGTTCGGGATTCATTTCAATATTGATGTTATGAGTTGTTTGTAATTGACTTTCATTCTGAATGTTAGTCATGAATTCTTGATTCGTGGGGATGATCTCACTCGTTGAGGGTACGACGTTGAATGAATTGTAATCGGGTAGACCATCCACAAATGGGTCTACAAATATCAATTGTCAGATGATAAAACAAAATTGAATATTCATAGAAGCAATCATTTAAAGAATTTAACCTGGTAGAAGGTATGGAGTCTGATAGAGTGCAAAGTTTAAAGATGCATGCACTGGTTCTTCTGAGTTAATATTCAGCTCAGGAAATATTATCGGCTCTTCGTTGAGTGGCTCTATTGGTAGTATATCTGGAAGACTGTACCATAATTCAAAATCAAACAAAACATTAGAAAGAAAAATGAAAAACAAATAATGGATGTTTAGAATGTTAAAGTCATCGAACTCCGGTAAAGATGTCTGATCTGAAGGACCCTCTCCTTGCGGAAAACCAGGTCCAGGGTTTGACAGATCGCCCATTGAAGATCTGTTTTCCATGACTCAGCTTTAAATATGAGTTCGTATACGAACAATCTAGTGATAGAAGAGAATGAGACTGAAAAAGAACGTGGAAATAAATGATGCTACTTACGTGTATATATATAGCATTTTGCAGCTGGAACCGAAAGGACGCATGTAATTGAAAGCACAATTCACGTTCTTATTACCAAAATTCAAACCATCTACAGTAGATGCGACTCTTCTCTATTCTAAGTGCCATTCTTTTCAAAATTTGCTACATGACTCCGGTGATAACGGGATATTGAAGAGACTTTTTGGAATAAAGGCGAATAAAGTGGTGTTGTTGACTGAGTACTTAATTGCACAGACTGTTGTAGGCTGTTGATTATTAGTGATGTGATGTCACATAAAAACAAAGTGTACGACCTATCTGTTAACATTGGAGAGGTATTGACCTTGACTTATTTCGACTTTTCATCTCGTGTTGGACTCTAGGCCTAATGGGTTAAAGCTTAACATATTTGGGCTCATGTCGTTGGGCTAGTAGTTATGGAAAAATTAATAGACCAATATAAAAATGAAGTATGGGCTAATGTATTCACATACTATTAATCTTGTGGAATTATGGGCTAATGAAAGTTTCAACCTAGATTACCTATTGTCTTGGTGTTGAATTTCGGGGACGAAATTCTTATAAGTGGGGGAGAGTTGTAACACCCCATTTTTGGCGTTAGCGATTATAAATATTTCCAATTATTTAGTATCGTATTTTAAAATAAAGGAAATAGATTTTATATTGGAAGCGAATCGTGGAATCAAACATTGATTATTACGACTAATAATAATAATAATGACGAAATAATAACTCTAATCTAATTTATAAGTTGAGAGGAGGATTATGTCATATTTGTATACTTAATAAGTTGTATTTGGAGGTTTTGGGTTAACTAAAATTATAGGACCAAAATAGAGGGACCATTTTTGCAATTTAACCATAGTACATATAATTCTTTTTCTTTTGGGGGGCTGCTGCGTTTTTGGATGGGGAAAAGAAAGATCAAGAGCCTCTTGGCTCTCATGGAAACCCTAACCCTCTCTATTCCCGTTTTTGAAGACCCACCCCAGTGTTCGATCATTTCCCGTAGATTCAGATGTTGGATCGCCACGAAATTTTAACTGAAGGTTCCCAAGATATAAATGAAGGTTCTGATCGAAGGATTTTCGATTTCAATGTCTAGAAGTGGAGTTATGAATTTCTCAACATGACTTAGGGTTTCTGACAGATTCCTCTGCTGAGTCTTCCTTCTTGAGAAAATCATATATGGAGTTCCAGAGGTCAAATAAGGTTAGTACCGGTGCACACGGTTCAAAAATTGAGTTGAGCAACTTTCTACAGTAGAACATTATCCGTTTTGAAGACCAGAGGTACGGGGTAATTACTCATCTTTACGTACTGCTCTAATTCCGTTCAGATTAGTCATGCTGTTTTGTTTATTTTATAAAAGGAGTTTGGAGAAAGCTTTTTACATGATTCCGCCTCCTAGAATCATTGTATTTAAGTAAATTTGATATCTGGAAAAGATGGATGTCTGATTCCATTCCCAAGTTTATGGTAATTGGGAAATATCACAGACCAATGTTTTTCTCATCAGCACTATCGTTTCTGATTTGTTCTGTATTGTGAATTTTGTATCTTGAGTTTGAAAACGTATTTTGTGTTGGTTCCAACTCTCAGATCTCTATTGTTGAGTCTATGTTACTCATGATTTTACCTAGGGTCTGATTCCATACGAAAGTTGGGTGGAAGTTGCAATTTGCACCAACTGGTCCAGGACTGTCCTGTACAGATAATTATGCATTGGTAAATTCATAATTAAATGTACAAAAATGGTTTGGCGGCAAGGTCAGTTGTCTTAGTTCCCTGTTGAAGTATAGTTTTTCCTCACCAAATTTTAGAATTCAGTTCTTAACCCATTTTGAGCGATTATTATTTCGTTAAGGTGTGGTTCAGTAGGTGGACTGATTGCATCAGTCAACTTTGGATATTTTTCATTTATTCTTGAAAGGTGAAAATGACATGAGGTCAGACCCTGTGACATTTTCCTTGAGTCTAGTTTACCCATGATTTTTATTGGATTTTATTTTCAATCTTTCCTTGGTCTAATATTGCAAATCTTGTTGAGGGTCCAGAAATCAGCCTTGCTGTTGGTTTCTTCTCTTATGATAATCATCTTAGTTTTTGGTTTTGGGTGTCATGATGTGGGCTTGGGTTTACTTAAAATTAACTGAATCATATAATAACTTATTTGTTGAGTAAAAATGAATAAAAGAGGGTGGGGGTATATGTCGAGACAACGTGCATGTCGAAAGTTATAAACATTTAAACTATAAGCAACGCTATAAGTATCTATTTATAGTAACGTTAATTAGTGTACTTGGTAATAATTAACTTAATATACTTTATAGGAGTATAAGGTGTGCGGTTTTAAGCTTGGTTGGATTTGCGGAGTTGCCGCACAGATTTCTACATTGCCGACTCGAGGTGAGTACATGCAGTATTTTACCCATTTTGGGGTACATGGCAAGTAAGTATTTTCAAGATTTTTTTATAAAATTTCTGTATGTGAAATTATATGCAAGAGTATTATTTCTAACTTGTTTGTGAAAGTATAATGCTATATTTGAAGTTATGTTTTAGCCTATGAGCCAATTATGTGAAAGTATATTTTGGTCTATGAACCAATTATATGAAGGTATATATGTTTTGAATATAAGTTATACATGTTTGAAAGTATGGATAGGCATATAGCCACAATATGTTTAAGAAGTATGTTTCGGTTACAAATTGTATATGTTTTCAAGTATGACTTGGCATTAAGCCTAAAATGTTATATAGACATGTTTTAAACATATGGTTTATGAAAGATGAAAGTTATAAATTTGGCATCTAGCCATAAAGATAGAAAGTAATGAAGCTTGGCACTTAGCCACAAGTTATATGTATGAAAGTAATGTTCAAATGTTTTGTATGACTGGTAATTGTAGCAAGCAGCGTTAGTAAGGGTACTATGTTCCAACCTTCCCGGGTTAGGTAAGGGGTCTACTGGGGAAAATCCCTGTCGCGAAGTAGATCGCCTCAGCACTTCTATGGTGAGGATTGATCCGTTCTTTCTAGCCATAGAGACTTGGGGTATCACTTATAGTGATTAAAGCCCTAAGTATAAAAATCCAGCAAGCTTATAAAACCAGTCAAAGAAAGTAAGAAAGTTGTTATATAGTAAAGTATGTCACAAAATGATTTTTGAGAAGTAAAGAGTTATAGTATGTTGTTAATATAAAGTTTTGAATGAAGATATTTTTGCAAGGTATGATATGTAATGATTTTTAAAAGTAAAGAGCTATGGTATGACATTATTATAAAACTTTGAAAGATGTTTTATGTCATAAGTTTTATATATAAAGGTTGGAAAAGAAGTTAAAAGTTTGAGTCTAAAACTCATGTAACTCACGAGACAATTTTTGTCTTACGTATTCTATTTTTATGCCATGTATTCCAAGTTAAATGCTATGCTATAATTGGATGAAGTTTAGCTGGAGTGGAGCCCACATATCTCCTATCTTGGACGCAAGGTTTAATCCTTTTCTTGCTTACTATGGTTAGTTTGGTATGGATTTGTAACACCCACAGTTTTAAATATGTAAATAATCGGTTTTTGTTAAACCGTATTTTTGTATTCAAGTATTTATACGAAAAACCATAGTATTTGCAAACAGTAGAAATGGGGTGTCACAAGTTGGTATCAGAGCCATAGTTTAAGCGAATTAGGATTGGCTTGTTCCACTCCTAGGCTTAAACTCGTGCTATAGGAATGTTAGTTCATGAAAGTATGCTATATGATGTCTTAAATGACTAAGATATTTTGCATCACTTAATATATGCATATATATAACTTTAAAAAATGTTTAGCTAACTCTTTGATTGAGCAAAAGTTTGACTGTTAAGAAAATGGTATGTTATTTTCCATAACTGTCTATATTTATTAAAGACTATATATATAAAGTAGAAAGATTTCCAGTATTGATCACCATGTATTTATAATGGTGTTATATGTTAAAGGAACCAGTGTCCCATGAAACTTTGTGGTAACAACAGAATCAATATTTATAGGTGGTTATGGTAATATGGGCCCGTATTATCATAATCACAGGATATGTATTGAGACTGGTGGAATCGTAAAGGAATTATGGTAGTCTGGTGAGTGAAGAGAGTAATAAGAATAACATAGGGATTATATGCCTATGTAATAAAAATAAGTAAGATTATAAGTATTAAAGGTTAATGCAGTGGATATATACCACTTAGTATGACAAGGTAAAAGAAATTAATAAGATAGTTAATATTCCCGAGACAATATGAAAGGAACCAGTAAAAGAGACATGGCCAGAAGGTATAAATATATTGAAAATGTTAATGGAGCATATAGTACAAATATAAAAGAAAGAGTATAACTGAAAATTTCGTTGTCTAACGGAAACGAATTATGATTATAGAATAAAGATAAAAGTAGTGTCACTACAGTGACCAAAGAAAGAAAGATTGGAAAATAATAATAATAATAAATAAAAGTAGTAACACATCGATACATGTGATCCATTGCTATAACTTTATATTAATACATTAAGAAAAGTTTACAGAACTACTAACCTAAACTGAAGAATCAGAAGGAAGCGAAAAAAGATCTTCTACACTCCACTCTTTGTCATCATTAGGTTGACTTGTACCTTCTTGAGGATTTGGAAGGGGTATGTTTTCAGTTATTGGAGGAGGAGCTCCAAGGTGTGGGGTCTCGATAGGGTTAGAACCCGTAACCCCATGATTATGCGCTAAATATTGACCCATTTGGGGTGTGTGTAAGTAGGGAAGTGAAGAGGAAGGGTTCCAATTTGGAACCAGTTGGGGGTAGCTATAAGAAGGAGGAAACCAGGCTAGGTTACCTACAGAGCCTCCAAAATTCCCCTCACTCACAGGCTCGAGTAAACCAGGATTAATACTACTCATACCAGAATTAGATGGCAGAGATTGCTGCTGCTGTGTATGAGTTCTTGATGAAGTTTCCCCCTTTTCCAGAAATTTTCTTTTCTTATATTCAACCTTATGAGCAGCATGTATCAGTTTCTTTGTGCCGTCTGTTAGACCCGATTGTGATCCTTCAATTATTGCTTCTTTCTCCCTTTTTAGGTTGGGTAATAAATCTTTCGATAATCCTGCTGCTCCACTAAACTCGTTGCCAAATTCCTGTGACACAAATAAATTTAGTAATTACAATTTTATGATATAAAGGAATTAAAAACAAAAATGTAATTCTTTACCTCAATACGATCAATAAGAGTTTGCAGACTCTTAAGTTGTCGTTGGGGCCAATGTTCGATACCTAAATCTCTACAGCGTTTTTTTAACTGTGTCGATCCAATGTTGAGTTCCTTCGCAGCTTTCTCAATTGGTTCATTAAAGTGTTCAGCTATTATTTCTCTACTTAATGAGTGTCTGAAACCTCTTCTACTGCCAGCTACTGTGGTTGTCGGAGTTGAAGGATTGAGTTCAAATGTATTATTATTATTATTTGGGATCATTTGAACATGATCATGATTTTCTAAACCAAAGATGGACATTGATTCATTAAAATCAGTAGCTTCTATCGGTGGTAATTGTACGTTTTCAATCATGGACTCAGGATTTTGAAATCCTTCTAAGTTCCTCTGAATCACCTGAAGGTGATTTTGATATTGAAAACCAACCCCAAGTTCGGGATTCATTTCAATATTGATGTTATGAGTTGTTTGTAATTGACTTTCATTCTGAATGTTAGTCATGAATTCTTGATTCGTGGGGATGATCTCACTCGTTGAGGGTACGACGTTGAATGAATTGTAATCGGGTAGACCATCCACAAATGGGTCTACAAATATCAATTGTCAGATGATAAAACAAAATTGAATATTCATAGAAGCAATCATTTAAAGAATTTAACCTGGTAGAAGGTATGGAGTCTGATAGAGTGCAAAGTCTAAAGATGCATGCACTGATTCTTCTGAGTTAATATTCAGCTCGGGAAAAATTATCGGCTCTTCGTTGAGTGGCTCTATTGGTAGTATATCTGGAAGACTGTACCATAATTCAAAATCAAACAAAACATTAGAAAGAAAAATGAAAAACAAATAATGGATGTTTAGAATGTTAAAGTCACCGAACTCCGGTAAAGATGTCTGATCTGAAGGACCCTCTCCTTGCGGAAAACCAGGTCCAGGGTTTGACAGACCGCCCATTGAAGATCTGTTTTCCATGACTCAGCTTTAAATATGAGTTCGTATACGAACAATCTAGTGATAGAAGAGAATGAGACTGAAAATGAACGTGGAAATAAATGATGCTACTTACGTGTATATATATAGCATTTTGCAGCTGGAACCGAAAGGACGCATGTAATTGAAAGCACAATTCACGTTCTTATTACCAAAATTCAAACCATCTACAGTAGATGCGACTCTTCTCTATTCTAAGTGCCATTCTTTTCAAAATTTGCTACATGACTCCGGTGATAACGGGATATTGAAGAGACTTTTTGGAATAAAGGCGAATAAAGTGGTGTTGTTGACTGAGTACTTAATTGCACAGACTGTTGTAGGCTGTTGATTATTAGTGATGTGATGTCACATAAAAACAAAGTGTACGACCTATCTGTTAACATTGGAGAGGTATTGACCTTGACTTATTTCGACTTTTCATCTCGTGTTGGACTCTAGGCCTAATGGGTTAAAGCTTAACATATTTGGGCTCATGTCGTTGGGCTAGTAGTTATGGAAAAATTAATAGACCAATATAAAAATGAAGTATGGGCTAATGTATTCACATACTATTAATCTTGTGGAATTATGGGCTAATGAAAGTTTCAACCTAGATTACCTATTGTCTTGGTGTTGAATTTCGGGGACGAAATTCTTATAAGTGGGGGAGAGTTGTAACACCCCATTTTTGGCGTTAGCGATTATAAATATTTCCAATTATTTAGTATCGTATTTTAAAATAAAGGAAATAGATTTTATATTGGAAGCGAATCGTGGAATCAAACATTGATTATTACGACTAATAATAATAATAATGACGAAATAATAACTCTAATCTAATTTATAAGTTGAGAGGAGGATTATGTCATATTTGTATACTTAATAAGTTGTATTTGGAGGTTTTGGGTTAACTAAAATTATAGGACCAAAATAGAGGGACCATTTTTGCAATTTAACCATAGTACATATAATTCTTTTTCTTTTGGGGGGCTGCTGCGTTTTTGGATGGGGAAAAGAAAGATCAAGAGCCTCTTGGCTCTCATGGAAACCCTAACCCTCTCTATTCCCGTTTTTGAAGACCCACCCCAGTGTTCGATCATTTCCCGTAGATTCAGATGTTGGATCGCCACGAAATTTTAACTGAAGGTTCCCAAGATATAAATGAAGGTTCTGATCGAAGGATTTTCGATTTCAATGTCTAGAAGTGGAGTTATGAATTTCGCAACATGACTTAGGGTTTCTGACAGATTCCTCTGCTGAGTCTTCCTTCTTGAGAAAATCATATATGGAGTTCCAGAGGTCAAATAAGGTTAGTACCGGTGCACACGGTTCAAAAATTGAGTTGAGCAACTTTCTACAGTAGAACATTATCCGTTTTGAAGACCAGAGGTACGGGGTAATTACTCATCTTTACGTACTGCTCTAATTCCGTTCAGATTAGTCATGCTGTTTTGTTTATTTTATAAAAGGAGTTTGGAGAAAGCTTTTTACATGATTCCGCCTCCTAGAATCATTGTATTTAAGTAAATTTGATATCTGGAAAAGATGGATGTCTGATTCCATTCCCAAGTTTATGGTAATTGGGAAATATCACAGACCAATGTTTTTCTCATCAGCACTATCGTTTCTGATTTGTTCTGTATTGTGAATTTTGTATCTTGAGTTTGAAAACGTATTTTGTGTTGGTTCCAACTCTCAGATCTCTATTGTTGAGTCTATGTTACTCATGATTTTACCTAGGGTCTGATTCCATACGAAAGTTGGGTGGAAGTTGCAATTTGCACCAACTGGTCCAGGACTGTCCTGTACAGATAATTATGCATTGGTAAATTCATAATTAAATGTACAAAAATGGTTTGGCGGCAAGGTCAGTTGTCTTAGTTCCCTGTTGAAGTATAGTTTTTCCTCACCAAATTTTAGAATTCAGTTCTTAACCCATTTTGAGCGATTATTATTTCGTTAAGGTGTGGTTCAGTAGGTGGACTGATTGCATCAGTCAACTTTGGATATTTTTCATTTATTCTTGAAAGGTGAAAATGACATGAGGTCAGACCCTGTGACATTTTCCTTGAGTCTAGTTTACCCATGATTTTTATTGGATTTTATTTTCAATCTTTCCTTGGTCTAATATTGCAAATCTTGTTGAGGGTCCAGAAATCAGCCTTGCTGTTGGTTTCTTCTCTTATGATAATCATCTTAGTTTTTGGTTTTGGGTGTCATGATGTGGGCTTGGGTTTACTTAAAATTAACTGAATCATATAATAACTTATTTGTTGAGTAAAAATGAATAAAAGAGGGTGGGGGTATATGTCGAGACAACGTGCATGTCGAAAGTTATAAACATTTAAACTATAAGCAACGCTATAAGTATCTATTTATAGTAACGTTAATTAGTGTACTTGGTAATAATTAACTTAATATACTTTATAGGAGTATAAGGTGTGCGGTTTTAAGCTTGGTTGGATTTGCGGAGTTGCCGCACAGATTTCTACATTGCCGACTCGAGGTGAGTACATGCAGTATTTTACCCATTTTGGGGTACATGGCAAGTAAGTATTTTCAAGATTTTTTTATAAAATTTCTGTATGTGAAATTATATGCAAGAGTATTATTTCTAACTTGTTTGTGAAAGTATAATGCTATATTTGAAGTTATGTTTTAGCCTATGAGCCAATTATGTGAAAGTATATTTTGGTCTATGAACCAATTATATGAAGGTATATATGTTTTGAATATAAGTTATACATGTTTGAAAGTATGGATAGGCATATAGCCACAATATGTTTAAGAAGTATGTTTCGGTTACAAATTGTATATGTTTTCAAGTATGACTTGGCATTAAGCCTAAAATGTTATATAGACATGTTTTAAACATATGGTTTATGAAAGATGAAAGTTATAAATTTGGCATCTAGCCATAAAGATAGAAAGTAATGAAGCTTGGCACTTAGCCACAAGTTATATGTATGAAAGTAATGTTCAAATGTTTTGTATGACTGGTAATTGTAGCAAGCAGCGTTAGTAAGGGTACTATGTTCCAACCTTCCCGGGTTAGGTAAGGGGTCTACTGGGGAAAATCCCTGTCGCGAAGTAGATCGCCTCAGCACTTCTATGGTGAGGATTGATCCGTTCTTTCTAGCCATAGAGACTTGGGGTATCACTTATAGTGATTAAAGCCCTAAGTATAAAAATCCAGCAAGCTTATAAAACCAGTCAAAGAAAGTAAGAAAGTTGTTATATAGTAAAGTATGTCACAAAATGATTTTTGAGAAGTAAAGAGTTATAGTATGTTGTTAATATAAAGTTTTGAATGAAGATATTTTTGCAAGGTATGATATGTAATGATTTTTAAAAGTAAAGAGCTATGGTATGACATTATTATAAAACTTTGAAAGATGTTTTATGTCATAAGTTTTATATATAAAGGTTGGAAAAGAAGTTAAAAGTTTGAGTCTAAAACTCATGTAACTCACGAGACAATTTTTGTCTTACGTATTCTATTTTTATGCCATGTATTCCAGGTTAAATGCTATGCTATAATTGGATGAAGTTTAGCTGGAGTGGAGCCCACATATCTCCTATCTTGGACGCAAGGTTTAATCCTTTTCTTGCTTACTATGGTTAGTTTGGTATGGATTTGTAACACCCACAGTTTTAAATATGTAAATAATCGGTTTTTGTTAAACCGTATTTTTGTATTCAAGTATTTATACGAAAAACCATAGTATTTGCAAACAGTAGAAATGGGGTGTCACAAGTTGGTATCAGAGCCATAGTTTAAGCGAATTAGGATTGGCTTGTTCCACTCCTAGGCTTAAACTCGTGCTATAGGAATGTTAGTTCATGAAAGTATGCTATATGATGTCTTAAATGACTAAGATATTTTGCATCACTTAATATATGCATATATATAACTTTAAAAAATGTTTAGCTAACTCTTTGATTGAGCAAAAGTTTGACTGTTAAGAAAATGGTATGTTATTTTCCATAACTGTCTATATTTATTAAAGACTATATATATAAAGTAGAAAGATTTCCAGTATTGATCACCATGTATTTATAATGGTGTTATATGTTAAAGGAACCAGTGTCCCATGAAACTTTGTGGTAACAACAGAATCAATATTTATAGGTGGTTATGGTAATATGGGCCCGTATTATCATAATCACAGGATATGTATTGAGACTGGTGGAATCGTAAAGGAATTATGGTAGTCTGGTGAGTGAAGAGAGTAATAAGAATAACATAGGGATTATATGCCTATGTAATAAAAATAAGTAAGATTATAAGTATTAAAGGTTAATGCAGTGGATATATACCACTTAGTATGACAAGGTAAAAGAAATTAATAAGATAGTTAATATTCCCGAGACAATATGAAAGGAACCAGTAAAAGAGACATGGCCAGAAGGTATAAATATATTGAAAATGTTAATGGAGCATATAGTACAAATATAAAAGAAAGAGTATAACTGAAAATTTCGTTGTCTAACGGAAACGAATTATGATTATAGAATAAAGATAAAAGTAGTGTCACTACAGTGACCAAAGAAAGAAAGATTGGAAAATAATAATAATAATAAATAAAAGTAGTAACACATCGATACATGTGATCCATTGCTATAACTTTATATTAATACATTAAGAAAAGTTTACAGAACTACTAACCTAAACTGAAGAATCAGAAGGAAGCGAAAAAAGATCTTCTACACTCCACTCTTTGTCATCATTAGGTTGACTTGTACCTTCTTGAGGATTTGGAAGGGGTATGTTTTCAGTTATTGGAGGAGGAGCTCCAAGGTGTGGGGTCTCGATAGGGTTAGAACCCGTAACCCCATGATTATGCGCTAAATATTGACCCATTTGGGGTGTGTGTAAGTAGGGAAGTGAAGAGGAAGGGTTCCAATTTGGAACCAGTTGGGGGTAGCTATAAGAAGGAGGAAACCAGGCTAGGTTACCTACAGAGCCTCCAAAATTCCCCTCACTCACAGGCTCGAGTAAACCAGGATTAATACTACTCATACCAGAATTAGATGGCAGAGATTGCTGCTGCTGTGTATGAGTTCTTGATGAAGTTTCCCCCTTTTCCAGAAATTTTCTTTTCTTATATTCAACCTTATGAGCAGCATGTATCAGTTTCTTTGTGCCGTCTGTTAGACCCGATTGTGATCCTTCAATTATTGCTTCTTTCTCCCTTTTTAGGTTGGGTAATAAATCTTTCGATAATCCTGCTGCTCCACTAAACTCGTTGCCAAATTCCTGTGACACAAATAAATTTAGTAATTACAATTTTATGATATAAA
This sequence comes from Cichorium intybus, assembly GCA_023525715.1. NCBI lineage: Eukaryota > Viridiplantae > Streptophyta > Magnoliopsida > Asterales > Asteraceae > Cichorium > Cichorium intybus. The sequence goes on from CM042011.1 coordinate 60,338,764, forward strand.
GGAATTAAAAACAAAAATGTAATTCTTTACCTCAATACGATCAATAAGAGTTTGCAGACTCTTAAGTTGTCGTTGGGGCCAATGTTCGATACCTAAATCTCTACAGCGTTTTTTTAACTGTGTCGATCCAATGTTGAGTTCCTTCGCAGCTTTCTCAATTGGTTCATTAAAGTGTTCAGCTATTATTTCTCTACTTAATGAGTGTCTGAAACCTCTTCTACTGCCAGCTACTGTGGTTGTCGGAGTTGAAGGATTGAGTTCAAATGTATTATTATTATTATTTGGGATCATTTGAACATGATCATGATTTTCTAAACCAAAGATGGACATTGATTCATTAAAATCAGTAGCTTCTATCGGTGGTAATTGTACGTTTTCAATCATGGACTCAGGATTTTGAAATCCTTCTAAGTTCCTCTGAATCACCTGAAGGTGATTTTGATATTGAAAACCAACCCCAAGTTCGGGATTCATTTCAATATTGATGTTATGAGTTGTTTGTAATTGACTTTCATTCTGAATGTTAGTCATGAATTCTTGATTCGTGGGGATGATCTCACTCGTTGAGGGTACGACGTTGAATGAATTGTAATCGGGTAGACCATCCACAAATGGGTCTACAAATATCAATTGTCAGATGATAAAACAAAATTGAATATTCATAGAAGCAATCATTTAAAGAATTTAACCTGGTAGAAGGTATGGAGTCTGATAGAGTGCAAAGTCTAAAGATGCATGCACTGATTCTTCTGAGTTAATATTCAGCTCGGGAAAAATTATCGGCTCTTCGTTGAGTGGCTCTATTGGTAGTATATCTGGAAGACTGTACCATAATTCAAAATCAAACAAAACATTAGAAAGAAAAATGAAAAACAAATAATGGATGTTTAGAATGTTAAAGTCACCGAACTCCGGTAAAGATGTCTGATCTGAAGGACCCTCTCCTTGCGGAAAACCAGGTCCAGGGTTTGACAGACCGCCCATTGAAGATCTGTTTTCCATGACTCAGCTTTAAATATGAGTTCGTATACGAACAATCTAGTGATAGAAGAGAATGAGACTGAAAATGAACGTGGAAATAAATGATGCTACTTACGTGTATATATATAGCATTTTGCAGCTGGAACCGAAAGGACGCATGTAATTGAAAGCACAATTCACGTTCTTATTACCAAAATTCAAACCATCTACAGTAGATGCGACTCTTCTCTATTCTAAGTGCCATTCTTTTCAAAATTTGCTACATGACTCCGGTGATAACGGGATATTGAAGAGACTTTTTGGAATAAAGGCGAATAAAGTGGTGTTGTTGACTGAGTACTTAATTGCACAGACTGTTGTAGGCTGTTGATTATTAGTGATGTGATGTCACATAAAAACAAAGTGTACGACCTATCTGTTAACATTGGAGAGGTATTGACCTTGACTTATTTCGACTTTTCATCTCGTGTTGGACTCTAGGCCTAATGGGTTAAAGCTTAACATATTTGGGCTCATGTCGTTGGGCTAGTAGTTATGGAAAAATTAATAGACCAATATAAAAATGAAGTATGGGCTAATGTATTCACATACTATTAATCTTGTGGAATTATGGGCTAATGAAAGTTTCAACCTAGATTACCTATTGTCTTGGTGTTGAATTTCGGGGACGAAATTCTTATAAGTGGGGGAGAGTTGTAACACCCCATTTTTGGCGTTAGCGATTATAAATATTTCCAATTATTTAGTATCGTATTTTAAAATAAAGGAAATAGATTTTATATTGGAAACGAATCGTGGAATCAAACATTGATTATTACGACTAATAATAATAATAATGACGAAATAATAACTCTAATCTAATTTATAAGTTGAGAGGAGGATTATGTCATATTTGTATACTTAATAAGTTGTATTTGGAGGTTTTGGGTTAACTAAAATTATAGGACCAAAATAGAGGGACCATTTTTGCAATTTAACCATAGTACATATAATTCTTTTTCTTTTGGGGGGCTGCTGCGTTTTTGGATGGGGAAAAGAAAGATCAAGAGCCTCTTGGCTCTCATGGAAACCCTAACCCTCTCTATTCCCGTTTTTGAAGACCCACCCCCAGTGTTCGATCATTTCCCGTAGATTCAGATGTTGGATCGCCACGAAATTTTAACTGAAGGTTCCCAAGATATAAATGAAGGTTCTGATCGAAGGATTTTCGATTTCAATGTCAAGAAGTGGAGTTATGAATTTCGCAACATGACTTAGGGTTTCTGACAGATTCCTCTGCTGAGTCTTCCTTCTTGAGAAAATCATATATGGAGTTCCAGAGGTCAAATAAGGTTAGTACCGGTGCACACGGTTCAAAAATTGAGTTGAGCAACTTTCTACAGTAGACCATTATCCGTTTTGAAGACCAGAGGTACGGGGTAATTACTCATCTTTACGTACTGCTCTAATTCCGTTCAGATTAGTCATGCTGTTTTGTTTATTTTATAAAAGGAGTTTGGAGAAAGCTTTTTACATGATTCCGCCTCCTAGAATCATTGTATTTAAGTAAATTTGATATCTGGAAAAGATGGATGTCTGATTCCATTCCCAAGTTTATGGTAATAGGGAAATATCACAGACCAATGTTTTTCTCATCAGCACTATCGTTTCTGATTTGTTCTGTATTGTGAATTTTGTATCTTGAGTTTCAAAACGTATTTTGTGTTGGTTCCAACTCTCAGATCTCTATTGTTGAGTCTATGTTACTCATGATTTTACCTAGGGTCTGATTCCATACGAAAGTTGGGTGGAAGTTGCAATTTGCACCAACTGGTCCAGGACTGTCCTGTACAGATAATTATGCATTGGTAAATTCATAATTAAATGTACAAAAATGGTTTCGCGGCAAGGTCAGTTGCCTTAGTTCCCTGTTGAAGTCTAGTTTGTCCTCACCAAATTTTAGAATTCAGTTCTTTACCCATTTTGAGAGATTATTATTTCGTTAAGGTGTGGTTCAGTAGGTGGACTGATTGCATCAGTCAACTTTGGATATTTTTCATTTATTCTTGAAAGGTGAAAATGACATGAGGTCAGACCCTGTGACATTTTCCTTGAGTCTAGTTTACCCATGATTTTTATTGGATTTTATTTTCAATCTTTCCTTGGTCTAATATTGCAAATCTTGTTGAGGGTCCAGAAATCAGCCTTGCTGTTGGTTTCTTCTCTTATGACAATCATCTTAGTTTTTGGTTTTGGGTGTCATGATGTGGGCTTGGGTTTACTTAAAATTAACTGAATCATATAATAACTTATTTGTTGAGTAAAAATGAATAAAAGAGGGTGGGGGTATATGTCGAGACAACGTGCATGTCGAAAGTTATAAACATTTAAACTATAAGCAACGCTATAAGTATCTATTTATAGTAACGTTAATTAGTGTACTTGGTAATAATTAACTTAATATACTTTATAGGAGTATAAGGTGTGCGGTTTTAAGCTTGGTTGGATTTGCGGAGTTGCCGCACAGATTTCTACATTGCCGACTCGAGGTGAGTACATGCAGTATTTTACCCATTTTGGGGTACATGGCAAGTAAGTATTTTCAAGATTTTTTTATAAAATTTCTGTATGTGAAATTATATGCAAGAGTATTATTTCTAACTTGTTTGTGAAAGTATAATGCTATATTTGAAGTTATGTTTTAGCCTATGAGCCAATTATGTGAAAGTATATTTTGGTCTATGAACCAATTATATGAAGGTATATATGTTTTGAATATAAGTTATACATGTTTGAAAGTATGGATAGGCATATAGCCACAATATGTTTAAGAAGTATGTTTCGGTTACAAATTGTATATGTTTTCAAGTATGACTTGGCATTAAGCCTAAAATGTTATATAGACATGTTTTAAACATATGGTTTATGAAAGATGAAAGTTATAAATTTGGCATCTAGCCATAAAGATAAAAAGTAATGAAGCTTGGCACTTAGCCACAAGTTATATGTATGAAAGTAATGTTCAAATGTTTTGTATGACTGGTAATTTTAGCAAGCAGCGTTAGTAAGGGAACTATGTTCCAACCTTCCCGGGTTAGGTAAGGGGTCTACTGGGGAAAATCCCTGTCGCGAAGTAGATCGCCTCAGCACTTCTATGGTGAGGATTGATCCGTTCTTTCTAGCCATTGAGACTTGGGGTATCACTTATAGTGATTAAAGCCCTAAGTATAAAAATCCAGCAAGCTTATAAAACCAGTCAAAGAAAGTAAGAAAGTTATTATATAGTAAAGTATGTCACAAAATGATTTTTGAGAAGTAAAGAGTTATAGTATGTTGTTAATATAAAGTTTTGAATGAAGATATTTTTGCAAGGTATGATATGTAATGATTTTTAAAAGTAAAGAGCTATGGTATGACATTATTATAAAACTTTGAAAGATGTTTTATGTCATAAGTTTTATATATAAAGGTTGGAAAAGAAGTTAAAAGTTTGAGTCTAAAACTCATGTAACTCACGAGACAATTTTTGTCTTACGTATTCTATTTTTATGCCATGTATTCCAGGTTAAATGCTATGCTATAATTGGATGAAGTTTAGCTGGAGTGGAGCCCACATAGCTCCTATCTTGGACGCAAGGTTTAATCCTTTTCTTGCTTACTATGGTTAGTTTGGTATGGATTTGTAACACCCACAGTTTTAAATATGTAAATAATCGGTTTTTGTTAAACCGTATTTTTGTATTCAAGTATTTATACGAAAAACCATAGTATTTGCAAACAGTAGAAATGGGGTGTCACAATCTAAGCTTATGAAGTAGAGTTAGGATTATATCATGGATTTGATTCAATGGAGATGGTATTGGATGATTTAATTGGACCAAATGATGTGTAATTTAGGTAAGAATAATTTCCTTTTGATGTCTAGATGTTTGGGGTTGTATTGGACCTTGAATTGGACCAAAATAAGGTGAAAATGACCAAAAACGGAGCTGCAACTGAGCGTAACACGACCCGTGCTGTAGAAGCATGACCCATGCTATCTAGACAGTGAGTTACACGACCCGTGTTGGTCTCTGTCTAGTTTTGGGCACTTTTTGAGTTAGAGCTTTATAGTTTAGGCTTTGGGTTCTAAAGCTTAAGCCTACTTCTAGACAATGTTTAACTAAGATTTTACTCCTATTTAGTGAAGTTTAACTAGTCTTAGAACTATTAGTAATATTGGAATTATCTCTTGTAGGAGAGGAGTAATTGAAGTGGAAGCAAGGAGGTAGCATCCTTCTTTGAGGTTTAAGGAAGGTGAGTTACCGGGAGTACACATCCCTCTTCTAACTCTTGTGTGTGTTTTATTCTATTATCATGCATACTTCATATATGTGCTACTTGTTGCATAAATCCTATGTGTGCATGGCATTAAAAGAGTCATTTCAAGATGTTTTCAAACAAAACTATGATGTTGTTTTGAAAGATGTTTTGAGCATTCCTTTGTGCATTGCATTGCATGTAGGAAGGGATTGACCGTGAGACTCCTAAAGATGACTTATGATGTTTTAGGCTTGATAGCCACCTTATGATGATATACCCATGTAGAGGGCCTTTGGGCTGGATAGCCACCATCAATGATGTCTTGGGAAATGTTTCCGCCAATAGGAAACCGCATGAGGGAGTTGCTACCCCTCATGAGGCTAGTGTGATGGTCACTAGTCTTAGTTTAACTCATACGGGGATTAAGTATTATGCTTTGTGCATTTACTTGTGAACTTAGGTGAGTGTCATTGATGTGAGATGGACTTTTATGAGTTGGACATGGTTTGGGATAGTTGCATTGCATTTGCATCACATAATCATTTATGTTGAGAAATTCTTATGATGTTTTATTACAAATTGTAAGAGTGTGAGAAACTATTTTTGGAGGTTGTCTCAAGTGTTAAGGTTATCCTTTCCACTCATAGTGAGATAGCCTCGGTAACTCACTAGGCATTTCAATTGCCTAACTGTTTTGATGTGTACTCAGGTTAATGTTAGGAGCGTGTGACGAGGCGAGGACTTTTAGAAGACCACGGAGTATGTGACCATTTGAACCGTGTTTTGTACTTGAATTATGATACCACCTCGCTATACGTTTTAAACTTCTTTTAACATGTTTTGGGACCTATTTTTCCGCAATGATGAGACTTCTTTTGAACTAATATTATCATTTAAGATAAATAATGTTTTAACTATTAATCCCTAGCGAGGGGTGTCACAGTTTTCATTTCTCAAACAAAGTATTCAGAAAAAGCCACTAATGATGATGAATACGATGATACAACATATATCGGTGAGTGTATTCTAGTAGGTTTTTAATGTGTTGTTTTCATCTTTTCAAACACTTGACATCTATTCCTTCAAATATTTTTAACAACTTTTACACCTCTAACTAATATTTGTATCAAACTCCCGATTCTTTGAGATCTTTTCGACACTCGTCAATGTTTTTGCCAACTTGCAATGATAATTTACCTTCATAGATTGAATTAATTCTAACTATGCTTATTTTGTATTGGTTTTTATTCACTTGTAGAGAAAGAAAATAAACAACTTAAAAGATCCTTAAATGTAGGATTTTTTGGTTATTGTAGTAAATAACTAACACAAAATGGAAAAAAAAAAAAAGTAACAAAATGCTTAAAATGAATTGTTTGTTGAATTTCAAGATGCCACTAAAGGCTTACCAATGGTCATGTATAAAGGGAGTAGTTAAATTTGACAGGTACACCCAAAATCTGGAAAACAGAAATCAACATTAAATTCATGTAATTCAATGCTACTGAACATGGGAAAAAGATAAATTCCGGAAATGATATATTTTGTGATTAAAACAAGATCGAGTAAACTACAAATATGGATCGAATATAAAAAAATCACGATTTAGGGGTTAGACGGTTGAATTTGGGGTCCGACAAAGGGGCAAAACATCGTCGACAATTTGCTAGGAGCTCCAGCCCGACAATAGCTTTTGGATGATGTATCATAAACCTCCAAATTTCTTACAGATCAAAAGTTACGCCCGTTTAAAGTTGGCCCTATTTTTGCCTCGTTTGTCCTTCTCCCACTTCCACGTATATGCTTCTACGAAATCCTCTATGTGCTTCACATCAATTTCTCTTGATTAATTTATATTGTCGCACAAATATGCAAACAAGCAAGTTATAAGCATCAACGATTTTGTGGTTGAAGTAGAATATGCATATATGGACTACAAAAGGCTCGACGATTATAGAGGATCCTTAGTAATCATGATTTTCCTTCTACGGATGTGATCATCTATCAAATTATCACCTAACACTGAGGCAAAATGCCAAACAATATTAGATACAATTTCACTATTTAGGATAAGATGATTAAGGCATCGTCCACATATGTGCATTAAAGTTATTAAAACTGATGCAGTCATTTGTTTGATAGTAGGTTACGGATAGACATGAGTTCATATTTTTTATTACCTATTTCTGGTTTATTGATGTTACGTAACAATCTTTTCTCTATTAAATTTTTTTTTATGATGTCACTCTTATCAAGAACTAATAATATTACTATTAAGATTTTATCATGAACCATACAATACAAATCCTGCATTTTCCTATGATTTCAACATAATATTTTGATCACTAACAATTATTTTGTTCGGCCAAATAGTACATAAAATCTAAATATATATAATCACCCATGACAAATGTGGTATGTTGTTGGTTCTGAGCTACATAATATATATTTATCTTCAACTTAAAATATTTTTATCAACTTCTATGATTGCATAGACTATATCATTTTGTTTACAACGATAATCATAAAAGCAGTAGTTGATGCACTTATAGGCGTGATTTCTCATTCTTCAAAATGAATATTACCACGTGATAGAAACTCACATAAAATAAAATTTGTTAGTGTATGTGTTAGGGCTACGGCCCAATGTCGTTTAGGGTTAGTGTATGTGTTAGGGTTTCGGTCCAATGTCGTTTAGGGTTTAGATTTGGTATCTATATATATATATATATATATATATATATATATATATATATATATATATATATATATATATATATATATATATATATATATATATATATATATATATATATATATATATATATATATATATATATATATATATATATATATATATATATATATATATATATATATATATATATATATATATATATATATATATCTTATGTAACCTTTCTTTTGGAGATCAATGTAGAATATCAAGCATCATATATTCTAACAAAATTGTTGAATTAACCTCTCCAAATGATTTGTTGATGGTTGAACAAAAGAGGTAGGCAAAGTTGTGTTGTTTAACGACACACCTGAGTGAGAAAACGAAGGTTAGATGCAACAAAGTTGTGGATTTATTGCCTTTAAATAATTTTTTTTTGGAACGGCAGGATTATTATTAAAAAAAACTTCTCTAGCAAGGAGCTAGAGAAAAAACGAAAAGGTTACAAGTTTGACATCGCAAGTTGAGAATATGACACACAACTATCCCAACTTAACTTACAATCCTATGTCTACTTTTAATCCAAAAGAAAGAAGTGGATCTGATCTCATTAAAGACTTCGTGTTTTCGTGGTTTATCCGTACCAGAAACGAGCTTATTACGAAAGCTTCAAATGTTCCAAAAAGTAACATCCAACACCGCATCAAATATCACTTTTTGATCCGCCATCATATTCGTTTCATCTGCCCAAGACAGTAAAGATGACATCAAATGAATGTTAATCAAAGGAATATCCCACCATTTAGCAACTTTATTCCAAATAGCACTTGAAAAACTACAATTAACAAACACATGCTCCAAGTTTTCACCTCCAATCTCACACGTAGGACATAACAAAAATTCTAGATCAATACCCTTGTCTCTAAAGTTTAATCTGGTTGGAATCATATCACACAAAATTCTCCACATCAAAACTATTAACCGACATAGTACCGACATAGTTTAGAGACTATGGGATACGAACCCATGCGCCCTAGTTTAGAGATAATAAAATATTGTTTCCTTTATTGTTTTTGGTATTGCTCTCTTCCCAAAATAAGGAATGTTCCTGTATTGTATATTTAAACCAATGGTGATTAAGGAGAGGGCAAGGAAAATATGTTTTGTATTATGGTATCAGAGCCTCTCGCTCAAAATTAAAAACCCCATTTTTTTTCTTGCGGCATCCTCTTCCTACTGCCGATCTCCCATGGCTGCTCCAGATTCAAGCAACCCCACCAATACCAACCCTCCTAAAGTTCCCTTCCACCCAGCTTTTGGAGTAAATAACATCAAAAACTCAATCCCTATAACCCTCGACAGATCTGAAGGTCATTATGCCTCCTGGATGGAACTATTCAACATACACGCTTGTGCCTATAACGTTCTTGATCATCTTGATCCTAAAACTCCCCGTCCATCTGATATCGACGATCCAACATGGCTCCGCCTTGATGCTATTGTCAAACAGTGGATTTACGCCACCATTTCTTCTGACCTCCGTGAATCCATCATGAAACCAGGGGCTTCTGCAAAGGACCTTTGGGATCGTCTTAAAGATATATACCAAGATAACCGCATCACTCGTACCGTTTATCTTGAAGAACAATTCTCCTCTACACGCATGGATTCCTTCTCCAATGTGTTAGGAATCGGACCGGGTACACGCAGCGGAAACACACTCTCACACACACACAAACTCACGAAAATAAAGCAAGAAGAACACAAGGATTTTTACGTGGTTCGGATTCGGTGCAAATCCTACGTCCACGGGCTACAACTAGATTTTATTTGACTGAGGAGATTACAAGAGATACACACTCAATCCTTTACATGTATTGTGTGTTGTGGTGCAATTTTTCCTTGAACATATGAAGGCTATTTATACATATGAGAAGGTAATGTGAATGTAGAGTTGTGTTTCAACACATTCACCAACCTTTGAAAATTGTTTCACCAAACTTTGAAAAAACAACTTCAAAATGTTCACATTCACCTAACAATCTCCCACTTGAAGATTTTGAACATCTCTCATTAATCTCCTAACATAACAAGTCTTCCAAGCTTCCAGTTCCAAAGAACAAGCTAAGACACAGCCAATTTCCTAGTTGCAGCCGCCCCTCATCATCAAGTACTAGAAGGGCCAGTTGAAGCTCCTACAAGCTCCAACTCAGTCGTGGTCAATACCGCCACCGACTCATCCCCTGTCTCAACCGGCTTGGACACTCCACCGGATCCAGAGATACACCGAGGACCACTAACACTCTCCAAACTTTGCAAACTTCCAACAGGAGAGAATTTTTCAGTCTTAGTCTTCAAAACCCAACGGCTCTTTGTAACTGTACCCGGAACACACCCCATGCTCCCACTGTCACAAAATCCCCTGAATGGTTTAGACTTTCCGACTCGTTCAGCTAACATCTCTTTGGCTCCAGACTTCATGTTTGCAAAATGAACTCTCTTAGCACTAGATTTAGCGAACCAGATTTTGTTATGCTTAACAGGGACGGTCATACTTCCCTCAGCAGGTACCTCAACCATATATAATGACCCACGCTTCATACCTTGAGCAATCACCGAATTTCCATTGACCACCCTCCATTTACCACCACCAAACCTTACTTCCAGTCCTTGTTTATCCAGCTGACCAACAGAAATCAATTTCTTCTTCAGCTCCGGAATCACCCTGACATTCTTCAGGTTCCATGTAGTTCCCAATGAAGTAACCAGATCAATATCTCCTATGCCCGTTACTTCAAGCATCTCGTCATTTGCTAACCGTACCTTCCCAAAATCTCCTTCTTTTAGATTCACCATCGTTTCTCCGTTGTCCATGGCGTGAAACGAAGCCCCTGAATCCATGACCCAAGAGTCTACAGAACTTTCCATACTTAGTATCAGTGCATCATCCTCAGACACACTCTCGACACCAGCAATGTTCAATTCTTTCTTTGGACATTGACTCTTAACATGTCCCACCTCTTGGCAGTTCCAGCACTTCACATTCTTCCAAGTTCTAGATGAACTTCTTCCCCGACTCCCACTACTCCCACTATTCCTACTATTCCCTCTACCTCTTCCGATTTTTAATAACTCAGAAGAAGAAGATCCACCTTGATTCTTGCGTCTGATATCCTCGCCAAGAACCAAATCTCTAACCCCTTCAAAAGTCATACCACTGGTCCCCACTGAACTTGTAACAGCGGTTACTGTTCCAGACCAGCTATCAGGTAGTGAAGCTAGTAGCAGTGAAGCTTGAGTCTCGTTATGAAATTTAATTCCCACAGATGACAATCTGGACAGAATTGAATTTAGATTGTTAATGTGAACAGTAACTGAGCCTTCCTCATTCATCCTTGTAGTGAACAACTCCCTCATCAAGAACACCTTGTTAGCCGCCGACGGTTTCTCATACATGTTCGTTAGAGCATCCATCATACCACGTGCCGTGGTTTGATTCATGATATTGAAAGCAACGCTCTTTGACAACGACAATGTAATAACCGCCCTAGCTTTCTTGTTCTTTGAGTTCCAAACATCTTCAGCAGCTTTTTCCATTTTCTCCGGTTTGTCTCCAAGTACCACATCCAAGTCTTTCTGACATAGCAATGCTTCTATTTGCATTTTCCACCAACTAAAATCAGAACCGTCGAACTTCTCGATTACAACCTTGTCTTCAGCCATTACGACAAACAAGAAACAAATTGAGACAACGAAACAGACACAACAATGTCACGGACCTGACCGGTTCGTTCAGTGTACTCGTGTGTGACAGAACAGTACCCTTTTAAAGTACCGAGATACCTTTAATACGATTAATAGAAATTAGTTTCTGATGTGGAAGATCAGACAAAACTGCAACCACAGAGCATACTCTAATTTCTAAAACCGAGACCTCCTCCAAAACTGAAGCTCTGATACCAGTTGTTAGGAATCGGACCGGGTACACGCAGCGGAAACACACTCTCACACACACACAAACTCACGAAAATAAAGCAAGAAGAACACAAGGATTTTTACGTGGTTCGGATTCGGTGCAAATCCTACGTCCACGGGCTACAACTAGATTTTATTTGACTGAGGAGATTACAAGAGATACACACTCAATCCTTTACATGTATTGTGTGTTGTGGTGCAATTTTTCCTTGAACATATGAAGGCTATTTATACATATGAGAAGGTAATGTGAATGTAGAGTTGTGTTTCAACACATTCACCAACCTTTGAAAATTGTTTCACCAAACTTTGAAAAAACAACTTCAAAATGTTCACATTCACCTAACACAATGTTCAAGACTACTGTGATCGTCTCAAAAACCTATCCGATCAGCTCTCGAATATCGGCAGTCCAATCACTGAAGACAAGATGGTGCTTCAATTAATTTCCGGGTTATCTCACGGTGATTTTGATACTGTGGCGACACTTATTCAGCAAACCGAGCCTCTTCCTAGCTTCAATAAAGCATGTTCTCAATTGCTTTTGGAGGAAAAACGACGCAGCAAGCATCCCTCTCCTGCCCCCCAAGCTATGATCACTCAAAAGACTGTTGACTCCAATACTGACACTATTCCAGCACCTAATAACGCTCAACAAAACACTTCCGCATTTCGCGGAAGAGGAAACTACCGAAGTAATCAAAGGGGTCGCGGGAATCAACGTGGCAGGGGCCGCGGACGTGGTCGGTTCAACAATCAAGGTAACAACTCCTATCAGTGGCCGTTTCCCTTCTACCAGCAACCTCCATGGTCTGTTCCCCATTGCCCCTTCCCTACCGCAGCACCTTCTCCTCAACAAGGTCTTCTCGGACAGGCTCCGCGACCCCCCTTTCGACCACAACAACCGGGAAACTCACAAGCACTCTATTCCAGTGACTACAACACATCCATGACGCCTACCCAATTGGAGACAGCTTTCAACACTATGCAACTTAAATCTTTGGACAATAATTGGTATATGGACACGGGTTCAACATCTCACATCACTCATGACTCAGGTAACCTCTCCCACAAATCAAGTTTAAGTACACCGCATTCCATTTTGGTTGGTAATGGCAACCATATTCCTAGTCGTGGTCAAGGCTCTGCTTATATTCCTTTTTCAAATCGCACCTATGCTCTTCGAAACATTTTTCATGTCCCTCAAATTATTAAGAATTTAATTTCTGTTCGAAAGTTCACCACTGACAACCTTGTTTCTGTCACATTTGATCCTTTTGGTTTTTCTGTGAAGGATTTTATAACGAAGAAACCCCTCACGAGACACAATAGTACCGGTGATCTATACCCTCTTACCGGTCCAGCACTCAAGCCATCCTCTATCACACTTCATGCAGCCTCTCCTTCCACATGTCATAATCGTTTTGGTCATCCCGGCGTTTCTGTTTTCAATTTGCTTAAGTCTAGTTTTTCCAATTCAAATGTCAAGTTTAATTATAAGTGTAATGCTTGTTCTTTAGGAAAACATTGTCGTTTACCCTTTTCTTCATCTCAAACACTTACTTTTGCGCCTTTTGATATTATTCATGCTGACTTATGGACTTCTCCAATTGATTCTAAGCTAGGTCACAAATATTACCTAGTGTTATTGGATGATTTTTCTCACTTTCTGTGGACTTTTCCTTTACAAAATAAATCTCATGTATTTTCTACCTTTAATCAATTCCAAACTCACATCCAAACTCAGTTTCATAAAACCATCAAGTCACTTCAATGTGACAATGGCAAAGAATTTAACAACGCATCTTTTCACAGTTTGTTCATCAAAATCGGTACTCAATTTCGATTCACTTGCCCTTATACGTCACCTCAAGATGGCAAGGCTGAACGAATCATTCGTACAATTAACAATATAATTCGTACAAATCTTCTTCATGCTTCGTTACCCCCTTCGTTTTGGCACCATGCTCTTGCTTTTGCCACCTACATATTAAACATCCTACCTACAACTACCCTTCAAAATAAAACACCTACTGAAATTCTATACTTACGCAAACCCACCTACTTTCACTTGCGTACTTTCGGTTGCCTTTGCTACCCCAATATCTCTTCCACTGTCCCAAACAAATTGGCTGCCCGTTCTATCCCTTCTATTTTTATTGGGTATCCCTCAAATCATCGAGGATATCTTTGCCTTTCTCTTTCTGATAACAAAATCATCACTTCAAGACATGTCACATTTGATGAATCTTCTTTTCCTTATTTAAATCGTCATTTCTATCCTCCATCTTCTTTTGATTTTCTTGATGACATCCCTCCTTCCCCTTATTTTACACATCATTCTCAACTTGATTCTAATCCTAGCCCAATCGTTTCGCCTCCTCAGCCTGATTTCGATGATCAAAACCCACGGGCTCCTTCCCCTTCGGCCCAACAGTCCTCTCACCACATGAATACTCGTTTCAAAAGTGGCATTACAAAACCCAATCCTCGTTATGCTTTTACTTCTCAGTCTATTTCTCCTCTTCCTTCCAGTCCAAAATCTGCTCTCCTTGACCCAAATTGGAATAATGCCATGACCACTGAATTTAATGCGCTACTTAATCAACATACGTGGGATTTGGTACCTCGACCACATGATACTAATGTCATTGGCTGTCACTGGATTTTCAGACACAAATTTCATGCAGATGGGTCTCTTGAGCGTTACAAGGCTCGGCTTGTTGTTAATGGTAAATCACAAGAAGTGGGTGTCGATTGTGACGAAACTTTTAGTCCCGTGGTAAAACCCGCAACTATTCGTACAGTTTTAAGTCTTGCTTTAACCCGAAAATGGCCGGTTCATCAATTGGATGTTAAAAACGCCTTCTTACATGGACACTTAAATGAAACCGTTTATATGCATCAACCTCCCGGCTTTGCTAATTATTCTTTTCCTGGTTACGTTTGCAAACTTAGGAAGTCTTTATACGGTTTAAAGCAAGCCCCACGGGCATGGTATCCAAGGTTTGCCCAGTATTTATTGCAGATTGGTTTTATATGTAGCAAGTGTGACAACTCTTTATTCACTTTTCGGCACAACAATGAGTTTGCTTACTTACTAGTGTACGTAGACGACATCATTCTCACTGCCTCCTCGTCTCGTCTTAAAGCTTCGATCATCACCTCACTCAAATCTGAGTTCGACATGAATGATTTGGGGAAACTCAGCTATTTTTTAGGTATCTCTGTCAAATACTCTAAAGGCACGATGTTTTTATCCCAAGAAAAGTATGCTAACGAAATCATAGCAAGAGCTAAGATGGAAAATTGTAAAGCTGCTGCCACCCCGGTTGATACTCTTTCGAAGCTCAGTGCCACAGCCGGTGAATCAGTTGCTGACCCTTCTGCATACCGTCGGTTAGCGGGTGCTCTTCAATATTTAACATTCACACGTCCTGATATTTCTTATGCTGTCCAACAAATCTGTTTGTTTATGCATGCACCTCGTGAACCTCATCTCAATGCACTTAAACGGATTATTCGTTACATACAAGGCACTCGTCATTTTGGTTTACACTTATACCCTTCCAGAGCATCTAATCTGGTTGCTTATACAGATGCGGATTGGGGAGGGTGCCCTGACACGAGGCGTTCTACATCTGGATATTGTGTATTCTTTGGAGATAATCTCATCTCTTGGTCTGCTAAACGCCAACCAACTCTGTCCCGTTCTAGTGCCGAAGCTGAATATCGTGGGGTAGCTAATGTTGTTGTTGAATCATGTTGGCTACGAAATCTACTTTTAGAACTTCATACACCTCTCAAGTCTGCTACCCTTGTCTATTGTGACAATGTATCCGCAGTTTACATGTCCGGCAATCCAGTACAACATCAGAGAACTAAACACATTGAGATGGACATCCATTTTGTCAGAGATAAAGTTGCTACTGGACACGTTCGTGTCCTTCATGTTCCCTCTGCTTATCAATATGCTGACATCTTTACTAAAGGGCTTCCGCGACAGTTGTTTATTGATTTCAGATCCAGTTTGAGCATCCGTCCTCCTCCCGCTCCAACTGAGGGGGGCTATTAACCGACATAGTACCGACATAGTTTAGAGACTATGGGATACGAACCCATGCGCCCATGCGCACTAGTTTAGAGATAATAAAATATTGTTTCCTTTATTGTTTTTGGTATTGCTCTCTTCCCAAAATAAGGAATGTTCCTGTATTGTATATTTAAACCAATGGTGATTAATGAGAGGGCAAGGAAAATATGTTTTGTATTAAAAACGTTTACTTTAATTGGAAGAAGTTTATTATTGCATTTAAATAATTTAACAACTCTAATGTCCACTCACGAAATGCCTTGGCGATGAAACTATATCGGAAACGCAAGCTCTAAATAATTGAGCATGGCGGAGCCTTGGTGAGGCCACTTTATTGGGGGAAAAAAAAATACTCCAGGCCACAAGTTTTGCTTCTGCGATCTTGGTAGTCGTTTTGTGTCAAATGTTGAAATGTGGTAGCCTAGATACATAGGATCCCCAAACATATTATTATAAAGAATGTCTCGAATTTTTTTATCATAATACGTCACAACAAAATAATTAAATAGTTTTCTAGATAAAATTGTAAATTAATTAATTGAATGAATTTTTAATTATAAATGTTTGTCTTATTCAAGATTATATACATAAAAACATGTTTATATAATTATATTGTAATTTTATTTATTGAATTAAGGAATTAAATTAAGTAAATTGTTACCATTCTCATAAAAAAAATAAACATGTTCCAGTTAGATAGAATGAATCATTAAATTTTTTTATAATAACCGCTCACTTTATTTTTCATTATGATAGAATGACCATTCTATCATTTCTCGAGGTCATCATATTTGATGGTGGCAAAACTTAGAACTTGCATGGTTCATGTAGAATATATGATTTACATGGATTATGGTCTTATGGATGGCGACTACTTGAATGAAAAAAGATGCGGCACTTGCTAAAAAAACCTACCCACTTTCTCTCAATTCACCATGATAGAGTGAAGGTCACTTTCTCACGATGCTCGATCGTCTTAGACATTGAACCCGAAATATAAGGATCATTCAACATGATAAATCGGGACACGTAGCTATGCCATTATTTATGAGATAATGTTCCTTTAAAGATAGGAAAATCAGAAACAGAAATGAGTTGGACGACAAAAGGCCTTTACACAAGAAATGTCAAGTGGTTGTGTGTATTTTAGCAAGAACATAGCTGCTTCAAAGATAGTGACGAAGCTAGACAAAGATTAAGACGAAAGAAATAACAGGACAAGCTGGCAGTGGACATAAAAGGACTTTTTGGGCCAGGGTAGGGTTAAGAGGGTACATGCAACACGATTTTAAGTTTTTAACCACACCAATAAACCAATATCATACACACAACATTTCCAAAATATGATTTAGCACGTGTGACCACTCTTATATTGTAAAACATGGAAGATTTGGGTTGTTTCAAAGGCTTGGTTTATTAAGACTTGAGACTTCGAATTTAATGGTTGTAATCAAATGGTGAAAGATCAGATATCTTGGTATCTAAATAGCCGTTAGTTTTGTTTGTTATATGTGTTTAGTTTTGTTGGTTTTGTGTCTTGTGTGATTTAAATGCTGGTTTGCATAAAATGGGAAAGTAGTTGGGTCAAGATTTGGACAAAAGTAGGACCGTTACTCATAGTATTTCACTATTTCATTGCATCTAGTACCCAACAAGGTACAAAGGTCTATTTTGTTGAAGTAAATGTAATTGACCGAAGGAATTAAATAAATAGTTTAATGGAATCACTCCTTGTTATTATATGTTTGGTTATGTAGAAAGAAATGAATTTTTTATGATTTATATGTAATTTCAATATATAATTTTAACTCTAAATTATATATATATATATATATATATATATATATATATATATATATATATATATATATATATATATATATATATATATTATAAAATCTATAAAAGGTAATAGTGTCATTTGTCGTTATTGACATTCTAATTTCATTATAATCTTTGTCAATATATATATATATATATATATATATATATATATATATATATATATATATATATATATATATATATATATATATATATTAGAAAATCGATAAAAGGTAATAGTGTCATTTGTCGTTATTGACATTCTAATCATCTGGATTCCATCAAATTCCAATTTCTTAGAAATTCCAATTCATTCGAAAACATTCTGCAAACCAAACAACCCTTAGTGTAATACATTGATGTGTCTCAAGCGATGATCCTTAGATGATGACTTGCGTGTTTGAGTTTCTTGAGTTTACGAGACTCATTTTAATCATTATATCATGTTTGGCTATTTTAATATTAATGTATGACTTGTTTCATTTTAATCATTATATCATGTTTGGCTATTTTAACATCAATGTCTCACTACTTGTTTGATATGCGAACAAACATCCCGTTTAAGTTTAAATAACATACATGTTTTAGATGGTTTGAATAACAGGGACCATTTCCTCTGTTCAAATAAAGACCTTTTGTTAAAAGTTAAAGCATAAAATTGTTCTCAAATAGGCCAATTTTGAGATGTCAAACATACACTGCCATAATAAAGTGAATGTCATTTTCTCACAAACCACCATCGTTGTATGCATTGAACCCGTCGTTCAACATGATAAACTGGGACAAGTAGGCCATTAAATTTTTTTTTAAAGTTCATTTACAGAAATATATAAAAAAAAAAAAGAGAGAAAAATGAGTTGGAGACAAAAGGCATTTACATAAGAAATGTCAAGTGGTTTAGTACACACCAAAGAAACTGGATTTTTCTTCCAGTTATGAGTTTTTCCTACTAAAGGATTTAAAAATACAACAAAACTACAACTCAAAAATATCGAAGCACATATATCAACTCTTGGAGGAGATTGAAAAACGTTTTTTTATGCTTTCCAATCACATGCCTCATTTGTTGTTAGATGTGCGCTTTGTGCTAGTTTTTGTTCTTGCATTTCTCCATTGACCTTGGAGCTACAATTAACACAACCACAAATATAGAGTCAAAAACTTCAAATATTAACATCAGTAAAAACAGTAAATCAGTAAATCACACAGGAACCTACTAGTTGGTTGACATAAGGCCCAATGTTCATAATGAGCCCAACAATTGGTTCATCTTTTAAAAGCTTTTTGTTTTTTGCCACATTAGTTTTTTAAAAGATTTTTATTTTTGTCACTTCAGATTTCCACTAACATTGTTTTTATCAAAAATATATTGTTATAAACTCATTTCAATGGTTAACTAATTAAAAAGGTTTAGTTTTAGAAATTAACTAATTTATATTTATCTTTTTCATATGTTATATTGACTACGCTCGTATGATTTTTCAATTTTTTAGTCTACTTCATATTTTTGAAAAATAAAATTAGTTGATATTAAAAATAATAACGATTAAATAACATCTTATAGTGATGATTTTTTTTCTTTGGTATTTTTATCATTTTGAAAATTGACAATTACTTTTTTATGATATAAACTTCTATCAAAATATGTTCAAATCTATTTTGTATATTTAATCAAATGGATTATGTAACCAAAAAAAAAAAGAAAATATTAATATCTAATAAGTATGATGTAAAATAAATTGTTATGAAGTATATCTATCAAAATAGACAACAAAGTTAAAAGGTAAGAGATTAATAAGTTTTCCAAAAAAAAACTTTCAAAAAACTTTTTATCTTCTATGGTAAAAGATTTTCAAAAGCTTTTCTTTAATAGTAAAAAGTTTTTAAAAAATTCTAGTACATACCTAATCCGATTGCTTCTGACCCTTTCATGATCCTCAATCTCTTGCATGAATCTATGAACATCCTAAAAAACAAACAACAAAATAAGTTTCTTAACAAAATATTCAAGATGACATTAACATTACCACTAAACTTTTTATATTTAAAAACTCACTCCCATGGAACATCACCAACAAGCATCCAATCACCGTCTTTATCTTCATATGTCAACACACATTCGGATCCATGAAGAAGATCCTTTAGTTTACTTTCACAAATCCCTTCACGCCCTCGAAGTCCACTAGAAGTACATTGCCCTATTTTACAAATCATTCATTTCAAAAACCCATCAACAAATTTATAAAATGAACATATTAATTAACACAATCTAAACTTAAAAAAACATACCGAGTGTAAAGCAACTGAACATTTTCTCGAGCGCCTTTGAAAGTTCTAAGTAGTTGTGGTAAATCTTGAGATCGATCTTCCTTAAATACGGAGCGCCATCCATACTCACCTTCACATAAAGACACCCTCCGCCACCGGAGCTCCCTTCCGCCGCCGCGTCGCCGCCGCCCTTCGATAAATTGGTGGCCATAGTGTTCTTGCGGAAAGATCTAATGGGTGGCCATCCTACCACTTGTGCTCTGTTAAATATACAAGTTAACATATATAACTTTCAGGAAACAAGATTAGAGGTATAAAAACATGAAATCGAACCTTAATTCTGCGAATAATAAAAGGGGTTTTCGGGAACTTACTTAGCAGAAGGAAGAGCACCATTTCCAGTAACATGTTCTTTCTTCTTTTCTTCAATATTTGGAGGTGAAATCGATTGTTGAACTTGATTTTTCTCTAAACCGCCATTAATCCCACTTCTAGGCGAAAACAAAACAGAAGAAGCTTTACCTAAATCAGCTTCAGATCCACCGTTCAAAGCCCATTTGCCGGAACCGTCGAGATTAACATCGGAAAACCCTCTTTTAGCTCCCGACATGAAGTTCTTGACATGCGCAAATTTGGTGGCGTTTTCTTCAGAATTTTTGGCGAAACCAGGCAACCCAAGTCGGAGCTCAGTGGCTTTGAGATTAAGAACATTGTTGGTTTCGGAATCGGATGAGATATTGGAGGATTCAGAGCTTCTTTCCAATGAAGAAGCATCTGATAAACCTATGTAATCATGTTCCAGTGGCACAGACATCAATGAACTCTTGACTCAAACTTAAAAGATTCAAGAAATTAAAAATTCAGAAGACGAAGAAATAGGGAATATAGAGATGTTGTTAATTAAAAATAGAAAGGAGTGAGGAGTGAGGGGGAGGAGGGTGTTTGTAGTTGTAGGTGTTGATGCAGAGGGAACCTTCTCTGGTCTTTCTCTCGGAATTTATGTTCTCTTTTAATCTTCTGTCTGATGATGAGATTAATTTCTTAATAATTAATTAAGCTAATTATCCATTAATTCCACCACCACTAGTGTAAGCAACTAAGCATCTCTCTTTTTGGACAAGAATCTAGAATACAAGAAAAAAGGAATATAGATGTTTTTCTCCTCCTCAAACACTCTTTATATATATATATATATATATATATATATATATATATATATATATATATATATATATATATATATATATATATATATATATATATCATAATAATGATTTTTCTATTTATTATTATTTTTATAGCAATAGCCAATAAAATTAATCATATTTATCGTTTCTCTAAAATAAAATGTAATAAAAAAAGATCAACTAAAATAAAAAGGAATAACAAAAATGAACGACAAAAAGAGAAAAGTGTATTAAAAAATAATTACATCTTTAGGTATTGTAAAATATCATATGTTTGGAAAAACAATGTTTGTGCATATATTTCATGAGTTTAGTTCTTTTCACGAACAATGTATTATTTTTTTGCAAAATATAAAAAATAATGGTGCTTTTGTAAAATCTAAAAGTTACAAAATTGACTAACAAATATTTTCTTAGAAATCTAAACAAAATTAGGTAGACCAAATTTGGTAAAGGTGTGAAGCTTATTAGGGTGTCCGATGTGGAGGTACGGAAGGGGTGCAAGAAGGCCCTTCACCGCGGGGAACACCTCCCCTTATGTGGGGACCCCGCATTTTGAGCCTCACATAAGTGTTTTTCGTCGTGCGGCGAGATGGCAAAAGGAAATTGTAAGGTTGTACATTGTGCATCATTAATTGTACCAAAAATTAAAGGAAGTGAGAGGTGACAATTTACAATGGTGAGAAAAAGAATAATGGATGTTGATGTGGTAAAGCAAAAAATGAATGGTGAGAGAAGGCCACAGCGCATGGCCTTAGGCGAGAAGTGTAACGCCCAGTTTCAACACAGAGTATACCCAGAACATTTTTCGCATTTATAACATAAATAGTATAATTGGGTACTTGTGAGCTCTGGAATCTACAAGAAGTTACCATCGAGAATCGTCCCACGATCCGAGCCGGGCGCTACAACTGCTAACCTGCACATAATATAACACATACACGTAAGCTACAAAGCTTAGTGAGTGACAAAACAACGGCATGAATAACTTATTTAAATGTAATACATCACCCAATTCGTGGGTGTAGTTATCCCCTGCAACAACTCATAAGTATTGGTTAATATAAACATATCAAACCAGCTATATTTCATTATTAATAACTACAAATATTCTTTCTGTAGTTACACTGGTATCTACTAATACCTAGGCTACTAATAAACAAGCACAGTGTAATACAAGTTATACAAGTATACACCTAACCGACAACTTGGTACCACTACTCGGTACCACTATACGGTATTTCATCACACTGATTTCCAACATGAAATCATCTACTCTACGACTTTTCTGATCGTAAGCCATAAGGGTTTTATATTTATCTCCTCTTCAACTTTTATGATTTCAAATCATTAAGATTCACCACTACCCTTATTGTAATATAAGCACAACAACTTTAATCATATATGTTAGGCAATTAAGCCTCATCTCTTAGCCACATAGGTCAATATATGTTTCACAAAGGTTCTTACCATTTGTTAGGTTATTAAACCCAACCGCATAGCCGTAAAGCCGTTATGAACCACAAAGGTTCCTGCAATATGTCTGGTAGTTAAACCCAACCGCGTAGCCAAAAAGGTTGTTAAGAATCACCAAGGTTCCTACAATATATCGGGTAGTTAAACCCAACCGCTTATCCATAAAGGCTATTATATTTGGACATTGGAAAGCCACAAGGGCCGTATATTTGGATATCAAATCCAATCTCCTAGCCACAGAGGCCGTATATTTGGATATCAAATACAATCTCCTAGCCACGGAGGCCATATATTTGGATATCAAATCCAATCTTCTAGCCATGGAGGCCCTATATTTGGATATCAAATCTAATCTCCTAGCTACGGAGGCCGTATATTTGGTACAGTACGAGTCCTCACTCGACCACTAAGGTCTGTATGAACCGTACAAGTTCCCATAATAAATCTTGGGTAATTTAACCAAATCACTTGGCCACAAGGCTTAACATCATGACTGTAAGGTACTCATACCCAACAGTCCCTGCATACCTGTAAAATTATCACAAGTATTGTATACATAATACATCATACTGCATATATTTCATCATATATAATCATTTTGCATACTTCTCTATGGTTGCTAAGTACTCTTTAAGCAAACCACTAATATTACTGTTGTACCTATTCACAAGTACTCATCTTGTGATATATGTAAACTTCATTTCAAATGAACACGAGACTCTTATCTCAATGCCAGTTACTTCACATCGTAACCATAAACTTCTAGCACATATAATCACATAGGATTCTCTATGTGTCTACATAATTTACACGTAATTTACTACATGCATCATCTTGTGTATAACTACAAAACGCACCTGTAATAACAAGTTATTTCTAACATTTGATACACCCGAATTACATAGTAATCTTTACATACTTGTGAATCAATCTAGCATCATATACACACATAAGATGTTACAACTAACATGTAGGTAGGGTTACTCACCTGATTTGAAGTTCTATATGATTTTAGCTAACACCACAGTAGGTACAAACGACCCCTCAACGTTTTCCAGCACCTACATAATCAAACACATACCAAGTAGAGGTGAATACCTTGTTTTTCTTCCATCCAACCTTGAAACTTGATCACAACAGTCAAGGCTCGGGATTAGAACATTTCAAAACATCCAAACAACTACTACATACTCAATTTTCGACTAATCACAGGTGGTTCATCATAACCACTCGAAATCAACCCAAAACAACCAAATCAACCGTTCAAAAGGGCTAAAACTATAAACTTTACCTTCAATAAGCGAGATATCGAAAATTACTTTAATCTTTTGCGTTATAGCATTCTGATTTGGTCCTAATACGAAGAGGGAATGTTTCTAGGGTTTTGGGGGTGTTTTTGTTCGAGAATTTCTGCTCAAATGACTCAAAATCGTGAATATAAAGTGTGGGGTCTGTGCACAGCACGGCCCGTGTCCAAGTTACACGGCCCGTGTAACTTGTAGGATGCTTTAAAAATTGGTCTGCAGGAAACACGACCCGTGTCCAAAGTACACGACCCGTGTAAGTCTCGGTAAGAATTCATCGACCTTTTACACGACCCTTACTCAATTTACACGGCCCGTGTAACCCATTTTTGGCGTTTTTCGCACGAAAACTATACCCAAAAGGTGTTCTAATCACCCAAACACTTATAACATCATATTAAATCATAATTACACTATGATTAACATATATTTACTTACCAAAAGTAATGTGGTGTTACAAGAAGCGTTGCTTCAAAAACAATCAAATACTTTTTGTAATTTTGCGAATATGATTTGAAATAAAATAAGTCGTGTCATAAAAAAATTATGTGTACTATTTTTTTCAAAATAAAATTATTTTGTGATACATGTTGAAAATATATGATGCTAAATACACCTCATTTAGGATGGATAGAATGGATGACAGACATCCGGCTGGAGTTGCCAACATCAAAGCATTGTAATAGTGTCTCGTTTCCCATCAAGGCTGATCTTCTTCCTTCTTTTTGTCCACCCTAATTCTGGAGAAATAATTTGTCGTTTCCTTCTTTTATTAGATACCAGGAGGGTGTATATGGTGTTCTCGCCAGTATCGGATGTGCCACATCAACAACCCCCTCTGCCAGTCCTAAAACACTTTTTAAAATCAAAAGATTATTAATTCAAAAAGTGTTCATGTATTAAAGTGTAGAAAATGTGGTTTCAATATTCAACACAAGTCTTTAAGTTCAAATTAACGAGATTGCAATGATTAATATCAAAACATAGTTCAAATAAAACCACTACAAAGTCATGGCCTTCTAAATGTCTCTGCATTCTTTAATCCTCATCTCTAACATCTTCGATCTGAGCAAATGTCAAAATAAAGTTAGACTTTGAAAAGCCTAGTGAGAATATTTGAGGTTGACCATTGTTAAAGTAAGAATGATGGCTTTTATTTCACTCAAGTTAAACATCCAAAATGAATTTAATATAATCAAAGTTTCCAAAGGTTTGATCATCAAATATCTAGGGCGCTTCAAAGTTAAAGGAGATAATAACCCATAATCCAATTTCAAAGTTCCAATATAATTAAATAAACCAACAATGATTATCTAATCAACACTTAAAATATTTATCCAATAATTCAACAATTCATAATGGGATATTCAATCAACAAATAATGAACATGCAATATGCATTATATCTCATCCCAGGTTCTTCTCAGTAGTCCAAGTTCATATAGATGGTTAGTGTAAGGCTCATGTATGGAAGAATCTCTTTACACACACAACTTCAAATGCTCGTTCTAATTTTAGGATCATGTATCAGTAACACAAAGTAGCTCATACACTTTCAAATGCTTATTCAAGCTCAAAGTTAGGTAACTTGTGAAACACCACACAAGTACCACATAGAGGTAGCGAACCTTGCTTCTGCAAGTGATGATTGTCAAGAAATTTACTCACGTCACTCAAGTGAAATCCTACATGGATATAATGAATGAACACAACGTCCCTATCCTATATCAATGCACATGTAGGATGACAAAAACATCAAAATAGATATTTAGGGACGTGTACTTCTAGTAAACTCATCTTATATCTTACATATTCATATTACATTTATATAGTAGCTACGGAAGAAGTGGTCCAAAGTGAGTGTTCCATACTTTTACTCGTACAGGGTATAATGTTACTTGGACAGAGTAACCAGTCAGAAACACACGGGAAGTTTGGCCACCTAGTACTTGGACCGATTAGAATCTTACTTTGATCGAGTAAGTCTGCACAACCTTAAAAAGTGGGCTGTGATTTAAAATCCATGTAACCATTGTACTTTGCTCCAAAAGCTTCCAAACTTTCCCAAACTCAACCAATAGATATTTATGATCAAAATACGCCCTAACAATTTTTACTAATAGCAAAATGGTTCTTAGTTAATTCATGTCTTAAATACTCAAAGGTCTTAATGGCTCATGATCAATCATCCACTTCAAGTCTTAATTCAGGAATGATCCATAAGACATCATAAATACTTTTTCATGACTTAATAACTAATAATGATCCTTCAAATATGTATAAATTATTATATAAATCCTAGTCATAACTTTAAATCATGATTTTAATCCTCTAAATATGATTCCAAGTACCATTATAGAGTTGTGATGGTTCAATCCTTCATAAAAGTTGTGAGTTCCTTTAAAACCTTTAAATTCTCTTTAAAACCTTCAAAATATATATTTACTTAAATCAATTGATTCATTTGGAAATTTAACTATTGTTTTTTATGTTTAACTTTGATTAAAAACCATCACATTCTATTCTAATGGTAAATTACCATTGGAATCATGAATTCCACTCATAAACTTCAAAAGGAACTCATGAACCAATAACTCGATTAACTACCCTATCTTTCTTTGATTTGAATCCATTAAAACATCCAGGAGCATGAGTACAACTAATACAAGCCATTGTATAACTTAAACACCAAATTAGGTTTCCTAACATCATTGAAGATGGAATCAACTGTTTAAAGGATGAAAAGGTATTATATTGATGTTCAAGTGTAAATTCATAACATCTAATACATACACAAATATGGATGAGCAAAATAATTGTTGTAACTGTAACACCCCACTTTTCATACAATTTTTTTTTTTTTTACAACTTTTATTACAAACTTTGCAAACAAGCCATGTCTTTTTAATACAAACGGGGTATCACGAATTCGTTTCAC
The DNA here is from genome assembly GCA_023525715.1 of Cichorium intybus. NCBI lineage: Eukaryota > Viridiplantae > Streptophyta > Magnoliopsida > Asterales > Asteraceae > Cichorium > Cichorium intybus. The sequence continues at coordinate 60,365,770 of CM042011.1, forward strand.
AACCATGGTTCAAACCTGTTTATTATACACTTTTCACAATAACCGATGCTACGGTCCCACCCACGACTCTTCTAACGCTCTTCCGGTTTACCTGAGTACATAGCATTTAAAACAAATACGTGAGACATAATGTCTCGTGAGCATTATGGGTTTAGACCCAAAACAGTTTACCAATTATATCATTATTCTTTAAGTTTCCAATTGTACATTTCTTGTGAGCGCACCCACAGGTATTCCTTATTTCATGATGGTACTTTCCTATGAGCGCACCCGTAGGTTTTTATACGAGACGCACCCGTATAACTACTTCCCCAATAGCATGAAACGGATTCATCTATCAGAGTAAGACAACTACTTCGCGACGGGAGGTACCATCCCAGTAGTGTCTTATTGCCACCCCTACCGCAGCAGGCCGTGGTCTTTATCCGGATACTAAAGCAACTTATCATCATGACTCAATCACATTATTAGTCACTGTATTTCTGGTTCCATTTCTTTCACATTAAAATCATACTTTTCATAATATACTTTAAAAGTCATAACCCACTTTGACTCTCAAAATACTTTAAATAAAATTCATTTAGCTATGTACTAAAAAATCCACATAACACTCACCTCGAGTCACCTAGGGATCAGTTAGTCTTTTGCACTTCTTTTTCCTTCGCTCGGTTCACCGTATTTGAACCACCACCTATTATTTACAAGATATACGTTTATATTCAATTCATACATGTAACAACTAACTTACAGCACAAGAGTGCCATACTATGCTACTACGGGTTATAATAAATGTTTAACTATTAATAAGCTCGTTTAACGGTTTTCTTCCGAAATACGCGTATTCTGCTACAGTACCCCCGAGGGGTCGTATTTCAGTTCCGACTCTTTTCCATGAAATCTTAAGCCATATTAGACTTGTGTTTCAAATTTGGAGTTCATTGGACAAGTCTAGCTAGAATTTAAAAATCAAGTTTTGAAGTGAATAGTGATTTTCGCCACTGCCGCTACAGTGATTTTTCCGTAAGGTCGGATTACGGATTTGACCATTCCCGACATGTTCTTATACCATTATAGGGTTATGGCTAAAATTTCAGGTCAATCGGACATGTCTAGCTATGGTTTCTAGCGTTTGGAATATTTGAAATCTTTAACAATTTTGGTCCCTGACTGAGGGCGCACTGCGCCTGGCTAGGGGCGCACTGCGCCTGGGCGCACCCCGCCCTGGTCCTGGGCGCACTGCGCCTGGCGCCTGGGCAGTGTCCTGATCAGTCGCGATTTGTGCACTGTAGCACGCAGTTTTCACCCATTAAGCACTTATTTCAGTGCTTAATCATATGTGGTTTGTTCTAGGACCAAAACCCTTGACTAATAACAGGTTTTAAGCTATTAAAAACACCTTAATCACACCAATTCGTGATTTAGGGTTCTTGAGCAACATTCCAATTTCTCAATAATAACAACCTACTTTGCTATTTTTAGCATTTGTTCTTACTACATGAGCATGTTTTAAGCCTAGAAATCATATGCACTTCATGGATTATGATTGAGATTACAAATTTCAGTCCACTCTATAGAAACCCATCAAGAACACACAAAGGCTTGGGTAGAAACTTTGATTACTAACCTTGGAATCACCAATTCCAACTTCAATTCTTGATTTCCTTGACAAATTTGAACTTCTTCTCCCCGTGTTCTTCCTGCTCACTCTCGCTCTCTCTAATCCTCTCTGGAAACTTCTGTTGTTTCTTTACATAATGAAGGGAATAAGTTTATATAATTAATATATAAAACATTTGCATTTTGGTCCTTTGGTTTCTAACTTCTCTACAAAAATGGTCCTAAGACCATAACTTTACAACCAAAGTTCCATTAACTTCTAACTTAACATTTTCTTGACATTTTGGTCATCTCCATGTCAAATGACCATTATACCCTTTTCGGCCAAATTTCACTATTCACACGGTAAAACTCCAAATTTCACATAACTTCTTATTTCTTGTATTATTATTATACAAATACATATTATTACACATAATAATCTCACAACGTGTCAAAAGACCGTTTTGCCATTTTACAACTTTTCGTCCTTTTCACCCGATTATTTTACATTTTATTACACATTTTCACGGGTTCTTACAACCTCTCCCCCTTAAGAGGATTCCGTCCTCGGAATCTTCTCATAATTCGTGAAATTCGGGTATCTTTTCTTCATTTCTTCTAGCGTCTCCCAAGTTAAATCCGAGCCCGACGCGTGCTTCCATTTGACCAAGACTAAGTCAATTTCCTTGTTTCTCAACTTCTTGGTTCTCACCTCCAACATTGCTTCTGGTTCTTCTATCAGCTTATTCGGAGCTTCCACAGTTAGGTCTTTCAACGGGATAATAAGTTCACTTTTTCCAAAGTACTTTTTCAAATAACACACATGGAATGTATCATGAATAGCACTCAGTTCACGTGGTAATTCTAATTTGAAAGCTTGTTCACCAATTCTTTTCAAGATCTTGAATGGTCCAATGTATCTTGGACTCAATTTACCCCTCTTTCCAAATCTTACCACACCTTTCCACGGTGACACTTTGAGCATTACAAGATCACCTTCCTTTAAATCGTAAGGTCTCTTCTTCAAATATGCATAACTCTTCTGCCTATCCTGAGCAGCTTTCATATTAGCTTGAATTATCTTGATCTTTTCGTTTGTTATCCTTACAATTTCCGGCCCAGTCATTTTGGTCTCCCCCGCTTCCAACCAACACAAAGGGGTTCTACACTTTCTGCCATATAGGGCTTCGAATGGTGGCATTCCAATACTGGAATGATAGCTGTTGTTATAAGAAAACTCTACCAATGGCAAGTGTTCGTCCCAACTTCCACCGAAATCCAGGGCACACGCTCGTAGCATATCTTCTACAGTCTGAATGGTTCGTTCACTTTGGCCGTCTGTCTGGGGGTGATAAGCTGTACTCATTTTAATTTTTGTCCCCATTCGTTCCTGTAGTGCCTCCCACAATTTTGAGGTAAATAGTGGGTCTCTGTCAGACACAATAGACAAGGGAGCTCCGTGAAGTCTTATAACTTCATCCTTATATATCTGCGCCAATGTTTCCAACTGCATATTTTCTTTAATTGCCAAAAACATTGCACTCTTGGTCAAGCGGTCAACAATGACCCATATACGGTTATGACCTCTTCTAGTTCTCGGTAACCCAACTATGAAATCCATGGTTATGTCTTCCCATTTTCCCGCTGGAATTTGCAATGGTTGAGTATTTCCATACGGGGCTTGGTGTTCCGCTTTCACTTGTGCACAGGTTGCACATTTAGAAATATATTTGACAATTCTTTTCTTCATTCCCGGCCACCAGTACTGTTCTTTGAGATCCCGATAAGTTTTTGTGCTTCCTGGATGAATGGAATATTTTGACTTATGGGATTCTTCTAGTATCAACTTTCGGATTCCACCTGCTTTTGGTACCCACACGCGATTTCTGACTGTCTTCAGTCCCTGGGTATTTTCTCCAAACACCAAATCTTTTCCCAGTTTTTCCTTCTTTAAGTCACCTCTTTCCAATACTTGCTTTTGCGCGTCTTTGATGCTTTCTATTAGGCTTGATTTCAATTCGATCTTCATCAACTTCTCTTGACTTTTCTTTTCATGAAACTTCCAACTTAAGGCATCTGCTACCACATTCGCTTTCCCAGGGTGGTAAGCGATTTCGCAGTCATAATCATTTATTAGCTCCAGCCACCTACTTTGCCGCATATTAAGATCTTTCTGAGAAAATACGTATTGCAAGCTTTTATGATCCGTGTACAAGGTGCACTTTGTTCCGTACAGGTAATGCCTCCAGATTTTTAATGCAAACACAATTGTTGCTAGTTCCAAATCGTGCGTTGCATACCGAGTTTCGGGTTCCTTTAATTGGCGAGAAGCATATGCTATTACTTTTCCCCGCTGCATTAATACACAACCCAACCCTCTGTTTGAGGCATCACTATACACCACGAAATCTTCAGTTCCCTCTGGTAGGGTAAGAACTGGCGCATTACATAACTTCTCTTTTAGTGTTTCAAATGCTCTTTCTTGTTCCGCCCCCCATTCAAATTTTACTCCTTTCCTTGTTAGCTTCGTAAGAGGTACCGCAATCCGTGAGAAATCTTGGATGAACCGTCGGTAGTATCCGGCGAGTCCAAGAAAACTTCTCACTTCCGTCGGAGTCTTGGGAAATTCCCATTTCATCACTGCTTCCACCTTTGTTGGATCTACTTTAATGCCCTGGATTGAGACGACGTGTCCAAGGAATTGCACTTCTCTTAGCCAAAATTCGCACTTCGAAAATTTTGCATATAACTTCTCTTTCTTTAGAACTTCTAGCACCGTCCTCAAATGATTCCCATGTTCCTCTGCATTCTTCGAGTAGATAAGGATGTCATCAATAAAGACGATAACAAACTTATCAAGGAACGGCTTGCACACCCTATTCATCAAATCCATGAAGATTGCCGGAGCATTCGTCAGACCAAAAGGCATGACCAGGAATTCATAATGCCCGTAGCGAGTGCGAAAAGCAGTCTTCTCAATATCTTCATTTCTTACGCGCACCTGATGATAACCAGACCGGAGGTCAATCTTGGAGAAATAGTCAGCGCCTTGCAATTGATCAAACAGATCGTCTATTCGTGGTAGCGGGTAACGGTTCTTGATGGTAATTTTATTGAGCTCGCGGTAGTCAATGCACATTCGCATTGTGCCATCCTTCTTCTTGACAAATAGCACCGGTGCACCCCAAGGCGACACACTAGGGCGTATGAAGCCTTTATCCAGCAATTCCTGTAATTGTGACATCAACTCCCGCATTTCGGTCGGGGCCAAACGGTATGGAGCACGGGCAATAGGAGAAGCTCCGGGTACAAGATCAATGCAAAATTCTACTTGTCTCTCAGGTGGCAAACCAGGTAACTCATCAGGAAAGACTTCAGGGTATTCTTTCACCACGTCAATGTCATGTACCGTTTTCTTTACCTTTTCTTCCACCATTACATACGCCACATAAGATAAGCATCCTTTCACCAAACATCTCCTGACTTTTGCTGCACTAATCAAATTGGACATTCTCTTGGGTTTTTCACCGTACACATACACTTTGCTGCCATTTGGAATCTTCACCGACACTACCTTTTTTCCACATGCGATTTTTGCATCGTTGGCTCCAAGCCAATCCATACCAATGACAACATCAAAAGTCTTCACTCCAATCGGAAGGAGGTTCAACGAAAATTTCTGATCATCTATGCTGAGTTCGCAGTCACGGTACACATGTTTTATACCCACCTTCTTACCACTTGCCAATTCTACCTCACATACACGATCTAATGATTCTAGCGGTATATTGAATTTTAGACCAAACTCATAGGACACAAACGAACACGTAGCACCAGAGTCAAATAATACATAGGCAGGCATCTGGTTAATTAGTAGAGTACCTGAGACCACATCTTGTGTCTCCATTGCTTCTTCTCGGGTGAGTTGGAAGGCGCGAGTCTTCACCTTTTGGGGCTCCGTCTTTTTCTGCGCAGTTGATACCATTGTCTCGCCACCCTTCTTCGGACAGTTAAAACTATAATGCCCCTTTTCGTGACATGAGAAACACTCGACTTCGATGAGCTTAGGATAGGTACATTCCCTCGCCTTGTGACCCATTCTTCCGCAGTTAAAACAAGCCGCACTTCCCATCTTACATTCGCCCGTATGCTCTTTCCCGCACTTATCACACATCTTTCGGCTGCCCTGTTTGGTTGACATCACTACCGACTTTCCCTTCTTATTCCAGCTACTGCTCCCACCACTGAATTTACGTTTATCCCCAGAAGCTTGCCTCTCCACTGTTCTTCGTTTCCACACATCTTCAACATTTCTTGCTGCCTCAAACGCCGCGTCCATTGTTACCGCCCGTTTTACTTCCAATTCATACTCCCAAGGTAGGCCTTTCACATAACGGTTGATTCGTGCCCGCTCCGTAGTGTAAATGTTTCCCACGAACGGTAGCATATCGCTGAACTTTTTCGTATACTCGGCCACGGTTAAATTACCCTTCTTTAATGTAAGGAACTCATCTTCAAGTTTTTCTATGTCCCGGAGGGGACAATATTTATTCTTCAGGCGGGTGGTGAATTCGGTCCACGACCACTTGTAAATTACATCCTTTCCAACCAGTTCGTATAAGGTGTTCCACCAGACCAACGCATCGTCTTTCAACATTCGTGAGGCATAATAAACTTTATCCTTCTCATGACACTTGCTGACCTCCAATACTTGCTCTGTCTCCCGTATCCACCGCATCGTGACCTTAGGCTCGTAACTACCATAGTATTCCGTTGGCTTACATGTCAGAAAAGTTTTAAAAGAACATCTCTTCTTATCTTCTGTCCCCACACTATCCTCATCCGTAACCGAATCTTCATTAGTGGGTCTCCAAGAAGCATCATCGGCTGAAGGGTTAGGTTGTGGGTCCCCCAGTCGTGTATTCAACATTTGCCGCATATCCTCCCTCATCTCTGTCTTTAGATTGCTAATAAGATTTTGAATAGCCTCCAAAGTCACGGGTGGAGGTTGCGGTATTGGATTTGGGTTAGGACCCATGTTAACCGCATCATCAACAGGGTTATCTCCATGGGACGGGGTACGACTTGCTGTCCGTCCTTCACTAAAAACGTTCTGATCTCCACTCTCCATGTACTATATAAAACCAATAGAATTCACGTTTTGTTACTTCACACACATATATATATACACTCGAAAGCGATAGCATGTGATCTTCCTATGGAACTCGTGTTCCCAAGTGTCTTTCTATACTAATTTCCACAACCAAATTCCTCAGGTTCCCTAGTGACTTCACCATTTCCAAAGCATATCCTGTGGTTACAATAATACGGGCCCAATACTATTTTAACCACCTATATACTTTGGCTCTAATGTTATCACAAGATCCCCTGGTTCATCGGTTACTGTGGATTCCAACATTATAAATTAGCGATTCTACCCCGTTAGTTAGTATCTAATACTACTACTTTACTTACTATTAATGCATTAGTTTAAGCCTAGGATGGTTACCCAACCTAATTCGCTTAAACCATGGCTCTGATACCAAATTGTAACACCCCACTTTTCATACAATTTTTTTTTTTACAACTTTTATTACAAACTTTGCAAACAAGCCATGTGTTTTTAATACAAACGGGGTATCACGAATTCGTTTCACAACCATGGTTCAAACCTGTTTATTATACACTTTTCACAATAACCGATGCTACGGTCCCACCCCCGACTCTTCTAACGCTCTTCCGGTTTACCTGAGTACATAGCATTTAAAACAAATACGTGAGTCATAATGTCTCGTGAGCATTATGGGTTTAGACCCAAAACAGTTTACCAATTATATCATTATTCTTTAAGTTTCAAATCGTACATTTCCTGTGAGCGCACCCACAGGTATTCCTTATTTCATGATGGTACTTTCCTACGAGCGCACCCGTAGGTTTTTATACGAGACGCACCCGTATAACTACTTCCCCAATAGCATGAAACGGATTCATCTATCAGAGTAAGACAACTACTTCGCGACGGGAGGTACCATCCCAGTAGTGTCTTATTGCCACCCCTACCACAGCAGGCCGTGGTCTTTATCCGGATACTAAAGCAACTTATCATCATGACTCAATCACATTATTAGTCACTGTATTTCTGGTTCCATTTCTTTCACATTAAAATCATACTTTTCATAATATACTTTAAAAGTCATAACCCACTTTGACTCTCAAAATACTTTAAATAAAATTCATTTAGCTATGTACTAAAAAATCCACATAACACTCACCTCGAGTCACCTAGGGATCAGTTAGTCTTTTGCACTTCTTTTTCCTTCGCTCGGTTCACCGTATTTGAACCACCACCTATTATTTACAAGATATACGTTTATATTCAATTCATACATGTAACAACTAACTTACAGCACAAGAGTGCCATACTATGCTACTACGGGTTATAATAAATGTTTAACTATTAATAAGCTCGTTTAACGGTTTTCTTCCGAAATACGCGTATTCTGCTACAGTACCCCCGAGGGGTCGTATTTCAGTTCCGACTCTTTTCCATGAAATCTTAAGCCATATTAGACTTGTGTTTCAAATTTGGAGTTCATTGGACAAGTCTAGCTAGAATTTAAAAATCAAGTTTTGAAGTGAATAGTGATTTTCGCCACTGCCGCTACAGTGATTTTTCCGTAAGGTCGGATTACGGATTTGACCATTCCCGACATGTTCTTATACCATTATAGGGTTATGGCTAAAATTTCAGGTCAATCGGACATGTCTAGCTATGGTTTCTAGCGTTTGGAATATTTGAAATTTTTAACAATTTTGGTCCCTGACTGAGGGCGCACTACGCCTGGCTAGGGGCGCACTGCGCCTGGGCGCACCCCGCCCTGGTCCTGGGCGCACTGCGCCTGGCGCCTGGGCAGTGTCCTGATCAGTCGCGATTTGTGCACTGTAGCACGCAGTTTTCACCCATTAAGCACTTATTTCAGTGCTTAATCATATGGGGTTTGTTCTAGGACCAAAACCCTTGACTAATAACAGGTTTTAAGCTATTAAAAACACCTTAATCACACCAATTCGTGATTTAGGGTTCTTGAGCAACATTCCAATTTCTCAATAATAACAACCTACTTTGCTATTTTTAGCATTTGTTCTTACTACATGAGCATGTTTTAAGCCTAGAAATCATATGCACTTCATGGATTATGATTGAGATTAAAAATTTCAGTCCACTCTATAGAAACCCATCAAGAACACACAAAGGCTTGGGTAGAAACTTTGATTACTAACCTTGGAATCACCAATTCCAACTTCAATTCTTGATTTCCTTGACAAATTTGAACTTCTTCTCCCCGTGTTCTTCCTGCTCACTCTCGCTCTCTCTAATCCTCTCTGGAAACTTCTGTTGTTTCTTTACATAATGAAGGGAATAAGTTTATATAATTAATATATAAAACATTTGCATTTTGGTCCTTTGGTTTCTAAGTTCTCTACAAAAATGGTCCTAAGACCATAACTTTACAACCAAAGTTCCATTAACTTCTAACTTAACATTTTCTTGACATTTTGGTCATCTCCATGTCAAATGACCATTATACCATTTTCGGCCAAATTTCACTATTCACACGGTAAAACTCCAAATTTCACATAACTTCTTATTTCTTGTATTATTATTATACAAATACATATTATTACACATAATAATCTCACAACGTGTCAAAAGACCGTTTTACCCTTTTACAACTTTTCGTCCTTTTCACCCGATTATTTTACATTTTATTACACATTTTCACGGGTTCTTACAGTAACTGTAACGCCCCAATTTCAAAAAATTTATAAATCATTTATTACCAAGGTTCCAATAAAACATTTATTCCAAAACATAAAACTATTCAACATAATACTTAAATTTAACAGCGGAAACATTTGAAAACACTAAATATATTTCATTGACATCAATCCTTGGAATGCGATGCGCTGCCGTCAAACCTTGCCCTTCCCTTTGTCATTTGAAGTACCTGAAATGTTATAAAACAACGGGTAAGCTTAAAGCTTAGTGAGTCCACAAGTTACCATACATGCCCACACATTAAACAACCCGTCCTCGAGAACGACCCGACCCTACCCGCCATACAACAGCTACGGGCGTCCATCATACAACAGCTATGGACACGGGAAGGTTCTACCCATCATACAACAGCTATGGGTTCCCGGTTATGGCCCAGCCCATCATACAACAGCTATGGGACAAGGCAATAGTTCAACTCGCCATACAACAGCTACGAGGGGACACGCATCAGTACTGAGCCCAACAACAAATAACCACAGATATAGAGCAAATCATATAACTGTAAATAACACACAAGATGCCTAACATGCAACATCATATAGTAAGGTGAGGATACTCACCTGATTCGAAACCGCACAAATATTCTCTAATATCCCCACTTAGCTCGTCCACACCTAAATCCCACACAAATACAACATATCAATTACTGACCAGGCTCTTACAAACCTGCCTAAAGGTTAGTCTCACTATTTGCCATCACATCATGGTCAAAACTAAATTTCTGGTCAAACAGTCGCTCGCCGCGGCGTGGCTCCTCGCCCTACGCGCCGCGGCTACCATTGCACAATTACGGGGTTTCAGCCGAGTCTGCGCCGCTGACTTAGCCAGTCCGCGTCGCGGCTCGTAACATTCCAAAATGTTTTTCAGCGATTAACAGTACATTAATCGGCTAGGGTTCCTTTCTACACCCTTCCTGGGATCAGAAACTACCCTAAGGTCACTTCTTTATGGACATGCAAGTCCATGCATGTCCTTGGTTCAAACCCTAAGGGCTGCAAATCGTCTAAAGCTACAAACCAACTGGTAACACCATATGACGGGATAAAAAGGAAAGTCAGAAGAGTAAATCTTCTTACCTTACTTCTGAAGGACGGAGTGATGCCCACGATCAGTCCTAAACCTTCTCCCGCGTTGGATCTCTTCCTTCAAACCTCCAAAGCCTTGAAACCAAAGAGTCTCTGCCGAAACCTGACGCCTCTGCTTGAGAAAACTCCCAAAAACACGAACCCTAGGGCTGAGTCCCTTTATATAGGCGTTTAAATCCGAATTAGGGTTTTTCACCTTAGCGGCGCACCGCGCCGCGGATCTTTTAAAGCCGCGCCGCGCGTACAAGATCATTCGCGAATGCAGATCTCGCCCGAGCCGCGCCGCGGATCTGTCCTGGCCGCGACTCGGCGGAACGGGTCTTACAACTCTCCCCCACTTAACTGGATTTCGTCCCCGAAATCCGCGCCTGTAAATAATTCTGGATAATGCCTCCGCATTTCCTCTTCCGGTTCCCAAGTCCATTCGGACCCTTTTCGATGCTGCCACTGAACCTTAACTAATCCTATTGTTTTATTCCGCAAAGTCTTTATCTTCCTTTCAATGATGGCAATTGGTCGCTCCACATAATTTAGGCGTTCATCTAATTGAATATCCTCCAAAGGTACTATTGTGGATTCCTCGGTAACGCACTTCCTAAGCTGCGAAACGTGAAACGTGTCGTGAATCTGACTAAGCTGCTCGGGCAGCTCCAACCGATAAGCTACCTTACCTACACGGGCGACAATTCGATATGGTCCAATGTACCTAGGGCCAAGCTTTCCTCGCTTCCTAAAACGAATAACTCCCTTCCAAGGTGACACCTTAAGAAGAACATAATCCCCAACTTGAAACTCGAGATCGGACCGTCGCCTATCCGCATAACTTTTCTGTCGACTTTGAACGGTTAACAATCTCTCCCGAACCTTGTGAATTAACTCAGTTGTCTTGAGCACCACCTCAGTACTACCCAAAACCTGCTGGCCAACCTCGCCCCAGCAAATAGGTGTCCGACATTTTCTTCCATACAACATTTCAAAGGGAGCCCTGCCAATGCTCGCGTGATAACTGTTATTGTAAGAAAACTCAGCTAAAGGGAGGTGGGAATCCCAACTCCCGCCAAAATCGATAACACATGCCCTAAGCATATCTTCCAACGTTTGAATCGTCCTTTCACTCTGCCCATCCGTCTGAGGATGATATGCTGTGCTGAAATGAAGGCGAGTGCCTAGTTCCTCATGAAACTTCTTCCAAAACCTAGACGTAAATCGGACATCCCGGTCGGATATCACCGAGACCGGTATACCATGCCGAGAGATAATCTCATCTGTGTAGACCTTAGCCAATTCCTTTGCAGAGTAAGTCTCTTGGATGGGGAGGAAATGTGCACTTTTAGTCAACCTATCCACGATAACCCAAATAGTGTCCATATGTCGAGGGGTTCTGGGCAACTTCGTGATGAAATCCATTGTGATATGCTCCCATTTCCATTCTGGAATCTCAAGAGGCTGCAACTTACCATGAGGCCGTTGGTGCTCGGCCTTGACCCTACGACAGGTCATGCATCTTTCGACAAACCAAGCTACTTCCCTCTTCATGCCTGGCCACCAATAATATTCGTGTAAATCCCTATACATTTTAGTTGCTCCAGGGTGGATAGAGAACCTGGATTTATGTGCCTCCTCCAATAGGGTTTGACGAACCCCGCCCAGCTTCGGTACCTAAATTCCCTCATGGCGAGTTAACAAATCCCTACTATCTTTGACCATAGCTGCCAACTGACCCACAATTCTTTCACCTTTCTGATTCTCATTCTTGCTTGCTTCCACCTGGGCTTTCCTAATTAGCTCAAACAACGGTGTCACAGTTGTCATCCTTAGACAAACGCCCCGAAGGGGTGCACCCGAAGCCTTCCGACTTAACGCATCTGCTACCACATTGGCCTTTCCAGGGTGGTAGTGTATCTCACAATCATAGTCTTTCAATACATCCAACCATCTTCTCTGTCTCATATTGAGGTTTGCCTGATCCATCAGGTACTTCAAACTCTTATGGTCGGTGAAGATGGTGCACTTCACTCCATACAAATAGTGTCTCCAAATCTTGAGAGCGAAGACCACCGCTCCCAATTCCAAATCATGAGTAGGGTAGTTAGCTTCATGGGGCTTCAACTGTCGCGAGGCGTAAGCAATCACCCTGCCTCGTTGCATCAAGACTGCCCCCAATCCCGTGATAGATGCATCGCAATAAACTACCATGTCTTCCATGCCTTCAGGCAACGTCAAAATGGGAGCTTCACACAATTTCCGCCGCAAAGTCTCAAAAGCCTGCTGCTGCTCCTCACCCCACCGAAAAGCAGCGTTTTTCTTAGTTAGCCGAGTCAAAGGTACTGCAACCTTTGAGAAGTCTTGGATGAAACGACGATAATAACCAGCCAGACCCAAGAAACTTCTAATTTCAGAGGGAGTCTTCGGAACCTCCCACCGCATCACGGCCTCCACCTTAGCCGGGTCTACCATAATTCCTTTCTCGTTGACAATGTGACCCAAAAACTGGACCTCCCGAAGCCAAAAGTCACACTTGGATAATTTTGCATAAAGCTTCTCCTTCCTTAAGGTCTCCAATACCTCTTTTAAATGCTGTTCATGTTGCTCCCTGGTCCGAGAGTAAACTAAGATATCGTCAATGAAAACTATAACCGACCGATCCAACATCGGTCGACACACCCGATTCATTAAGTCCATAAAAGCTGCAGGGGCATTGGTCAGTCCAAACGGCATCACTACAAACTCGAAGTGGCCGTACCTCGTCCGAAAAGAAGTCTTCGGGATGTCTTCCTCCCGAACCCGCATTTGATGATATCCTGACCTCAAATCAATTTTCGAAAACCACGAAGCGCCCTGCAATTGATCGAATAAGTCGTCGATGCGAGGCAATGGATATCGGTTCTTCACCGTAAGCTTATTCAGCTCACGATAATCTATGCACATCCTATTGGAACCATCCTTCTTCTTAACAAACAAAATAGGCGCTCCCCACGGTGAGCAACTGGGTCGAATAAATCCCTTATCTAACAATTCCCGAAGTTGGATAGACAACTCAAGCATTTCTGGAGGCGCAAGAAGATACGGTGCTTTAGCTATTGGAGCCGCACCGGGAGTTAAGTCAATCTTAAATTCCACCTGTCTCTCTGGCGGTACACCAGGCAGGTCCTCGGGAAAAACATCAGGAAAATCCCGAACTACTGGTATATCACCTGCTTTCTGCTGTGGCTTCTTTTCTCGTGTGTCTACAATATAAGCCACAAATCCCGAACCTCCATGTTGAAAATGTCTACGTGCTCTAGCAGCTGAACAGAAAACTGCACCTCGATTCTTTCTCTCGCCCTGCACAACCAGCTCTCCCCCACTTGGGGTTTGAATCCACACTCGCTTGTTCTTACAATCGATCCATGATTCATGCTGACCCATCCAATCCATACCGATGATGACTCGAGAGTCACTCAACGGTATAGGGATGAGATCGATCGGAAATTTTATTCCTTGAATCACTACCTCGCATCCCCGATAAACACTAGTCGCGTGCACGGTTTTATCATCCGCAATTTCTACATCTAACGGCCGATGAAGAGTTCCTAAAGCAATTCCGAAATTCTTCCCCAACGCGGCAGACACAAAAGAATGACTAGCACCCGAATCAAATAGTGCAAAGGTAGGCGTAGAGTTGACTAAGAATGTTCCTAATCAAAGCATAATAGACATATTAATTACACACACCACAACACGAGGCAAGTAAAGAAAGAGTACCCGTGACGACGTCGGGCGCATCCTGTGCCTCCTCGGCGGTCATGACGAATGCTCGACCCTTGGTCTTAGGGGCTTCCCCTTTCCCCTGCCTACCATCGGTAATCCGGAGTGTAGTGGGTGCCGGATTCTGAACCACTCCCTGAGTTAGACGGGGACATTGGGCCTTGAAGTGGCCTACCTGATTACAATTAAAGCAAATCTTGACCTCTTGCCGACAATCTTTAGCATAGTGGCCCTCCTTTCCACACTTATGGCATATTAACACCCAGCAACGCCCCTCATGATTCCTTCCACATTTACCACACTTACCCTGGCTCCTTTGCCCTTGCTTTCCCTGATCTGTCCCTCGAAATTTCTTCAACACCTGCTGAGTTTGAGTAGGCGCCGGATGCTTCTGCTTTTGTTGGGTTTCCAGTTCCAACTCTCGGGCCCGAGCGGCCGCTATCATATCAGTAAGAGTTTGGTGCCTAGCAGCAGACACAAATTCTCGAATGTCTGTGCGAAGCATCGCCAAGTATCGTGTCATCCTCATTCGCTCGGTCGCCGCAAACTCTGGACAGAAGAGTGCTCGTTCATTAAACTTTTTGGTGATCTCCGTCACCGTTTCAGTGGTCTGAGTCAGATTCAGGTATTCCTGCGCCAAGCGTTCCATTTCCACCTGTGGAACATACTCCAATTTGAATTGTTCCTTAAACTGCGGCCATGTAATGGCATCCAACTGAGCAGGGGTGAGATCTTTCGTTCGTATCTCCCACCAATCCTTCGCACCATCTCTTAAAAGATTCGCCGCAAACGTTACCTTGGAGTTCTCAGGACAGGAACATGTGCGGAAAGCACCCTCCACCGCGGAAATCCACCGCATGCTAACAATCGGATCCCTGCCCCCATCGAACATCGGAGGCGAACAAGCCGAAAAGTCCTTATAACTTGCATCCCTAGCACGAGATGTACCCTGAGTAGCCAGTCGTTCCTCGAGCATTGCCCATAGCTCAGCCTTAATCGTACCAAAGAACTGAGGTATCGCAGCCAGCACTTCTCGCGAAACCTCCTCCGCTATCAGGTTGCGGAGATTTTCATCAGTCGGTCCTCCCCCACTCGAGGCACCCGCATCTGGTCCACCGTTACTTCGAGTGACTGCCATTCTGAAATGCGCAACAGTTTCAATATCAATACACGGGACACTCCTATCTACCCAACTCCTTGACTTTCTAGGATTTTGGCTGACTACTCTTGACTCAAGCGTGAATCCTGTGTTTTCGGTAATACTGGCCTGGTACTACCTTCCACACCTATTCGCCCTTGTTCCAAGTTCGTCAATCATTCTCCTAAAATATCACACTCATACTAAACCATTTTCTATGACTCCTGCGGTCAGGCACCGTGGTGCCAAATCTTTTGATCTAACTCTCCATCTCACACGTGCCTAAGAGAACTACTGCTAATGTCGTCGAGTTGCCTCGCGGACGCACAGCCGTATACAATCGGAATAAGATAGACGTTTGAATAACTGATCCTACCCTAGAGTCACAACCAAACAAGGAACAGCCAGTAAGGCCAGACCAAAAATTCTCAGGCTATCTTACTCTAATTGCATATAACCTACCAGCATTCACTAAGCAACCTAACGACAGTAGCATAAAATTCCTAAGCAGCACATATGGCACATAATAGTCTACAGAGTATATTATCCAGGCAACTTTACATTCTAGCACAATAAATTTTATCACATAACACAATCTTGGCATGGGTAACTGGGAATCACAAAACTTACTTGAGCTCGGCTGACGGTTCGCATCGCATCTTCTTTTACTTTAATTTAACCTTCCAAAAACATTTTTTCTTAACAAAATCGCTCAGTCCTAAGTTTGAGTTTGGATTCCCAATACAGTTCATCCAAATCCCTCAAACCAAGGCTCTGATACCAATTTGTAACGCCCCAATTTCAAAAATTTTATAAATCATTTATTACCAAGGTTCCAATAAAACATTTATTCCAAAACATAAAACTATTCAACATAATACTTAAATTTAACAGCGGAAACATTTGAAAACACTAAATATAGTTCATTGACATCAATCCTTGGAATGCGATGCGCTGCCGTCAAACCTTGCCATTCCCTTTGTCATTTGAAGTACCTAAAATGTTATAAAACAATGGGTAAGCTTAAAGCTTAGTGAGTCCACAAGTTACCATACATGCCCACACATTAAACAACCCGTCCTCGAGAACGACCCGATCCTACCCGCCATACAACAGCTACGGGCGTCCATCATACAACAGCTATGGACACGGGAAGGTTCTACCCATCATACAACAGCTATGGGTTCCCGGTTATGGCCCAGCCCATCATACAACAGCTATGGGACAAGGCAATAGTTCAACTCGCCATACAACAGCTACGAGGGGACACGCATCAGTACTGAGCCCAACAACAAATAACCACAGATATAGAGCAAATCATATAACTGTAAATAACACACAAGATGCCTAACATGCAACATCATATAGTAAGGTGAGGATACTCACCTGATTCGAAACCGCACAGATATTCTCTAATATCCCCACTTAGCTCGTCCACACCTAAATCCCACACACATACAACATATCAATTACTGACCAGGCTCTTACAAACCTGCCTAAAGGTTAGTCTCACTATTTGCCATCACACCGTGGTCAAAACTAAATTTCTGGACAAACAGTCGCTCGCCGCGGCGTGGCTCCTCGCCCTACGCGCCGCGGCTACCATTGCACAATTACGGGGTTTCAGCCGAGTCCGCGCCGCTGACTTAGCCAGTCCGCGTCGCGGCTCGTAACATTCCAAAATGTTTTTCAGCGATTAACAGTACATTAATCGGCTAGGGTTCCTTTCTACACCCTTCCTGGGATCAGAAACTACCCTAAGGTCACTTCTTTATGGACATGCAAGTCCATGCATGTCCTTGGTTCAAACCCTAAGGGCTACAAATCGTCTAAAGCTACAAACCAACTGGTAACACCATATGACGGGATAAAAAGGAAAGTCAGAAGAGTAAATCTTCTTACCTTACTTCTGAAGGACGGAGTGATGCCCACGATCAGTCCTAAACCTTCTCCCGCGTTGGATCTCTTCCTTCAAACCTCCAAAGCCTTGAAACCAAAGAGTCTCTGCCGAAACCTGACGCCTCTGCTTGAGAAAACTCCCAAAAACACGAACCCTAGGGCTGAGTCCCTTTATATAGGCGTTTAAATCCGAATTAGGGTTTTTCACCTTAGCGGCGCACCACGCCGCGGATCTTTTAAAGCCGCGCCGCGCGTACAAGATCATTCGCGAATGCAGATCTCGCCCGAGCCGCGCCGCGGATCTGTCCTGGCCGCGACTCGGCGGAACGGGTCTTACAGTAACCAAACCAAATCAGAACCGAGCCAGAACCAGAACTAGAACTAGATGGGAACTGATTATGCAATTTAGTTTGGTTTTCGATTCCTTGAATTTCCATTTTTGGTTTCAGTTTTCTCGGTTCTATCAGTTTGGTTTGATTATGGAATCAATATCGCTGGGATAAGCAAAATAACATTTGGAACCAAAATGAACTGGAACCGTGTGAGAACGATTATGCAGTTTGTCGGTTCTCAGTTACTTGAATTTCCATTTATCGATTTTAGTTTTTTTGATTTCGGGTCAGTTTATTATAGTTCTAGAACTAATCTCATCCCTATACACAAATCCTATAATGATTAATGAAATTCGGATTTCACTCATTATCTAGGGGTTGGAATCCCAAAATCAACCAAATGATAATTCAAGCTCTTAGATACATATTTCGATTTCGGGTCAGTCTACTAGGACTTCTTAGTAATTCACATATTCGGATTCAAATAAGAAATAAAACCCTAACATGTAATACATAAGGAGATTAACTGAATTTATACATTTTAGAGTCTCTAATGGGGAAATTAAGATATAATCTTCAAGCTTATCCTTCAAACTCGCTCAAATCGCCCTCATTATCTTCAAATTGTCATCTTATCTTCCCTCCGATCTATATCTCTCAATCTTGCTATAGTAAAATTAAAAGGAAACCCAAGTTTTTCGAGTTTGACAATTTTAGTCACTCTTTTCTAAATTTCTCCAAAATGACAACTATGAATATTTCTCACTAAAGATTAGAAATTTAAACTTGTAATTATTATTTTATTTATAAATTAATCCCATAATTGATTCAATAAAAGCTAAACCCAAGTTTTTCGAGTTTGATAATTTTAGTCCCTCAATATTAAAATCTCCTTATTAACCACTATTTAACTTTCACTAACATAGGACTTCATATTTTATTAATATCAACTTATTCAAATGAGCTTTTTTCATTTGTTTCATTTCTTTATATTTTAATTTATTTATTTTCATGAAATTTTATTTTCCAAAAACTTTATTTTACCAAAAATGTAAAAAATTCTATTCCCAGAATACAATGTTACATGTCACACCATGTATGTGGAAGGGATATAAATAGCACTTATTGAAAAATATGGTGTTTTTGTTTCCTTACATATTTTGGTCATTTTGCGATTTACTCTAAAAATACAACCCATTCCATCTATTATTATCCATTATCTGTGTATAATAGATTACAACCAGAATATAATATGGAATTTAGTATTTATATTATGGTTGCTTGATAAAACTACACCATTTAGTCTCCGGATAATTTCAACATTTAAATGGTTCAATAAAAATAGGGTCCTCATTTTTAATTTATTTAAAAATCATTTAAAAGGCCATATTAAACGTTCTGAACGTTGACCGCTTCAGAGATGACATCTAAATAATTTATTTTTGAGGTTATCAAATAACCTCTTAGTTAAAGATATTCTAACTACTTAAAATCAACCTAGCTTTAACCCATAACATTTATTTGCAACTGGTTTAATAATTTCCTCCCTTGATAGGAGCCTAGCAGTTGATGTGTGAAATTTCAAATTAGATACAAAATGTCTAAGGTTCAAACTCGTATATGCCCAAAATATCGTTAGTTTTTCGCGATTAACCTGCCACATGAGACTTAAAACGGATGAACGTAGGGCTTTCGGATAATACAGTTTACCATTTTAGAATTTCAATAACTTAACACATGTAAATAGCCAAACGAAAAAATAAACAATAAAAGGGCTAAATGTAACCAATAAACATACACTTGTATTAACGGTTTATTATAAAATTATATTTTCGTTGCTTTCTATGATTGCATATAAAAAAGCTAACAATATTGTGTACATTCCTCAAACTAAAATCGTTTAGTAAAAAGTTAAAAGTATAATATTCAAATATAAACAAATAACAATAAAATCCTATAATACACAAAGAAATAAAATCATGTTTCTAATTATTATATTTATAGTTAATAAAAATACATATAGCATACATATAATATATATATAAAAAAAAGTACATAAAGTAAGAATCAAACAGATCCAAAACCATACAAATATAATTTGTTTCTATACATCAAGTAGATAGTAGACGCTTCCAGACCTATTAATAGTACACTTTTCTTGTAAACAAATTCTATAGTTTTGAGAAGAAACCTTTCTTTATATATATATATATATATATATATATATATATATATATATATATATATATATATATATATATATATATATATATATATATATATATATATATAGTTTTGAGATATATATATATATATATATATATATATATACGGTCCGGGTCCGGTGATAACTTTTTTTCGGTGAGGACATCCGAGGACACCTTAAAAAAATTGAAAAAAAATAAAAAAAAATATAGATAATAAAATAGATCATAGTACTATATCGGAGAAAAAAAAGATTCAAAAAAACTTTTGGATCATTATTTTTTTTATAATGAAATAATGATCCAAAATAAAAACAGAAAAATTGGATCATTAGGTTTTTCAATGATCCAAAAAGAAATTTCAAATTTTTTGTTATAATGATATAGTACTATTCTCGATTTTATAATTTGTATTTTTTTTTATATTTTTTTCAATTTTTTTAAAGTGTCCTCGCGAGTACTCACCGAAAAAAAAAGTCATCACCCAATCCTGATTATATATATATATATATATATATATATATATATATATATATATATATATATATATATATATATATATATATATATATATATATATATATATATATATATATATATATATATATGGAGCTGTTCAAATATGAACTCTTAAAGATTAACTCTAGGAACCAACAATTTCACAGTTATTAAACTATGAATATTGATTAAATGTGTTAAAATTTCAAAATTTTTTTTGCATTTTTTGGTAAATAAAAAAGGAACTCTTCATTTTCATGATCTAATATATTCATTCTCAATTTAATACACTTATTTATACATTAATCCATAGTTTAATACACTAAATTCATATATCATTCACAGTTTAGTGAAAAAACGATTATGAATATTAATACATTTACACATATGTATACAACACAACAAAATGTATACATTCAAAAGAAAGTAATGTAAAACATTCATATAAAATTTGCATGTAAAAATATGTTAACAATATTGTTATAAAATATTAAAATATTAGACTGGGAAAATAAAGTCTCACGGTTTTACAAAATCCCTTTCGTCTATATATATATATATATATATATATATATATATATATATATATATATATACACACACACACACACATGCACACACGCATATATATATATATATATATATATATATATATATATATATATATATATATATATATATATATATATATATATATATATATATATATATATATATATATATATATATATATGAACTCCTAAAGGTTAAGAACTTTAGGAACCAACTATTTTACAGTTATGAAACTGTGAATATTGATTACATGTGTTAAAATCCCATTTTTTTCATTTTTTTGGTAAATAAATAGGGAACTCTTCATTTTCATGATCTAATATATTCATTCACAATTTAATACACTTAATAATACATTAATTCATAGTTTAATACCTGAATTCATAGTTTTATACACTAAATTCGTAAATCATTCACAGTTTAGTGAAAAAACAATTATGAATATTAATACATTTACACATATTTATACAACGCAGGAAAATATATACATTCAAAAGAAACTAATGTAGAACTTTCATACAACATTCACACTTTAATACAAAGAAAATATAAATTTACAACTTAAAATGTAGAAGAAATACATTTATAACTATATACATAGCTTAAACCTAACAGTTTCTCATTGTAGCAATTAATTGAACACCTTGTGTGCACCACAAACATCATATCAATAATCACCATCCATACGAGAAATGACCAAATCTGAGAGTCTTGTTGTCTTTTGCTTCAGATCTAAAACATTCATACAACATTCACATATTAATGCAAAAACATATACATTCACAACTTAAAATACATTATTCACATCTTAAAATGGAAAATAAATACATCTATAACTACATTCACAACTTAAAACTAACATTTTTTCATTGAATCATTTCATTAAACACCTTGTGTGCACCACACACATCAAATCAATAAACACCATGAACACTAGGTCTGACCAGAACAAAGAGTCTCATCAACATTGTTGTTCAGTTGACTAAGGTTGACTATAAAAGTATAAAGTTTGAGTGGTAGAAAGACCACAAGCATCTTGTAAAGGTTTGGAATAAACCTTGTGTGAAACTTTGCCATTGGCGTTGTTGCTAAGCGGAAAAATTAGATTATAGAAATGCATCCAGTTTTGACTGTATATGCATGATGTTGCAGTAGCAACTATGATTTTGGTATGAAGCTTTAGAAACACTATCTATATGGTGTAAAGCTTATTGTTTATATGGATCATAAAAGTTGGAAGTACTTAAGTGATCAAAAAGAAACTAGAGATGACATAATAAAGATAGATGGGTTACTTAGAGATTTCGGGTATGAAATCCTGTACCATCTCAGAAAGGCGTATGTGATTATAGATGCCTTGAATTAGAAAGAGTATCTTTTGAAAGGATACAACCACATGCGTGAATGTGGCAAATTAATTACCTGAGTTGATTCGGGTAGCACAGAAAGATGTGTGCAAGTCTGAAAATGTGAAAAATGAATAAATGATTGGATAGTAGAAGAAGTTTGTTGGAATATCACAATGATTTAAACCCTTGGTGATTGTGAATGTGGATTCCAAAGCAAATGGAAACATGAAAATCATCTTGAAAAGATGTATTTTGCATTAGATATGCAGTATACCTGGAGCAATACCAGACTGGGTAGGTCGATAAAACCTATGTGTTGGTGGCCGGGATAGAAGAAAGATATTGAAAGATACATGAAAAGTAGTTGACTTGTATGCAAAGTAAAGTCAAACCGTTAGAAGCATGCGAATAAATTTACCCGTGGTTGGCCCCAGAGAAGAAATGGGACAACATTGTTATAGACTTTGCAATAAAGTCTCTGCAAGTACCGTGAATTGATGAACAAAATGATCTGATGATTCAGACTTTAGAAGATGTGCTTGAATATTGCACAGAAGACCCTAGTAGAAGATGAGAAAATCTTCTGTCTCTGATAAATTTGCAAGAAATAGCAGCTTACATGCTAATAGTTTGATGACTTACATGAAGAATGGTATGGAATACCGTGATATTCTCTGATTTATTGGAATGAAGGTGTGATAAAGCCGTTGGCTAGACCCTAGATTCTTGCACAAACTGAAGAAAAGACTTGATGGGTACGAACGACATTGAAAAATGGTTAAGAAATTGCAAAGAGGTATGCGAATCGCCGAATATGAGCCTTTAAAATTCCAAGTAAAGGAATATGGTAATACGGAAAGAAATCCTTTGGAAAGGTTAAAAATCTGTTTTGGACAACAAGAAAGGAATTATGTAGTAATAATTTCCAATAAATTCCTTATGATGAGATGAGGAAAGATAAGTAGATAAGGTACCCGGGACAACCGGAGGATTGATGTAAACTGTGATGTAATCACAAGATACGAAGACTAGTATGGTTAAGTGCTTAGGCAATACCATATAGATTTCGAGATGATGCGGAAGACCGAAAGCTAAACGAGGGAGAGATACCCTCAACTCCTTGTATGATTTCGGGGACGAAATCTTTTGAAGGAGGGGAGAATTTGTAACGCCAAGACATGTTTTATTATATAATTATAATAAAAGGGCAAATTGGTCATTTTACCTTAGAAGGGTAAATTGGTCTTTTGGACAGAAAAGTATTTGGTTTGAAATAATATTTTGAGTTTTGGACTTAAAATGTTATAAAAACGGATTTTTGATCATTTTACAAAAAAAGGGTAATTTGGTCATTTGACCATGTGAAGGACCAAATATGAAAATATTGTTGTTTGTGGCAAATGTATAAAGAATGAAAGTTTTATTGTAATAAAACTTGATTGTTGTGGTCAAAGTTCAAGAAAATGAACTTTAGGACCAAAAATGTAAATTTTAGAGGTATAAATAAGAGAGTTGACTGGCCATTTGTGCAGCAACGGGGATGGGTTTTGAGAGCAAAAACCTGGAAATCTTGAAGGATTGAAGCATGGAATTGGAATCATGGCTTGGAATTGGTGATTCCTTTGTTAATCAAGGTTAGTAAACTTGATTTTAACCAAGTTCTTGAAGTGTTCTTGGTTTGGTTTTATAGAAACTGAAATTTGTAAATTTCAGTTATGATTATGTGGTTTAGATGGTTTAATGCTTCCATTAAGTCATGCTAAAAGTACTTAATTCAAGAAAATGGAAGTAGATTGCTATTTGTGATGAAATTGAAGTTTTGGGGTTGTTAGAACTAAGAACCCTAATTCTTCATTTTGATTGATTTAGTTGTTTTGAGTGGTTGAAAACCTTGTTTTAATATAAGGTTTTAGCCTAGAAACAAACCCCAAACGATTAAGGACTGGATTAAGGACTTAATGGGCCAAAACTGCGTGCTACAGTGCACAAATCACGACTGATCAGGAGTCTGCCCAGGCGCAGGGTGCGGTGCGCCCAGGGTCAGGGCGGAGTGCGCCCAGGTGCAGTGCGCCCATCCCCTGGCGCGGTGCGCCCAGCAGACAGGGGATCAAAAATGCTAACTTTCGTTTGGCTTGTCCGTTTTACCTCAAACTTGAACCGTAGGCTCGTTATGGTCTGAAAAGTTGGGGCAAATTATTAAATTGAGTTTTCGACCCCTCGGGGGCACTGTAGATCGATTCGAATGCCTCGGTGAATAGTAAAATTCATAAAAAGTTAGTAAACGGAAAGTTTATTAACTAGGCATTGTTTATAATGATATTGTATTGAACTCTATTGTATTAGAGTCAATTGGAATGATTATTAACCTATTATCATTTGGTATATAAATGAATAAATAGGTATGGGACAAAATGGTTGTGGTGCACGCAAAGGCAAGAAACAACCGGAATGTAAATGCAGCTAGCATCCAGGTGAGTAATCTCACTGATATCATATATGATATATGATGATTGAACTGTTACAGGTTGAAACGGCTTCGGGGGACGAAAATGACAAGTGTAAAAATATATGTAAAAGACAATACCAGATAAGCCGTGAGTCATTGCGATGACAAGAACGGAGCTGTGAGTCAATACATATATAAATACACTATGATACGACAATACCAGATAAGCCGTGAGTCTGATAATGACAAGAACGGAGCTGTGAGTCAACAATAATGACATGACAATACCAGATAAGCCGTGAGTCTGATAAAGACAAGAACGGAGCTGTGAGTCAGTCAATATTAATGGTGCGACAATACCAGATAAGCCGTGAGTCTATAATAGACAAGAACGGAGCTGTGAGTCAAACCTATACAGACAAGGCCGGATAAGCCGTGAGTCATTGCGATGACAAGAACGGAGCCGTGAGTCTAGGCAACAGCGGGCTAACCCGTGAGCCAAGGCAACAGCGGGCTAACCGTGAGCCATATTTGATTTTGTATTGTATGATATTCTGGTGCGGCCTATACGGCTATGATTCTGGATGTTATATCCAACTGGTGCGGCCTATATGGCTATGATATTATTATATAGAGACAGTGCGGCCTTATGGCTACGATTTCGGGTTGCTGAACCTAAACTGGTGCGGCCTTCGGGCTATGATTCATACGCTGGAATTGTTTTGGTGCGGCTTGTATAGCCATGACAAATGATATGACTTATATAGTCATGAAATATGGTACAGTCAAATATGACTAAGAAACAGGGGACAGAATTGATAATTGAGAATTTGTAGGATATTCTCTTTTATATACCTATGGCCTTGATGGCAATCAGAATTGATATGATTGGTATGCAAATAACAGATTAGATGTAATAAAGTGATTTGATAATCACATGATATGACGTTCCAGCCGGTAAGACTATATAGTAGGATACGAAATCCTAGAATACATGATCAGCCGGTAAGGCTAGTAGTTTGGATCCGATATCCAGACAGATTTATACTGTTAGTCGGAAGCGACTATAAAATGGAATTTGATTTGAAAAGAATGATTAGAAAGATACTTATCATATATAGTGATTTATATATGAATGAATTTCTAATGCTTGTTATTTGCAGATATGATTACTCACTGAGCTTTATAGCTCACGATATTTGTTATTGTCCCTGCAGGTTAGCATGATACTGATAGGGGACAAGATAGAGTCCGTGACTTTGAAGTAGGACTCATAGATGCTGTCAGTAGCAGCCAGTCTTTAAAGGAGAATTGGTATTTTATCATCTCCTTGATACACTTGTACCCGTTTTTATTAAAATATACCCCTTTTGTAATGGTTTTATGTATTGAAACCTGTAATTTAAATGAAAAATTTTCAGGGGTGTTTTTGTTTTAAAAGCCGGGTGTTACAAGTTGGTATCAGAGCCGTGGTTTAAGTGAACTAGGTGTCTATAGAGTAGATTCCTGGACTTAAACCCTGAGATAGTACACATGATGCATAGTTAGGTGTATATAGTTGTTATTATACATATATAACCTAACTGTTGCCGACTTCTGACATATAAGAAGTATGAACTTCGAATCTTCTTGGGAGACATTTAGAGCGCGAAGCTCTCGGAAATGGACCAACCCTTTTTCAAGACTCCGTAGTACGAGGAGCAAAAGGGGACAAAAAGCAGAAAAATCCACATGACAAGCAGTAGTAGCTGTAGTGGTCAGAAAAAGAAATCGGTTGCTCACCTTGGTTGATATTCAAGGTGAAAGAACAGTAGTTGAGACTACAAGGAAAGCAAAAGATAGTAGTGGACTTCTCAGAAGAAGTTATCACGAATTAGGTCTAACCTTAAAGGGAGGAGAGCAGAACGAAAAGATGGTGTGACATAAGAAGTGCAGGAAAAGCACTCAGAACATTTTAGAGTTGAAACTCTATCGTTGACATGCTGAAATTGCAGAAAATGGGGGCAAATTGCTCGAGTTTATTGTATGGGACGGAAGTGGTTCCAGCGTGGAACTATAGATCACTTCTTTATGAAATACTCACATGCTAAATGTGGAGTAACGGGTAATGAACCCAGGAAAGAAAGAAGAAATGAATGGTTAAAAAGAACCAGTGGTACCTTGAGCATTCCAGCGGATTGTGGAAGAAGATCGTGAGGAGACTGATATGATCTCCGATGTAATTGTTCAAAATATAACTCGTGTATGTTATATTTGATCCATGAAGCTATGCTTGGGATCGATGGCTTGATGTCTTGTTGGAATATTTCATCAACGATTTTAGATGAAATTTTGGAAGCAGCTATAGCAGATAGCAAGAATGTTCTAGATATTGAACGCCTGGAAGGTAGTTTGCCTAGGATTTACGGGACCATTTTCCCTATAAATCTGAAGCCGATGACTACCAGTGGATTTGAAGCAATCGTGCGTATGATTTGGTTAGCAATGAATTATGCTACCATGAATTGTAGAAATAAGAACAGTATGGTTCTTAAAACAGAAATGAAATGGATGGAAATCCATGGTAAATGACCGTTGTTGAGAATACCGGTTATTTTCTTTGCTTAAACTCGGAAAAGAGTTAGTAAAAGAATGATGTTGTAATTGGCATACGTGGTATTGGCCAAGTTAAATAAAGCAGTGATAGTAGTGTACTACTTTAAATAAATCCTCGGATGTTTCTTTTGAAAAGAACTTCCAAGATTTCTGCCTGATTGGCGAGAAAAGTTTATGATTACACTGATTTTGGGAGCCGTTTTTGGTATACGGGCTCTGTATTGATTTGCATCTGTAGAGATGGCAGAGTTGAAAAATAACTAGAAGAAATTTTTGTATTAGGGTCTCTTATGACCGTATGTGTCATCGTATGGAGCCTTATCTTATCTGAAAAGAAGAAGGACAAGTTGATGCATATGTGCATTGACGAATGAGAATCTGATATTCTCGAAACCAGATTGAAAGTGAGGTACGTGTGTACCAGACATTGGAGTTAATTCACTGAGTTAAGTGATTTGTAAAATTCTCCAAGTATGAAATTTGGCTAAAAGAAGTTTTATATTCTTTGAGCATGTTAATAAAGCTAGAGATGATAAAGTATATCCAGTGGAAAGGATACTGTGATAAAAAAGGAACCGCCTTGGAATTTGACTGAAATTAGTAGTAGTTTCCTTGGATTGGCGGGTTACTATGGGAGAGTTGTAGAAAACTGCTCCTTGATTGTTGTTCAGTTGACTAAGGTTGACTATAAAAGTATAAAGTTTGAGTGGTAGAAAGACCACAGGCATCTTGTAAAGGTTTGGAATAAACCTTGTGTGAAACTTTGCCATTGGCGTTGTTGCTAAGCGGAAAAATTAGATTATAGAAATGCATCCAGTTTTGACTGTAGATGCATGATGTTGCAGTAGCAACTATGATTTTGGTATGAAGCTTTAGAAACACTATCTATATGGTGTAAAGCTTATTGTTTATATGGATCATAAAAGTTGGAAGTACTTAAGTGATAAAAAAGAAGCTAGAGATGACATAATAAAGATAGATGGGTTACTTAGAGATTTCGGGTATGAAATCCTGTACCATCTCAGAAAGGCGTATGTGATTATAGATGCCTTGAATTAGAAAGAGTATCTTTTGAAAGGATACAACCACATGCGTGAATGTGGCAAATTAATTACCTGAGTTGATTCGGGTAGCACAGAAAGATGTGTGCAAGTCTGAAAATGTGAAAAATGAATAAATGATTGGATAGTAGAAGAAGTTTGTTGGAATATCACAATGATTTAAACCCTTGGTGGTTGTGAATGTGGATTCCAAAGCAAATGGAAACATGAAAATCATCTTGAAAAGATGTATTTTGCATTAGATATGCAGTATACCTGGAGCAATACCAGACTGGGTAGGTCGATAAAACCTATGTGTTGGTGGCCGGGATAGAAGAAAGATATTGAAAGATACATGAAAAGTAGTTGACTTGTATGCAAAGTAAAGTCAAACCGTTAGAAGCATGCGAATAAATTTACCCGTGGTTGGCCCCAGAGAAGAAATGGGACAACATTGTTATAGACTTTGCAATAAAGTCTCTGCAAGTACCGTGAATTGATGAACAAAATGATCTGATGATTCAGACTTTAGAAGATGTGCTTGAATATTGCACAGAAGACCCTAGTAGAAGATGAGAAAATCTTCTGTCTCTGATAAATTTGCAAGAAATAGCAGCTTACATGCTAATAGTTTGATGACTTACATGAAGAATGGTATGGAATACCGTGATATTCTCTGATTTATTGGAATGAAGGTGTGATAAAGCCGTTGGCTAGACCCTAGATTCTTGCACAAACTGAAGAAAAGACTTGATGGGTACGAACGACATTGAAAAATGGTTACGAAATTGCAAAGCGGTATGCGAATCGCCGAATATGAGCCTTTAAAATTCCAAGTAAAGGAATATGGTAATACGGAAAGAAATCCTTTGGAAAGGTTAAAAATCTGTTTTGGACGACAAGAAAGGAATTATGTAGTAATAATTTCCAATAAATTCCTTATGATGAGATGAGGAAAGATAAGTAGATAAGGTACCCGGGACAACCGGAGGATTGATGTAAACTGTGATGTAATCACAAGATACGAAGACTAGTATGGTTAAGTGCTTAGGCAATACCATATAGATTTCGAGATGATGCGGAAGACCGAAAGCTAAACGAGGGAGAGATACCCTCAACTCCTTGTATGATTTCGGGGACGAAATCTTTTGAAGGAGGGGAGAATTTGTAACGCCAAGACATGTTTTATTATATAATTATAATAAAAGGGCAAATTGGTCATTTTACCTTAGAAGGGTAAATTGGTCTTTTGGACAGAAAAGTATTTGGTTTGAAATAATATTTTGAGTTTTGGACTTAAAATGTTATAAAAACGGATTTTTGGTCATTTTACAAAAAAAGGGTAATTTGGTCATTTGACCATGTGAAGGACCAAATATGAAAAATATTGTTGTTTGTGGCAAATGTATAAAGAATGAAAGTTTTATTGTAATAAAACTTGATTGTTGTGGTCAAAGTTCAAGAAAATGAACTTTAGGACCAAAAATGTAAATTTTAGAGGTATAAATAAGAGAGTTGACTCCCTTAGTTGACTGGCCATTTGTGCAGCAACGGGGATGGGTTTTGAGAGCAAAAACCTGGAAATCTTGAAGAATTGGAGCATGGAATTGGAATCATGGCTTGGAATTGGTGATTCCTTTGTTAATCAAGGTTAGTAAACTTGATTTTAACCAAGTTCTTGAAGTGTTCTTGGTTTGGTTTTATAGAAACTGAAATTTGTAAATTTCAGTTATGATTATGTGGTTTAGATGGTTTAATGCTTCCATTAAGTCATGCTAAAAGTACTTAATTCAAGAAAATGGAAGTAGATTGCTATTTGTGATGAAATTGAAGTTTTGGGGTTGTTAGAACTAAGAACCCTAATTCTTCATTTTGATTGATTTAGTTGTTTTGAGTGGTTGAAAACCTTGTTTTAATATAAGGTTTTAGCCTAGAAACAAACCCCAAACGATTAAGGATTGGATTAAGGACTTATGGGCCAAAACTGCATGCTACAGTGCACAAATCACGACTGATCAGGAGTCTGCCCAGGCGCAGGGCGCGGTGCGCCCAGGGTCAGGGCGGGGTGCGCCCATCCCCTGGCGCGGTGCGCCCAGCAGACAGGGGATCAAAAATGCTAACTTTCGTTTGGCTTGTCCGTTTTACCTCAAACTTGAACCGTAGGCTCGTTATGGTCTGAAAAGTTGGGGCAAATTATTAAATTGAGTTTTCGACCCCTCGGGGGCACTGTAGATCGATTCGAATGCCTCGGTGAATAGTAACTGTAAGAACCCGCGAAAAAGTCAAAAAGGGTAAAATCGTCTTTTGTCATATTGTACGACTATTGTGTGTAATAATATGTATTAATATAATGAGAAATAAAAGTTTATGAGAAATTTGGAGTTTTGACGCGTGAATAGTGAAAAATGGCCAAAAAGGGCAAATTAGTCATTTGACATGAAAATGACCAAAAATGTTAAGAAAATGTCAAGTTGGAAGTTTATGAGACATTGTTGCAAGATTTTGGGTCTTAGGACCATTTTCGTAAAGAAAGTGAAAATTTAGGATCAAAGTGCAAAGTTTTTATAAGCAATAAATATATATATATTAGATGATATTTATTCTCCCCATTATTGGAAGAACTCAGTAGAACATTTCAGAGCATACGAGAGAGAACAAGAGAGAGAGCAAGGAAGAAGAAGAGAACAAGGAATTGGCCAAGGGAATCAAGCAAAGGATTGGAATTAGTGATTCCAAAGGTAAGGTTTCCTTGTTTTAACCTAGTTTTTGGGTGTGTTCTTCATTTGGTTTCTTTGGATGAAATTGAAACTGAAATTGCAGTTAGAAATCATGTGGGTTAAGTAACTAATGCTTCCAATAAGCTATTAGTTAAGAACTTAACTTAAAAACATGAAAGTAGAATGCTATTCTTGAGAATTTTCAAGTTTAGCCAAGAACTTTAATTTCTGCAATTGAGTTATTGAAGTGTTTTTAATGGCTTAAAATGTGTTATTAGTCAAGTGTTTTAGTCCTAGAACAAACCCCAGGTGATTAAGACCTAGAATAAGAGCTTAAAGCCTCAAAACTGCATGCTACAGTGCCAAATCGCGACTGATCAGGAGCCTGCCCAGGCGCCAGGCGCAGTGCGCCCAGGACCAGGGCGGGGTGCGCCCAGGCGCAGTGCGCCCTATACCTGGCGCAGTGCGCCTTCAGTCAGGGGCCAGACAGGGACCAAAAATGTTAAAATTTTCAAATAACTTAAACGCTAGAAACCATAGCTAGACATATCCGATTGACCTGAAATTTTAGCCATAACCCTATAATGGTATAAGAACATGTCGGGAATGGTCAAATCCGTAATTCGACCTTGCAGAAAAGTTACTGTAGCGGCAGAGGCTAAAATCACTATTCATGCCCATGATTTTTAGAATTTGAGCTAGACTTGTCCAATGAACTCCAAACTTGAAACACAAGTCTAATATGGGATAAGATTTTATGGAAAAGAGTCGGAACTGAAATACGACCCCTCGGGGGTACTGTAGCAATATACGCGTATTTCGGAGAAACCGTAAAATGAGTTTATTAATGGTTATATATTTGTTATAACCTAAAGTTGAGACGTATGAGACCTTAGCACTGTAGAGTCAGTTATAGTATGTATTTATTGAGTATTTATATATATAATACATGTATAGGTGGTGCTTCAAACGTGGTTGAGCACGGAAAGGGGAAAGGAATACGAGAAGCGTAGAGACTTGTAGCAACGTCAAGGTGAGTTTTATGAGGATTTTCTAGTATATAGCAAAAT
Source organism: Cichorium intybus (assembly GCA_023525715.1). Lineage (NCBI taxonomy): Eukaryota > Viridiplantae > Streptophyta > Magnoliopsida > Asterales > Asteraceae > Cichorium > Cichorium intybus. Next base: position 60,397,881 of record CM042011.1, read on the forward strand.
GTTATTTTCAGAAAAGTAAGAATTCCAAATGTTTATAAATACTAAGTTTGGAAAATAGTATTAAAAGAAGCTCTATATGAGGGCTTAGTATTTTTAAGCAGATTTTTAAAATATGGTTTGCAAAGTATTTTGAAAGAAGTTCCTTATGGGAACTAAGATGTCAAAAGTAGCTTTGATAATATTTTTGATAAAGAGTTACAAAGTTTATGAGTTTTAGTTTATTACAAATTGTGTCCCATTTTGACCAATTTGAGATGAAATGAAGTAAGAATTAAAGAAGTATGAGCCAGTTGTCCGGACTAGGATCACCCACATAATTGGGAGATCAGAAGACACTACTGGGATGGTACCTCCCGTCGCGAAGTAGTTGTCTAGCTTAGTATACCATTGTGCTTGAATTCGTTCCAAGTCACAAAGGGGAGACAGAATGAGCAAACCGAGTGGGCAGATCTGTTCTGTCTCGCGAGGGGAGCTAGTTGAATGAATTAATTAACTTAATTTATAAGTTTCAGTTGGTCACGAGAAAAGGAGAAAGAAAAGCAGTTTTAAGAAAGAAAGTCTTTTTAAAGTTTGAAAGTAAAGAAGAGAAAGTTATTTTGAGATTTATGAAATAATCAGTTTTTAGCAATGTACTTTTAATATTTCAAGTTTTGAATAGAAAAGTGTTGGGTCTAAACCCATATTACTCACGAGACTTTATGTCTCACGTATATTATGTTTTTGAAATGCTATGTACTTAGGTGAAAGGAGCGAAGGTTGCAGTCGGGACCAGTTAATGTGCTGTAAGTTTAAATTATGGTTATCTGTATTGAGTCTGTAATACCCCTCGAGTTTAAGTTTGTAAAATAAAACAAAAATTTAAGTGGCTATTTTATAGTCACGAATTGTAAAATATGTTTGAGAGCTATATTTGTAATTTAAATATGGTACAAGAAAAGGGGTGTTACAGTTTTGGTATCAGAGCCATAGTTTAAGCGAATTAGGTTGGAATACCATCCTAGGCTTAGACTAGCAAGAGTAGTCGTAGGTTGCCTTAGTAATATAGAAGGCATAGATTGAGCATGACTATTATACAAGTGCAGTCAAGATAAGGAGATAACATGCTACCGCTTACGAAATATTATATAGAATTGTGTATTAAATCGATAATTTGTTCATCTATATAGTAATGGAAGGCAGAAGACAAGCTGACAGGGGTGAGGGCAGTCACACTTCCTCAAGAGGAAGTGAACCACATGTTATTCGAAACGATGAGTCTGAGCCAAACCCACCACCACCACAACCTGTCACTATGGAGGCAATTCAGTTTTTAATCGATAACTTACGAACTGAGTTGAGACAAGATGTACATAACATAATCGATGGTCGAATGGGTGAACCCAGAGCCCAATCTTCACAAGAAGTCTCTAAAAAGGCGACTGAGGAAGAAGGTAGTGGAGAAAACAGAAGGAAAGAGAAGGGCTGTTCTTTTAAGTCCTTTATGGCTTGCAAACCGCCCAAATACCATGGCAGTTTTGAGCCAAAAGTGACGATGCGATGGGTCCGAGAAATTGAACAAGTGATGCAAGCAAGTAAATGTGGAGAAAAAGATCAAGTCAACTACGCCTCCCGGCAGTTGAAAGACGATGCTCTAGTGTGGTGGAACACCAAATACGATAGCTTGGGAAAAGATGTGGTTTATGGCTGGTCGTGGGCAGAGTTTGTCTCGTGTCTCAAAGATAAATTCTGTCCCACACGAGATTTGGAGAAAATGAATGAAGATTTCTTAACAATAAAGAAAGGAGATATGACGGTGGATGAGTATACGAAGAAGTTTTGCGACATGTTACCTTTTGTGGGGGAATCCTACCCTACTGAGCGGTCCCGAATTAATCGCTATGTCTGATGTTTGCCATGGAATTATGAATTAGAAGTGAAGAAAGCCGAAACACTAGATGGGGCGATCAATGCTGCCCGAACGGTGGAAGATGTTGGAAAAAGAAGGAAGGAAGAAGGACCTGGTTTTGGTGACAAAAGGAAGACAGTTAGTAGTATCAGTGGGAACATAAAGAAGAAAGGGAAAATGAGTACAAGTCAGAGCCGACAGGGAAGTGTGAAAAAGTGCGAGAAATGTGGAAAAGAACACGGTGGCGAGTGCCGAGCGGGATCAAATGCCTGCTTTAATTGTGGCGGATTCGGTCACAAAGCGAAAGATTGTAAAGCCAAGAAAGCCAGCGAAGTGGAGTGCTTCTCATGCCATCAGATGGGACACTACAGTTTCAACTGCCCAAATAAGGGAGGAGAAACCATGGTGTCAACAGCCCAAAAGAAGACCGAACCTCAGAAAGTGAAGACCAGAGCTTTCCAGATCACCAGGGAAGAAGCAAGGGAGACGCACGATGTGGTCTCAGGTATACTACTGATCAATTCGACACCTGCATACGTGTTGTTTGATTCCGGGTCTACATATTCATTTGTGTCCCATGGGTTTGGAGCTAGATTAAAAGTCCCATTAGAATTGTTAGATCTAGTTTTTGAGGTAGAAGTGGCTGACGGGAAATTTGTGGAAGTTCAGCATATGTACCGAGACTATGAACTTGACATCAACGGCAAGAAGTTTCGACTTAATCTCCTTCCTATTGGAATTAAGTCCTTTGATGTAATAATTGGGATGGATTGGCTTGGTGCAAATGATGCGAAGATAGCTTGTGGACAGAAGAGGGTGTCTGTTAAAACCCTAGGAGCCAAGGTGTACGTATATGGGGAAAGAAGAACGCACGTGCCAAGTATCATCAGTGTAGCTAAAGCTCGAAGATGTATCAGGAAAGGATGTGTATCTTTCCTGGCCTATGTATTGACTGAAGACAAAGTGAAACAGACATACAAAGACATAGAAGTGGTAAAAGAGTTCCCAGAAGTTTTTCCAGATGAATTACCAGGCTTGCCACCAGAAAGGCAGGTTGAATTCAGAATATATCTTGTTCCAGGAGCTTCCCCAATAGCACGAGCACCGTACAGACTAGCACCAACAGAGATGAGGGAATTAATGTCCCAGTTGCAGGAGTTACTAGATAAAGGCTTTATCAGGCCTAGTTCTTCTCCGTGGGGTGCTCCAGTTCTGTTTGTGAAGAAGAAGGATGGATCAATGCGGATGTGCATTGATTATAGAGAATTGAACAAGATTACCATAAAGAACCGTTACCCGTTGCCCAGAATAGACGATTTATTTGACCAGTTGCAAGGAGCAGATTATTTCTCAAAAATTGATTTGAGATTTGGGTATCATCAAGTTAGGGTAAAAGAAAGTGATGTAGAGAAGACAGCGTTTCGTACACGATACGGGCATTATGAGTTTTTAGTGATGCCATTCGGTCTTACAAATGCATCAGCGATCTTTATGGACTTAATGAATCGGGTCTGTAAACCATTCTTAGACCGGTTTGTTATAGTGTTCATTGATGACATTTTGATTTACTCGAAGAATAAAGAAGAGCATGCGAGCCATCTGCGGTTAGTACTTGAGACTTTGAAGCGGGAACAGGTATATCCAAAGTTTTCCAAGTGCGAGTTCTGGATGAGAGAAGTGCAGTTCCTTGGACACGTTGTTTCTATCCAAGGTATAAAAGTTGATCCAGCGAAAGTTGAAGCAGTGATGAAATGGGAGCCACCTAAGACGCCAACAGAAGTTAGAAGTTTTCTTGGTCTTGCCGGGTACTACAGGAGATTTATTCAAGATTTCTCCCGTATAGCAGTGCCACTTACACGACTAACTAGGAAGGAAGAAAAATTTAGTTGGCAAGAAGAACAAGAAAGAGCTTTCGCTACATTGAAAGAGAAGTTGTGTAACGCTCCTGTCCTTACATTGCCAGATGGGACGGAAGACTTTGAAGTGTATAGCGATGCCTCGCATCGGGGGCTTGGCTGTGTGTTGATGCAAAGAGGGAAGGTTATAGCATATGCTTCCAGACAGTTGAAAGACCCATAGAAAAAGTACACAACTCACGATTTAGAACTTGCAGCGATCGTATTTGCCCTGAAGATTTGGAGACATTACTTGTATGGTACAAAGTGCAAGCTGTTCACCGATCACAAGAGTTTGCAGTATGTGTTCACTCAAAAAGAGTTGAACATGAGACAGAGCAGATGGCTAGAACTGATCAGTGATTATGATTGCGAAATTGTGTATCATCCGGGTAAAGCGAATGTAGTAGCGGATGCACTGAGTAGAAAAGTTCCTGAGAAAAGAACCAAGGCAAGATCAATGCGAATAGAACTAGTGTCCAGCATTATAGAACAGATTAAAGCAGCTCAGCAAAAAGTTGAAGAAAGTGGAGACTTAAAAGATGAAAAGCTAGGAAAAGAAACCCAGTTTGAGACCAATAGTCAAGGCTTGAAGACCTTCAGAAATCGCATATGGGTACCGAAGACAGGAGGATTGAGAAAGTTGATTTTAGAAGAATCGCATAAGTCAAAGTATTCCATACACCCAGGGAGTACCAAGACTTATCAACATCTGAAAAGACAGTATTGGTGGCCTGGAATGAAGAAAAGAATAGCTAAGTACATCTCCAAGTGTGTCGTTTGTGCACAAGTTAAGGCGGAACATCAGGTCCTGCATGGGGATGCTCAGTCATTACACATTCCAGCCGGAAAGTGGGATGATGTAACCATGGACTTGATTGTCGGGTTACCGAGAACAAGAAGAGGTCATGATAGTATATGGGTCATAGTGGACCGGTTGACCAAGAGTGTACTGTTTCTAGCCATAAAAGAAACTACTCCAATGGAGCAGTTAGCCCAGTTGTATACAGATGAAGTGTTAAGAAGATATGGTGCACCGTTGTCTATCGTGTCAGACAGAGACCCCAGATTCACCTCTAACTTTTGGAATGCTTTACAAGAGAAAATGGGGACAAGAATCCAGCTAAGTACAACGTATCATCCACAAACGGATGGTCAGAGTGAACGAACGATCCAGACATTAGAAGATATGCTACGGTCATGCGTAATGGAATTTGGAGGTAGTTGGGATGAACACCTGCCATTAGTGGAGTTTGCATACAACAACAACTACCATTCTAGCATTAAAATGCCACCCTTTGAGGCATTGTATGGTAGAAAGTGTAGAACTCCTTTATGCTGGTTAGAAGCGGGTGAGACTAAGCTTACAGGGCCAGAGATTGTTAGAGTAACTAATGAGAAGATTGGGGTAATTCAAGCCAACATGAAAGCCGCACAAGATCGACAGAGGAGTTACTCAAATCTAAAGAAGAGACCATATGACTTGCAAGAAGGAGATTTGGTGATGATAAAAGTGTCGCCATGGAAAGGAGTGGTCAGATTTTGCAAGAGAGGAAAGTTGAGTCCAAGGTACATTGGACCTTTTAGAATCCTGAAGAGAGTTGGGTTACAAGCATTCAAGCTAGAGTTACCACCCGAACTTAGTGGAATACACGATACCTTTCATGTATGCTACTTAAAGAAGTACTTTGGTAAAGAAGAGCTAGTAATACCGTACACGGATTTGAGAGTAGAAACGCCTAGCAAAATGATTGAAGAACCTGAAGCGATTTTAGAAATGCAGACCAAAAAGCTAAGGAATAAAGAGATTCACCTTGTACTAGTCAAGTGGAAGCATCCCTTAGGGTCAAACTTGACTTGGGAGACGTTAGAAGAAATGAGGAGAAGATACCCAAATTTCACGGATTACGAAAAGATTCCGAGGACGGAATCCGCTTAAGGAGGGGTGACTGTAAGAACCCGCGAAAAAGTCAAAAAGGGTAAAATCGTCTTTTGTCATATTGTACGACTATTGTGTGTAATAATATGTATTAATATAATGAGAAATAAAAGTTTATGAGAAATTTGGAGTTTTGACGCGTGAATAGTGAAAAATGGCCAAAAAGGGCAAATTGGCCATTTGACATGAAAATGACCAAAAATGTTAAGAAAATGTCAAGTTGGAAGTTTATGAGACATTGTTGCAAGATTTTGGGTCTTAGGACCATTTTCGTAAAGAAAGTGAAAATTTAGGATCAAAGTGCAAAGTTTTTATAAGCAATAAATATATATATTAGATGATATTTATTCTCCCCATTATTGGAAGAACTCAGTAGAACATTTCAGAGCATACGAGAGAGAACAAGAGAGAGAGCAAGGAAGAAGAAGAGAACAAGGAATTGGCCAAGGGAATCAAGCAAAGGATTGGAATTAGTGATTCCAAAGGTAAGGTTTCCTTGTTTTAACCTAGTTTTTGGGTGTGTTCTTCATTTGGTTTCTTTGGATGAAATTGAAACTGAAATTGCAGTTAGAAATCATGTGGGTTAAGTAACTAATGCTTCCAATAAGCTATTAGTTAAGAACTTAACTTAAAAACATGAAAGTAGAATGCTATTCTTGAGAATTTTCAAGTTTAGCCAAGAACTTTAATTTCTGCAATTGAGTTATTGAAGTGTTTTTAATGGCTTAAAATGTGTTATTAGTCAAGTGTTTTAGTCCTAGAACAAACCCCAGGTGATTAAGACCTAAAATAAGAGCTTAAAGCCTCAAAACTGCATGCTACAGTGCCAAATCGCGACTGATCAGGAGCCTGCCCAGGCGCCAGGCGCAGTGTGCCCAGGACCAGGGCGGGGTGCGCCCAGGCGCAGTGCGCCTTCAGTCAGGGGCCAGACAGGGACCAAATATGTTAAAATTTTCAAATAACTTAAACGCTAGAAACCATAGCTAGACATATCCGATTGACCTGAAATTTTAGCCATAACCCTATAATGGTATAAGAACATGTCGGGAATGGTCAAATCCGTAATTCGACCTTGCAGAAAAGTTACTGTAGCGGCAGAGGCTAAAATCACTATTCATGCCCATGATTTTTAGAATTTGAGCTAGACTTGTCCAATGAACTCCAAACTTGAAACACAAGTCTAATATGGGATAAGATTTTATGGAAAAGAGTCGGAACTGAAATACGACCCCTCGGGGGTACTGTAGCAATATACGCGTATTTCGGAGAAACCGTAAAATGAGTTTATTAATGGTTATATATTTGTTATAACCTAAAGTTGAGACGTATGAGACCTTAGCACTGTAGAGTCAGTTATAGTATGTATTTATTGAGTATTTATATATATAATACATGTATAGGTGGTGCTTCAAACGTGGTTGAGCACGGAAAGGGGAAAGGAATACGAGAAGCGTAGAGACTTGTAGCAACGTCAAGGTGAGTTTTATGAGGATTTTCTAGTACATAGCAAAATGTTATTTTCAGAAAAGTAAGAATTCCAAATGTTTATAAATACTAAGTTTGGAAAATAGTATTAAAAGAAGCTCTATATGAGGGCTTAGTATTTTTAAGCAGATTTTTAAAATATGGTTTGCAAAGTATTTTGAAAGAAGTTCCTTATGGGAACTAAGATGTCAAAAGTAGCTTTGATAATATTTTTGATAAAGAGTTACAAAGTTTATGAGTTTTAGTTTATTACAAATTGTGTCCCATTTTGACCAATTTGAGATGAAATGAAGTAAGAATTAAAGAAGTATGAGCCAGTTGTCCGGACTAGGATCACCCACATAATTGGGAGATCAGAAGACACTACTGGGATGGTACCTCCCGTCGCGAAGTAGTTGTCTAGCTTAGTATACCCTTGTGCTTGAATTCGTTCCAAGTCACAAAGGGGAGACAGAATGAGCAAACAGAGTGGGCAGATCTGTTCTGTCTCGCGAGGGGAGCTAGTTGAATGAATTAATTAACTTAATTTATAAGTTTCAGTTGGTCACGAGAAAAGGAGAAAGAAAAGCAGTTTTAAGAAAGAAAGTCTTTTTAAAGTTTGAAAGTAAAGAAGAGAAAGTTATTTTGAGATTTATGAAATAATCAGTTTTTAGCAATGTACTTTTAATATTTCAAGTTTTGAATAGAAAAGTGTTGGGTCTAAACCCATATTACTCACGAGACTTTATGTCTCACGTATATTATGTTTTTGAAATGCTATGTACTTAGGTGAAAGGAGCGAAGGTTGCAGTCGGGACCAGTTAATGTGCTGTAAGTTTAAATTATGGTTATCTGTATTGAGTCTGTAATACCCCTCGAGTTTAAGTTTGTAAAATAAAACAAAAATTTAAGTGGCTATTTTATAGTCACGAGTTGTAAAATATGTTTGAGAACTATATTTGTAATTTAAATATGGTACAAGAAAAGGGGTGTTACAATAAAATTCATAAAAAGTTAGTAAACGGAAAGTTTATTAACTAGGCATTGTTTATAATGATATTGTATTGAACTCTATTGTATTAGAGTCAATTGGAATGATTATTAACCTATTATCATTTGGTATATAAATGAATAAATAGGTATGGGACAAAATGGTTGTGGTGCACGCAAAGGCAAGAAACAACCGGAATGTAAATGCAGCTAGCATCCATGTGAGTAATCTCACTGATATCATATATGATATATGATGATTGAACTGTTACAGGTTGAAACGGCTTCGAGGGACGAAAATGGCAAGTGTAAAAATATATGTAAAAGACAATATAGACAAGCCGTGAGTCATTGCGATGACAAGAACGGAGCTGTGAGTCAATACATATATAAATACACTATGATACGACAATACCAGATAAGCCGTGAGTCTGATAATGACAAGAACGGAGCTGTGAGTCAACAATAATGACATGACAATACCAGATAAGCCGTGAGTCTGATAAAGACAAGAACGGAGCTGTGAGTCAGTCAATATTAATGGTGCGACAATACCAGATAAGCCGTGAGTCTATAATAGACAAGAACGGAGCTGTGAGTCAAACCTATATAGACAAGACCGGATAAGCCGTGAGTCATTGCGATGACAAGAACGGAGCCGTGAGTCTAGGCAACAGCGGGCTAACCCGTGAGCCAAGGCAACAGCGGGCTAACCGTGAGCCATATTTGATTTTGTATTGTATGATATTCTGGTGCGGCCTATACGGCTATGATTCTGGATGTTATATCCAACTGGTGCGGCCTATATGGCTATGATATTATTATATAGAGACAGTGCGGCCTTATGGCTACGATTTCGGGTTGCTGAACCTAAACTGGTGCGGCCTTCGGGCTATGATTCATACGCTGGAATTGTTTTGGTGCGGCTTGTATAGCCATGACAAATGATATGACTTATATAGTCATGAAATATGGTACAGTCAAATATGACTAAGAAACAGGGGACATAATTGATAATTGAGAATTTGTAGGATATTCTCTTTTATATACCTATGGCCTTGATGGCAATCAGAATTGATATGATTGGTATGCAAATAACAGATTAGATGTAATAAAGTGATTTGATAATCACATGATATGACGTTCCAGCCGGTAAGACTATATAGTAGGATACGAAATCCTAGAATACATGATCAGCCGGTAAGGCTAGTAGTTTGGATCCGATATCCAGACAGATTTATACTGTTAGTCGGAAGCGACTATAAAATGGAATTTGATTTGAAAAGAATGATTAGAAAGATACTTATCATATATAGTGATTTATATATGAATGAATTTCTAATGCTTGTTATTTGCAGATATGATTACTCACTGAGCTTTATAGCTCACGATATTTGTTATTGTCCCTGCAGGTTAGCATGATACTGATAGGGGACAAGATAGAGTCCGTGACTTTGAAGTAGGACTCATAGATGCTGTCAGTAGCAGCCAGTCTTTAAAGGAGAATTGGTATTTTATCATCTCCTTGATACACTTGTACCCGTTTTTATTAAAATATACCCCTTTTGTAATGGTTTTATGTATTGAAACCTGTAATTTAAATGAAAAATTTTCAGGGGTGTTTTTGTTTTAAAAGCCGGGTGTTACAAGTTGGTATCAGAGCCGTGGTTTAAGTGAACTAGGTGTCTATAGAGTAGATTCCTGGACTTAAACCCTGAGATAGTACACATGATGCATAGTTAGGTGTATATAGTTGTTATTATACATATATAACCTAACTGTTGCCGACTTCTGACATATAAGAAGTATGAACTTCGAATCTTCTTGGGAGACATTTAGAGCGCGAAGCTCTCGGAAATGGACCAACCCTTTTTCAAGACTCCGTAGTACGAGGAGCAAAAGGGGACAAAAAGCAGAAAAATCCACATGACAAGCAGTAGTAGCTGTAGTGGTCAGAAAAAGAAATCGGTTGCTCACCTTGGTTGATATTCAAGGTGAAAGAACAGTAGTTGAGACTACAAGGAAAGCAAAAGATAGTAGTGGACTTCTCAGAAGAAGTTATCACGAATTAGGTCTAACCTTAAAGGGAGGAGAGCAGAACGAAAAGATGGTGTGACATAAGAAGTGCAGGAAAAGCACTCAGAACATTTTAGAGTTGAAACTCTATCGTTGACATGCTGAAATTGCAGAAAATGGGGGCAAATTGCTCGAGTTTATTGTATGGGACGGAAGTGGTTCCAGCGTGGAACTATAGATCACTTCTTTATGAAATACTCACATGCTAAATGTGGAGTAACGGGTAATGAACCCAGGAAAGAAAGAAGAAATGAATGGTTAAAAAGAACCAGTGGTACCTTGAGCATTCCAGCGGATTGTGGAAGAAGATCGTGAGGAGACTGATATGATCTCCGATGTAATTGTTCAAAATATAACTCGTGTATGTTATATTTGATCCATGAAGCTATGCTTGGGATCGATGGCTTGATGTCTTGTTGGAATATTTCATCAACGATTTTAGATGAAATTTTGGAAGCAGCTATAGCAGATAGCAAGAATGTTCTAGATATTGAATGCCTGGAAGGTAGTTTGCCTAGGATTTACGGGACCATTTTCCCTATAAATCTGAAGCCGATGACTACCAGTGGATTTGAAGCAATCGTGCGTATGATTTGGTTAGCAATGAATTATGCTACCATGAATTGTAGAAATAAGAACAGTATGGTTCTTAAAACAGAAATGAAATGGATGGAAATCCATGGTAAATGACCGTTGTTGAGAATACCGGTTATTTTCTTTGCTTAAACTCGGAAAAGAGTTAGTAAAAGAATGATGTTGTAATTGGCATACGTGGTATTGGCCAAGTTAAATAAAGCAGTGATAGTAGTGTACTACTTTAAATAAATCCTCGGATGTTTCTTTTGAAAAGAACTTCCAAGATTTCTGCCTGATTGGCGAGAAAAGTTTATGATTACACTGATTTTGGGAGCCGTTTTTGGTATACGGGCTCTGTATTGATTTGCATCTGTAGAGATGGCAGAGTTGGAAAATAACTAGAAGAAATTTTTGTATTAGGGTCTCTTATGACCGTATGTGTCATCGTATGGAGCCTTATCTTATCTGAAAAGAAGAAGGACAAGTTGATGCATATGTGCATTGACGAATGAGAATCTGATATTCTCGAAACCAGATTGAAAGTGAGGTACGTTTGTACCAGACATTGGAGTTAATTCACTGAGTTAAGTGATTTGTAAAATTCTCCAAGTATGAAATTTGGCTAAAAGAAGTTTTATATTCTTTGAGCATGTTAATAAAGCCAGAGATGATAAAGTATATCCAGTGGAAAGGATACTGTGATAAAAAAGGAACCGCCTTGGAATTTGACTGAAATTAGTAGTAGTTTCCTTGGATTGGCGGGTTACTATGGGAGAGTTGTAGAAAACTGCTCCTTGATTGTTGTTTAGTTGACTAAGGTTGACTATAAAAGTATAAAGTTTGAGTGGTAGAAAGACCACAGGCATCTTGTAAAGGTTTGGAATAAACCTTGTGTGAAACTTTGCCATTGGCGTTGTTGCTAAGCGGAAAAATTAGATTATAGAAATGCATCCAGTTTTGACTGTATATGCATGATGTTGCAGTAGCAACTATGATTTTGGTATGAAGCTTTAGAAACACTATCTATATGGTGTAAAGCTTATTGTTTATATGGATCATAAAAGTTGGAAGTACTTAAGTGATAAAAAAGAAGCTAGAGATGACATAATAAAGATAGATGGGTTACTTAGAGATTTCGGGTATGAAATCCTGTACCATCTCAGAAAGGCGTATGTGATTATAGATGCCTTGAATTAGAAAGAGTATCTTTTGAAAGGATACAACCACATGCGTGAATGTGGCAAATTAATTACCTGAGTTGATTCGGGTAGCACAGAAAGATGTGTGCAAGTCTGAAAATGTGAAAAATGAATAAATGATTGGATAGTAGAAGAAGTTTGTTGGAATATCACAATGATTTAAACCCTTGGTGGTTGTGAATGTGGATTCCAAAGCAAATGGAAACATGAAAATCATCTTGAAAAGATGTATTTTGCATTAGATATGCAGTATACCTGGAGCAATACCAGACTGGGTAGGTCGATAAAACCTATGTGTTGGTGGCCGGGATAGAAGAAAGATATTGAAAGATACATGAAAAGTAGTTGACTTGTATGCAAAGTAAAGTCAAACCGTTAGAAGCATGCGAATAAATTTTCCCGTGGTTGGCCCCAGAGAAGAAATGGGACAACATTGTTATAGACTTTGCAATAAAGTCTCTGCAAGTACCGTGAATTGATGAACAAAATGATCTGATGATTCAGACTTTAGAAGATGTGCTTGAATATTGCACAGAAGACCCTAGTAGAAGATGAGAAAATCTTCTGTCTCTGATAAATTTGCAAGAAATAGCAGCTTACATGCTAATAGTTTGATGACTTACATGAAGAATGGTATGGAATACCGTGATATTCTCTGATTTATTGGAATGAAGGTGTGATAAAGCCGTTGGCTAGACCCTAGATTCTTGCACAAACTGAAGAAAAGACTTGATGGGTACGAACGACATTGAAAAATGGTTAAGAAATTGCAAAGCGGTATGCGAATCGCCGAATATGAGCCTTTAAAATTCCAAGTAAAGGAATATGGTAATACGGAAAGAAATCCTTTGGAAAGGTTAAAAATCTGTTTTGGACGACAAGAAAGGAATTATGTAGTAATAATTTCCAATAAATTCCTTATGATGAGATGAGGAAAGATAAGTAGATAAGGTACCCAGGACAACCGGAGGATTGATGTAAACTGTGATGTAATCACAAGATAAGAAGACTAGTATGGTTAAGTGCTTAGGCAATACCATATAGATTTCGAGATGATGCGGAAGACCGAAAGCTAAACGAGGGAGAGATACCCTCAACTCCTTGTATGATTTCGGGGACGAAATCTTTTGAAGGAGGGGAGAATTTGTAACGCCAAGACATGTTTTATTATATAATTATAATAAAAGGGCAAATTGGTCATTTTACCTTAGAAGGGTAAATTGGTCTTTTGGACAGAAAAGTATTTGGTTTGAAATAATATTTTGAGTTTTGGACTTAAAATGTTATAAAAACGGATTTTTGGTCATTTTACAAAAAAGGGTAATTTGGTCATTTGACCATGTGAAGGACCAAATATGAAAAATATTGTTGTTTGTGGCAAATGTATAAAGAATGAAAGTTTTATTGTAATAAAACTTGATTGTTGTGGTCAAAGTTCAAGAAAATGAACTTTAGGACCAAAAATGTAAATTTTAGAGGTATAAATAAGAGAGTTGACTCTCTTAGTTGACTGGCCATTTGTGCAGCAACGGGGATGGGTTTTGAGAGCAAAAACCTGGAAATCTTGAAGGATTGAAGCATGGAATTGGAATCATGGCTTGGAATTGGTGATTCCTTTGTTAATCAAGGTTAGTAAACTTGATTTTAACCAAGTTCTAGAAGTGTTCTTGGTTTGGTTTTATAGAAACTGAAATTTGTAAATTTCAGTTATGATTATGTGGTTTAGATGGTTTAATGCTTCCATTAAGTCATGCTAAAAGTACTTAATTCAAGAAAATGGAAGTAGATTGCTATTTGTGATGAAATTGAAGTTTTGGGGTTGTTAGAACTAAGAACCCTAATTCTTCATTTTGATTGATTTAGTTGTTTTGAGTGGTTGAAAACCTTGTTTTAATATAAGGTTTCAGCCTAGAAACAAACCCCAAACGATTAAGGACTGGATTAAGGACTTAATGGGCCAAAACTGCGTGCTACAGTGCACAAATCACGACTGATCAGGAGTCTGCCCAGGCGCAGGGCGCGGTGCGCCCAGGGTCAGGGCGGGGTGCGCCCAGGCGCAGTGCGCCCATCCCCTGGCGCGGTGCGCCCAGCAGACAGGGGATCAAAAATGCTAACTTTCGTTTGGCTTGTCCGTTTTACCTCAAACTTGAACCGTAGGTTCGTTATGGTCTGAAAAGTTGGGGCAAATTATTAAATTGAGTTTTCGACCCCTCGGGGGCACTGTAGATCGATTCGAATGCCTCGGTGAATAGTAAAATTCATAAAAAGTTAGTAAACGGAAAGTTTATTAACTAGGCATTGTTTATAACGATATTGTATTGAACTCTATTGTATTAGAGTCAATTGGAATGATTATTAACCTATTATCATTTGGTATATAAATGAATAAATAGGTATGGGACAAAATGGTTGTGGTGCACCCAAAGGCAAGAAACAACCGGAATGTAAATGCAGCTAGCATCCAGGTGAGTAATCTCACTGATATCATATATGATATATGATGATTGAACTGTTACAGGTTGAAACGGCTTCGAGGGACGAAAATGACAAGTGTAAAAATATATGTAAAAGACAATACCAGATAAGCCGTGAGTCATTGCGATGACAAGAACGGAGCTGTGAGTCAATACATATATAAATACACTATGATACGACAATACCAGATAAGCCGTGAGTCTGATAATGACAAGAACGGAGCTGTGAGTCAACAATAATGACATGACAATACCAGATAAGCCGTGAGTCTGATAAAGACAAGAACGGAGCTGTGAGTCAGTCAATATTAATGGTGCGACAATACCAGATAAGCCGTGAGTCTATAATAGACAAGAACGGAGCTGTGAGTCAAACCTATATAGACAAGACCGGATAAGCCGTGAGTCATTGCGATGACAAGAACGGAGCCGTGAGTCTAGGCAACAGCGGGCTAACCCGTGAGCCAAGGCAACAGCGGGCTAACCGTGAGCCATATTTGATTTTGTATTGTATGATATTCTGGTGCGGCCTATACGGCTATGATTCTGGATGTTATATCCAACTGGTGCGGCCTATATGGCTATGATATTATTATATAGAGACAGTGCGGCCTTATGGCTACGATTTCGGGTTGCTGAACCTAAACTGGTGCGGCCTTCGGGCTATGATTCATACGCTGGAATTGTTTTGGTGCGGCTTGTATAGCCATGACAAATGATATGACTTATATAGTCATGAAATATGGTACAGTCAAATATGACTAAGAAACAGGGGACATAATTGATAATTGAGAATTTGTAGGATATTCTCTTTTATATACCTATGGTCTTGATGGCAATCAGAATTGATATGATTGGTATGCAAATAACAGATTAGATGTAATAAAGTGATTTGATAATCACATGATATGACGTTCCAGTCGGTAAGACTATATAGTAGGATACGAAATCCTAGAATACATGATCAGCCGGTAAGGCTAGTAGTTTGGATCCGATATCCAGACAGATTTATACTGTTAGTCGGAAGCGACTATAAAATGGAATTTGATTTGAAAAGAATGATTAGAAAGATACTTATCATATATAGTGATTTATATATGAATGAATTTCTAATGCTTGTTATTTGCAGATATGATTACTCACTGAGCTTTATAGCTCACGATATTTGTTATTGTCCCTGCAGGTTAGCATGATACTGATAGGGGACAAGATAGAGTCCGTGACTTTGAAGTAGGACTCATAGATGCTGTCAGTAGCAGCCCGGCTTTAAAGGAGAATTGGTATTTTATCATCTCCTTGATACACTTGTACCCGTTTTTATTAAAATATACCCCTTTTGTAATGGTTTTATGTATTGAAACCTGTAATTTAAATGAAAATTTTTCAGGGGTGTTTTTGTTTTAAAAGCCGGGTGTTACATTACATTTATACAATACATGCCTATTTATAACCACAAGTTAAACTAAAATAACTTGTTGGTGGGAGATATATGCCAATGATATCATCAACGAAACTGTTTCATTGTCGTGAACAGTAGAACTTGTCATCATACATCATCAAATCATGTCATCGAGAAACACCAGGCATTTTCATCGGACATCAACACGTCTTCTCATCGAGCACCAACGAATCTTATCACCGAGCACCAACAGACCATGATATTGAGCACCAATAGACATTGTCATCGAGAACCAACAGAACTTACATGTTTGCTACAACAAGTGACCAACAAACCTTTCACAGAGCACCAACAGACCTTTTTCCAAACACTAACAGACATCTCACCAGGACCCCATGCTTAGTCGTCGTAGCAAAAATGAGGTCAAATGGTTAAAGATGCTCTACAACTCAACAATTGAGGTGCATAATTCCATAAAAGGAAGTCCAATGTTCAAACTCATACACCCAAATATTAGTAGTACTCCGTGATTTATCCTCCACGTAATGAATCATAGAGCGGGTTCGACGTGGGTCCTTCAACTAATATTATCTATTACTAACATTTACCAACACGTGAAAAGTAACGCGTTGGTAATGTTTATAAATATGTTGTACCAAAGTTAAAATGAAAAGATTCTCTAGCGCATTGGATTTAGCGCCTTAAGGCATACCGGTGACCGGGGTTCGAGTCCTCTACCTGCATTTTTCAAATCTACTCCATGTTTTTTAAAACAATGGGTTCCCCACCATCTCCCTTCATCTATTGCTTTCTCTTTAAAGACATGGTTTTTTGTGGATATGAATATTATGGCTTCTTGTTAATTTTCTCCAATTTTTTGTTTTTCCTTTCTTTTATTTATAGGGTGCCTTTAGGATACAAATGTTAGTCTTTTGCTTTCTTTTTGTTAAATTTCCCAAAAAATTTTAATACAGACTCTCCACTACAATGCGCGTGGTACATATCCTAATTGTTTAAAATTTTAAAAGAAAATCACCAGCCTATTATAACAAAAATTAGTAAATTAACCAGAAGAGCGGGCTCAGATTAGTAAGACGTGATAATATGTGGTGGATTACTCATTGACCCACATTTGAGCCCCTACATAAACGCTCTTGTGATCTATGGAGGTTTGTTTCTGGTGACCTCACCTGCATGAGACATAACTTCATGTTCGCACGGGGATTAGTCGATGTGAATGAAAGTTGGCTCGAACACTCTCGTTTGGGGAGACCCTCGTTATAAAAAAATTTAGCAGGTTGCCTTAAAAAATCATGTATCCATTATTTAAATGTTAAATTTTGATTTATGTAATTTTATACATTTCAAAACTTACAGATATTTTTGTCAAATACTTTTATAAAAATAAAAACTATACCTCTCCCCGATTTCAAATAAAAGTTACAATTCTATTTTGGTTAAGAATTACATGTTATTTTTGTTAAAGATACAACGCAAAAGCTTAGATATTTCTAGCAATGTTTCAAAAGTCATTAGACGGTCCTAGGTTGTTGGACCAGCGAGTAGTGAGTACTCGGCTAGGTGAGGAGTACCTGGAGTGTACTCAGATAGGGTAAATATACATATTATATTATTATGTACATGAAATACTAAAAGTCAAAAATACATACACATTTAAGAAAGAAATACATGAACATTGAATGACTATACACACTGAATGACTGAAACCTAAAAGTAAAAAAATACACACACATTTAAAAAAACTCAGAAATACGTACACATTAAAATACCGAATACAACTATAATTGCATCAAATTTGACTTAAAATCGAAAAAATTAAAATTAAACAACATAATGTTTAATAAATAAGTAAATATATCATATATGATACATGTTAAATTAATTACTTAAGAATTGTTGTTATGTATTCTAAAAAAAGTCAACATTTTCGAGTTTGACTGATTTTTCCTAAGTTTGATTGAGTTGACCGAGTTTGACCGAGTTAACCGATTGCTCCAAGTTTGACCGAGTTGCTCCGAGTATGACATTGTTTGACCCGAGTTTAACTCAGTTTGACTGATTCCGAGTTTTTTGACTGGTTTTAGAAAAATCGCCTAGACATATATCCGATTCCGAGAACTCGACCGAATAAGCCGAGTTTTACAACACTAATTTCTAAGCCAAAGTACTAAGTAGTTACTCCACAAAAACTGAATTCGTAGTCCAAATGTAGACTACATTAAATTCAATGATACATTGCTCACTTGTTAGGTTCATGAACTGTCTACACATTTAATTATTTCCCTTAAACTCAAAACTAGTTTAATGATAACTATTTTTTTATACAGCATATAACTATTAATCCATCTATTGTTTTGTTAAATAAAATAGCGTAACCCAGATTCTGTTAAATGCCATTTAACTTTTGGGAAAAGACAGACTTTGTACTTATTTTATTGTTTAAATGTATCTTAAATGAAATATTATGATTTTGCTTTTTTAAAAGTTAGAGATATCTGAAAAGGACATGGATACATTCAAGTGAAATGAAGGGAGCAGAACATTATTATCTTTTCGTATTTAATTGTACAGTCAATAAGTGTACTCTACAACCAACAAACCAAACATCTTACAATACCAACAAATCTTTTTTATGTGAGGGTCCGATTTTTTTGTCTCTATTATTTTATTAGAGTAAATATTATTACATACATAAATGGTAATTTTCTTTTATATCATATAATATGTAAAATAGTACGTTTTACAAGAAAATATACAATCTTAATTTAACTCCGATTAGTGTATTAGTAGCATTTTTGCAAAAAAATAGTAATATATGCAGAAAAATACCATGCAATTGTCTTAAGGTACCTCGTTTGAGAACATGGGGGATCTAGAAAAAAAAATCCCGAAGGTAGCATAAAAATCTTTAGGTGTTGCATTTTAATGAATTTTCAACTCCATCAACGATTTGACAAGGTTTAGACAATGATTCATGATAAATCTGTTGTTAAAACCATTACTGACATATTATCTAAGCTTCTAATATTAATTTATATCTTATAAATTATCAATAAAATATATCTTTAATAGTTCTGATTTAGGGCTAAAAACATGGGTAGCATGATAGTTTATGTTTTTTCTTTAGTGATTATGTATTTATATGTAACCAAAATCAAAATTATTTAACCTTAGGGATGAGTTTGGGACTAGGACCGACCCGACCTGGACCGAACTCAAGCTGGACCAAGACCAAGGAAAGATGTTGAAGGGAACCGAAAACCGACCGTATTAGGAGACTTGGTCTTGGGTTCGGGTTAAGGTTTGCTCGGGTTTGGTCTTAAGACCGAGAAAAACCGAACAGGACCAACATTACATTTTAAACTTCCATATTAACATGGTACCAAAACCCGATATCCAACTGACCGATCAATACCGAGCCTGATCGATACCGAAACTGATCAATACCAGTCCGAGATAAGCAATATATGTATACCGAGAATCGACCAAGCATAACACTCGGTCCCTTAGCTCGGTTAGGTTCCCTCAGTTCTTGGGCTTGAGCTCACTTCCAAAGACCAAATGCTCACCCCAACAATCAAAGTTATTTACAACTAAATAGTAGAAAAAAGTTATTTACAACTTTACACCTCAACAATCAAATAACTAAGAAAAAACATCCAAACACCTACAAAATGAACAAAACGTAACATATTCAAAACAAAAAATGATCTTTAATTCTTTTTGGTTCATATCCATTAAGATATACCCACATTTTTGTAAAAGATATACCCACATTTTTGTAAACGAACATAACACTAAGTTTATTCTATTCAACTCATTTATAATCATTACAAGAGTTTGTTACATTTAGTTTTGAACTATAAATATACCAACTTTATATACACTTTTATTTTGTTAATTAAATGCGATCATACTCATTACATTTGTTTTTTCTATGAACCTTTTTCCGATCACGGCAAACCCACCGACCGACAACTCACTGCCGATCTCCGGCAATTTTCTTAAAAGCAATGGTTTCGATTTCCATAACACCTTACTTTAATCAAACTCGCTAACTTACGCTTTCCATTGATTACCTGCGCCCGTGAACAGCGCGTACGTTAGTCAGTCAATTGATTCGAACCGCACGGAAATAGCAGCAGTAAGATGAAACAAGACCAAAATCTGATGGCGACTGAACAACACAGCAACACAGGCGCAGATTTGGGCTGTCAAATTTCTCAGATCCGTGGTTTTACTGGTTAGTGTTCCTTCGAAAATCAGATTTATAATCAAACGGAAGATTAACGATGAAAACCGAGAAAGGCAAAACCCTAGAAATCGACTAAATAGTCTCAATTTCTGGAAAGCTGACACAAAAGCTTTGAAAAAATTAGCAGAAGAAAACGGCAGTTGAATCAGAATATTGTCGCCGTGGGGCACGTGGATTCTGTCGTCCTTTTCGGTAAAGTAAATACGGTGTTGGTTTAACTTTTCTCTGTTCAACGATGGAAGGCTGGTAAACTTTTTCTAATACCTACTTAATTAATCTCTTCAAATCTTCATTTATCACGCGAGTATCTCTTCCTAATAATGATTCATATTCCATATTCCATACCGGTTGTGATCTGATTCCGACGAAGTCGTCGGTGCAGATCCGGCAACGTCACGGGAACAAAAAAGCTATTGTAATTTGTAACTGATATCAAATCAGGTGGACCCTTGAGCATCTTTCAATCACATGAAACAAACTCCAATAATTTTACATTATTCGCCGTGTGATTTTGCTGAAGTTTTACAAAAAAAAAACCAATAATTAGGGTTTGAATTGGGGATAATGATGAAAAATTGACGGAAACTATTCCGGATTTGGGTAAAGCATTAGCGTATGCGCACTAACTAGAAAGAAGGAACCAAAGTGTGCAGGAAAAATAGACACTTCACCCATCGACGTCCCTCATACGTCCCAATCTCTATGTCTTTTTTCTTGTTCTTATAGATAATTATAACATCTGATTTTTGGATCTATTCTGTTTATAAGATGTGAATTCATCGTTATAAATCTAAGAAACAAACAAAAAATTTCCTTACAGATAATTATAACGTCTGATTTTTGGATGTATTCTGTGTATGAGATCTGAGTTCATCGTCATGAAGATTAGAAACAAACAAGGTTTTTCATATTTGGAATTAATCTGGACGAAATTTCAAAATCACTTGGAAAATGTTAAGTGACATGATAATTACCGTTGGGTTTCAACGTCTCTATCTCACTCTGCATTTTGCACTTCTTTCAACCTCACTTTCTTTCAATCTAACTTTCTTTCAACATCATGAATATGATTTCGATTGGTGTTCGAATCTTTGATGAAAATTATATCAGTCTTTTTTACAAGGAATTGATTCCAAAATAATTTAATGTTTTGATGTGTGATTGGATAGAAATTTATATAAAAATGTAAAATTCAATTTTCAGAAAATATTGTAATTTGTAAAACGCAACCAGTGTCACGAATGTGTGAAAACTGAAAAGTGTCGTTCTTAATTAACAATTTCATAGCTGAGAAAATGTTTAAGAAGTATATAAATCATTTATAGATATAATAATAAAATAAAAAATGTTGTGTTGTTTTTGTGTAATGGGCGGTTTATGCTGGGAAAACATAGACATGTATGCCTAACGGGATCACACCCTTTAAGAGCAAATCAGGATTACCAAAGAGTGAAAGCTCTCACAAAAAACAAACAAGTACCAGCATCCACATGATTAATTGAACCACATGATTAATTGAACGTGACTATTTTTGATAAGTTGCATCATATTACAATTTTGGTCTAGCAGTTTATTTAGGTTTTGTAAAGTTAATACGGTTGGTCTTTTTGATATATATATATATATATATATATATATATATATATATATATATATATATATATATATATATATATATATATATATATATTACAATTTTGGTCCATGCGGTTAGCAGTTTATTTAGGGTTTGTAAAGTTAATACGGTTGGTCTTTTTGATATATATATATATATATATATATATATATATATATATATATATATATATATATATATATATATATATATATATATATATATATGTATATATATATATATATATGTATATATATATATATGTATATATATATATATATATATATATATATATATATATATATATATATATATATATATGGGTTCTACATAACCAAATTATATCACCTAACCACAGAACCACGTGAAAATGTTCTATGTTCATTTATGAACATTGACAATTGTCAATGTCCATAAATGAACATAGAACATTTTCACGTGGTTCTGTGGTTAGGTGATATAATTTGGTTATGTATTGAATCCATATATATATATATATATATATATATATATATATATATATATATATATATATATATATATATATATATACACACACACACACACACACACACACACACACACACACAGGGGCGGATCCAGGAATTACCGTGCAACCAAATATTTTTTTTTTCAAGACATGTAATAACATAAATTTTTTTATACAATCAAACATAATAATAACCAAAAAACGTTTACAAGTACGAGTAAGTACATTATATAAAAGCTTTTTTTTGTCGCATGTACAATTTAAAGTTCACATCTTCGTAAACACATTGTTGTAAAACGATTCATTACATCTTCATATTTGACTTTCACAAGGGCTTTTTTCTCCACATTGCAAACCAACGTATCGTTCAAAAAATCATCACCAATTTTGTTGCGCAAATCGGTCTTCACAAGCTTCATCTTTGAAAAACATCTTTCCACCGTTGCGGTCGCAACGGTGGAAACTAAAGTCAATTTAATTAGCTTATAAACCAATGGATAAGCTTCATGTCTCCCCGTTTCCACCATCAAACGAGAAAGTTCTGAAATTCCCTTCAAACTAGTAAACCTCTCCTCTCTAATGCAAACGTGATGAAAAATCTGAAGTTGTCCTTCAAGATCTCTAATATCCACATAATTAAAATCATTCTTGTACATTCTACCCGACTTCAACAACTTTTCCACATTAAATTTAGCGAATGAATTAGATGGACTCAAAGCACCCATGCATTCTAGTAGTTGGGTGTTTTTTTCACTAAAACGTTTCCCGAATTCTACAATTTGAGCATCCACCACCGTATTGAAAATTTCAATTTTAAAATGATATTCATTAGTCTTTGTGGTTGTATGGTTTCTCACACCAACATAAAAATCATATCCAAAATTTGAATGTCATGTTTTTCACAAAAAGAAGATACCTTTGGCAACATGCTATCAAATCTCGTACCTCTTAATTCTTGTAAAGAATCTATTGTTGCTCTAACCATGCAAGCCGCTTCTACAATGTCAAGATTCTTTCTTTGAAGCTCCTTTGACAATATATTTGTGCGGTGCAAAACGTCATACATCAAATGCAAGTAAAAAACAAATTCATACGTCTTGAGATTTGATAATATTTCGGATGCTTGACGTTCATTTGTAAACTCCCCTCCTTCCTCTTCAACATAACCTAGAACTTCAAGAACCCCCGAATACAACATCATCAAACCTGAGATTGAGTTGAAGTGTGAACTCCATCTTGTGTCCCCCGCTCTAGTAAGTGTAGTTTATTGATTTAAACCTATCCTAGTTTTTAGTTCGCCATTTTCAATTCCTTCTCGCCTACGTTCTCCACTTAGCTCCCGTAGCATGTCTTTTCTTTTACATGAACCACAAACCACATTAACCACCAAAGGGAGTTCATCAAAAAAGTCACGAACACCCCGATGTTTCTTTTACAGTTGAACTCAGAAGAATTTTAAAGAAATCGAAAACCAGTGCCAACAGCGTTTGTCGGGTTTTATCGATTCAGTTTAAATTTTCAGTTTCTGATTCTCAGTTCGGTATTCCGCTGTAGTTTAAATAGGTTGATTATTTAACAGAGTTCAGAATAACAGTCGTTAAGTTCAGACAAGGCTTCGTTTAGTGAAGATTGAAAAGTTAGTGGAAGATGCAGATTGAGGCATTATGTGTCAGAAAGTTCAAGATGTGGTATTGGTAAACGGAGAAAATTAGAGAATTACAGAAGATCAGACGTTCAGACAAATCCAGCAATGATCAGAGTTTCGGGGATTCAAGAACAGATCATGGGATGAACAGATCAAGTAATTAAGAGAAAATCCGTTTTCGGTAGATCCAGCAGTGATTAGAAAGTCAGCAGACTTAATCACGGGATCAGAAAGTTCGGTGTTATTCATGACGTTGAGGTGTGGACATTCTTTAGAGTCGATGTCCAAATAGAGGAAATTCTGCTTCTGAGAATGTGTCTCGGTTTGATGCATTGGGACTCAGTGGAAGGCAGTGAAGACTCTTGGGTCAAGAATTATATTCTGGTGCTTCATTTCACGCTACCCACAGCAGTGAAGCACTGCAGAATCTGAAAGTTGGAGACTTTGGAAAGGTAAGACTTGTGAACGATGAATGTTCGCTGTATATGGTCGGATTACCGTCTGAGGGAGTGACCTTCCTAGTTCAGAAGAGAAACAAAGTCCGGTTCACAGAATCTCATGGGCAGAAGAGGGTGACCTTTTGCAAGTAGGAAGCCTAGAGCTACAAGGAAGATTCAGGTTGAACGAGCATGGAAAGGTTCAGAAAAATCAGTCAAAGGATATTGTGGCAATAAGAGCACAGAGTATTGTTTCAGTTACAGGGTTTTGCAATAGTGGGAGCATAGGTCGTGTTTCAATCATAGGTCCAGGACGACAGTGGATTTAGAACCAGTTTTCAGCTGTAAAAGTCTCTTCGGTTTTGATAACTTGCTAAATATGGAGAGTGTTGTTGTTTGTTTTCAGGTTGTTCCAGGATTCGGTAGTTCGTTTTCAGTGGGAGCCGATAGGGACAGAGAACAGGTCAAGGACAGTTTAAGTCATGACGAACATGTTGAAACTCATGGGAGTTTTAACGGGCCTCTCAGGTTAACTGATGAGAAGGCCGTGGTAATTAAGAAGTAGCTAAGATCAAATGTTTTTTGAAGGTCCGTTGCAAGTCTTGGATGGCAGAGAAAGACTACATTGTTCAAGCCTTCAAGTGGGAGATTGTTAGATGTGAAGGCTTTGACAAATCAACCAAGGTTGGTGAATGGTTGGTGAGTCCAAGGTTGGTGAAGGTTGGTGAGTCTAAGGTTATGGCTAAAGACTCATCAAATATGTTCATACATGCATTTCACATTACCTTCTCATGTATATAAATAGAGACATTCAGTTGAAAACATTTGTACCACACCACAACAATGTAGTTGAATATAAATTCCTAGTTACCCGCCGTGGACGTAGGTCAGTTTTGGACCGAACCACGTTAAATTCTTGTGTTCTTAATTTGTGAGCTGAGTGTGTGAGTTTCGTGTTCGTATGCTAAGTGTCTCGATCCTAACATATAAAACTAACCTGGTTCATCATATAATGAGCCAAGTGCCAATCCAAGCTTCGCGGTATCAAAATCTTTAGGGTTTTTTTTTTTTCGGGAGTCCGTAATATATTTTAGGTGGTGGGTATCACATGTTAGACTTAGGGATGGCAAAAAAACCCGAACCCGACGGGGCAACCCGAAACCCGAGCAAAAAAACCCGAGACCTAAAACCCGAAACCCGAAAATTTAGGGTATAGGGTCGGGTTTGGGTCTCCATGCCCCGACCCGACCGACCCGACCCGACCCGATAAGAATATATATATATATATATATATATATATATATATATATATATATATATATATATATATATATATATATATATATGTGTGTGTGTGTGTGTGTGTGTGTGTGTGTGTGTGTGTGTGTGTGTGTGTGTGTGTGTGTGTGTGTGTGTGTGTGTGTGTGTGTGTGTGTGTGTGTGTGTGTGTGTGTGCAGGGGCGGACATAGGGGTTGGCTGGGGTAGCAGGTGCTACCCCTCAAATTTTTTGGTGTAGTGCAAAATTTTTGGAAAATTTTTCATCGTAGTGTAAATTTTTCAGTGTACTACCCCTAAATTATTGTGTACTACCCCTGAGATTTTGTTCTGCGTCCGCCACTGTGTGTGTGTGTGTGTATATATATATATGTATATATATATATATATATATATATATATATATATATATATATATATATATATATATATATATATATATATATATATATATAATATTTATATTTAATGACCCGAAACCCGATCCGAAAACCCAAAACCCGATAGGATATCACCCCGAAACCGACCCGAAACTTTTAGGGTCGGGTATGGGTCTCGCCGCCCCGACCCGAACCCGACCCGTTGCCATTCCTAGTTAGACTCCCTTTATATTGGGGAGACCACATAAACGGACATAATCTGCTGCATCTCAGGTCTAAAACAATCCATTCCGAACTTACTAGTCATCTTTTTTAAAAACTCAAAAAATAACAAAAAGCTGTTTATTTTTGTCAATATCCCTTAATTAAAATCGTCTGAAAAAGATTAATAGTTGGAGAGATTGTATGATAATAAGTTTTTGTTGATAGAAATAATAAGTCATTGGTTAACATTAATCATTATCACGCTCTAATTCAATATTATTAATAAATTGAATTAGCCGGTTCCAAAAAAATAAATTGAATTAGAATTTTAAAGTTATATGAGTTATACCTAAAAGTGAAATCCGGACTGAAGTATTTTTTATTATGGACCGAACAGTAACCTAGATCTTTGTTTCAGAGTACAACTATGCTTTCCAAATGGATAATTCATTATTTAATTACAACTAATTGTTAAAAAAATAATTATAATTCAGTCATCCGCCACACACTGAAAACCAACGAAATTCGCCTTTGCGTAGCTTGACAGGAATAAAAAGGAAAAAAAATAATCCTATGCTTTTATCCAACAATATGAGTATATGATATTAAATATTAGAGAGAATTTCAATTATATTTTTATAAAATTTATAAACTCACGTATATACTCAAATATTTAATTTAATTATAATTAATCTTTTTAAAATTTAAAAAACATTCTTTACTTGATTTTTTATTATTAATTGTGGTTGCATTCATGTCGGGTTGTGGATTTGGGACTCTCACACTGTTTAATCGATCAAAATCTAGGATAGAATTTTGGATTTGATACCTGATTCGAACAAATGACATTTCCAAATATGTGAGTTCAAATTGTTATCGATCGGCATCTTGGACGTAGATATCAATGAATTGTGGATTTTGGTTGATGAAATAAATTTCGATTGTGGAATGATGACAACTCCATATCGAATTTTGAATTTGAGACCCTTACTTTGTTCAACCGGTTGATATTTAGATTATATCCAGATAACTATCGATATATTTATGATTTTTGGGAAAATGGTAACATTGTAATGTTATAAATTAATTAGTTTTTTAATAATAAAAAGTCTATTTATTTTTTAGATTTTAAAAAGATTAATTATAATTAAATTAAGTATTTGAGTATACATGTGAGTTTATTAGTTTTTATAAGAATACATATGTAATTTGTAATTTTACAATGATACATCTGTCGCCACCCCTAGCCCTCTCAAGGGGGAACGCTACAATTATGAAAATTTACAAGGATATAGACGAAATTCTCCAATAAAAATAGCAACACTTGCAGACCAAAAGACTGATTTAACATTTTAACTACTCTCATTTTCTAGGCACCTTCTTAACCTTGTTATCTAAAATGTCATATTACTTGGGGAAAAAATGTGCAGATTCTTCAAAAATAGAATAAAATCAAACAAGTGGGTCAAATAGCTATGGGACCGCCTACCGTGGCTACAGTGTGAATCCACATTTTTCATGGAAATGAGCCAACATTTTGGAGCCTACTCTTCTCCATTGTACTCGATGGCTCCCTGCTACTTGTATGCTTTTTCCCATTCTTCAAAAGGTGCACTCATCAGCCATCCATTTACAAACTTCTTTTTCAAAGTATTTATCTTGTGCATATGATATGAATATTTTTACAAGGGGTTAATACATTTTGAAAAAAATTGTATTATTCTAACCGTTTTCAAGCTGCCAACGAATATAAAAAAGTAATAAACATTTTTTTCTCGGATTTTACCTATATTTCTATTATACTAGGTATAACATGTCAAATTTTATATTTACACTTATGGTCTAGCTATTTTGTTTTGTTACAAATTTAGTCCAAACTTTAAATTTTGTTGTGAGTTTGGTCCAAACTTTTTAAATAAATTCTATCCAAAATTAGTTTATTTTACAGTCTTTTACACCTTGATAACTTTTTAAAACGTTTTTCAATGGTTTTTTTACAATTATTTTACATTTTTTATAACATTTATATAACATTTTTTAAACTTTGTTAAGACTTCTATACAACATTTTTTAAACTTTTTTTTTTTTACATTTTCCATAACTTTTTGTACATTTTTATAAATATCTGTACAGTCTTATTAAACTTTTATCACAGCGTTTTAAAATTATTTTAACATATTTTTCTATAATTTTTCCACATTTTCATACAACCTTTATGTATATTTTTCTATAACTTTTTTAAACGAAAGCATTTCTAAAAGTAGTAAAACTAAATAAATACTTTCGTTTAGATTTTTACAGTTTTTTTATTTTTTTAAATTTATCTAAAAGATGTATAAAGGAAAGTATTTATACTGGTTTAGTACTTCTAAAAATACTTTCTTTAAAATGTAATAAAAAAGTAAGTAAAAAAATTATATAGAATTTGTATGAAAATATAAAAAAATTTAAAAAAATTGTAAAACAAGTTTATAAATGTTGTATAAAAAGTTGTAGAAAAGTGTACTAAAAAGTTAAAATAAGGCTCTAAAATGGTTGTTAAAAAGTATTTAAAAGGTTGTAAGAAAGCTTTAAAAACATTAAAAAAATCATAAAAGCTGTAAAATTGTGTAAAAGAAGTATTGAATAGAGTTTTAAAAAGTTATTAAAAATAAGTTGCCAAAAAACTAACTCCGAGTAGAATAGGATTGTGAGAGATAGCAATTGCACTCTTCGAATCATGGTAGATCGATACCTTCATTTATCTGTACTCGTAGTCCATTAGTTAAGTCATTATCTATAACACTTGAGAGTAGCAACTAGAGGTAGCGACGTACTCGACTTCAGCAGTAGAGAGTTGAAAGTAGGAGGTCAAACTTCTTATTTAAGGCACTGCTATTTGATTTTACCTCCTTCTTCCAAGCATTGTCAACGTGGGAACTCATGATGCGGGCATGAGTGCAATAACTCCTTGAGACGCTCAAAGACATGATGAAACTCCTCGTTGGGCTTTTGTTGAAAAAATCTTGGATCGTCCTCCGTATCTCTGTAGTTTTACTGACTCGGTAAAACTCCTGAAAAAACTTAGTTTTCAACTGGTCCCAAGTAGTGATACTATTGGGCGCCAGTGATGTGAACCAATATTTTTCTTTATCTTTAAGCGTAAACGAAAATAGGCGTAGTCTAAATGAATCCCTTTTAGCTTCACGCGGAATATTCACGTTAGCGATAGCTAAGAATTCATATAAATGGTTATAGGAGTCATCTTGCTTGTAACCCCGAAACTATGGTACAATACTTAATAATTGTGGCTTGATCTCCATGTGATGCTCATCTCCCTCCGGAAAGAATATAGGCGATGCATCATCATATTCTCCCAGCTGGAAGTGAGAGGCTGCAGATGGTCGAATAGGCGGTGGAAAAAATAATTACGAAATGTAATTACTTTCATAGACATGATTAGGTCGAGATATATCTTCAAATCCGGGAAGCGGCTGTAGGTACACCTTTTCCTTCAAATTTCCTTGAAGAAAAGTACTTTTGACATCCATTTGATGGACAACGATATTTTTATGTGCTGAATAAGCTAGGAAGATATGAATGGCTTCTAGGCGAGCAACTTGTGCAAATGTTCCTTCATAGTCAATTCTCTCTAATTGATCGTAACCTTTGGCAACAAGCCTGACTAAATTTCTGATGGCGGTACCCATGTCATCTAGCTTGTTCCGAAAGACCCACCTTGTACCGACGATTGTTTGATCTCGAGGTGGAGGTATTGGTTCCCAAACCTTATTTCGCTTGAATTCTTCTAGATCTTCTTGCATCGTCTTGATATAATCGTTATCATCTAGAGCATCGGCGACCGACTTCTGTTTAACTTTTGATATGTAGGCAGCAAAGTGACATTCATATTGAATAAATTTTTTGGATTTGGTTTGGGTCCCGGTGGATGGGTTTCGTATTATTTGATTGGGTGGATGATCTCTGGTCCGCATATGCATTCTAGGCTTAAGATGATCCTCATCTTCTGTAGATATGATATCGATCATGATAGTGTGATATGCAGGGAATATATATTTGATTAGGATGCTTACAAACCATCATTCTTTGGCATACTCCCACTGAATGTGGGAGCACCCAACAGATACATCTTCATCGGAAGGAAACATGAATATAGGCTGATCAGGAGCTGCAACATTGTTGGGTTGATCGGTTGATTCCCCTCAACACGTGATTGGTTACTGAATTCGTTTGACATGTTGAGGCTCCCCCTCAACACGTGATTAGTTACTGAATTCGTAATGTTGATGCCCCCTCTCAACATGAGTAGAGAATAGAAGGTCCTCCTCAACTTGACTTAGGAGCGTATGCTCCCTTTTAGAAGAGGACATGCCTGTAGACTTGCCGTGCGCAGTCGTTGACCAGGTAACAAATAATAAAAACCTCACTACTCCAATAGCTAGGGTAAGTAAGGGTCGACCCAAGGAGTCCGTGGTTGGCACTTTGTGTCTAATAACTATCCGACTATAGTGTCACTCTATAGTCAAAGAATTACAAACACTTGACATAAATCAAATCTCAAACCGAAATCAATTGTAAATAAATTAAAAGTTCTAAACTGGTGCTCAAGTAATGACAGATTAAAGACAACTTTAATACAAAATAACTTCCTTTAATAAAAACCAAAAAATCGTACAATCGTTCCAAACTAACTATCATTATCCAAACTACTACCAAAGAACTACAGGATTCGAATGATTCCTGAGATCTAAAACTCAACATCAAGTAATCAAAGAAATTCCTAGATTTGCAATACTCCAACATCAAGTTGATATCGAAGCATAGTTGACAATTGAACCTAGTTTGAAATTTATAGCACAACTATGCTCATGTTTTAGAAACTTAATTTGAAATGAGTTCTCCTTACTCATCCATGAACCCTAAAGCCTAAATGTGCATTCTCCATCAGAACATTTTACCAATAACCTTCTACTATCATTTTTTCTAACACAATTGATACCTGTTAGAAACCGCATAATTGCAAAGCATGGGTTTTAATTGTTTGAGATTTTCAAACCTCATACCTAGTACATGTTTTTGCTTCTTCCATTCAACATTTCATTCAACGTTTTATGCATATGTTCAAAAGTTGGTTCAATTTCAGCAGCCTCTATATTGGGGTGAATCATTTCAATTTCCTGGTTGTTATTTCCTTTCAGGCATAACTTACTCAAAAACTCGTTGTTTATAGTGTTGTTCATTGCAAAATTAACTCCGTTAAACTCATCTCATCTTGGTCTTCTATTGACAATTATGCTACCCTGAAAGGTTGTCCTCAGGACTGGCTACTTTCTATTGGTCATCGTCAATCAACTCCTGAAGATTAACTCCAAAATGATCAATATACAACGGTATGACGCAGCCACAGTGGTATGCAACCTCCATAAAGTCTGCATACTCCATCTCTATTGAAATTGACCTTAACCCTTCGGGAATATCAAACTCGGGCAAACAGTTTTACATGTTTTTCTTGTGTAAATCTCTCTAGAAAGGCATAACACTCATCTATATCCATAGCAGCGAAATCGATGATTTCAATCAAATGTGTTATGCCATCAGCGTATGAGAACAAATTTCTATTCCGGGGGAAGGGTTTTGGGGGGATTCGAAACAAACTTACACCTCTGTAACTTTATTCGACCTGTGGATGATGACATGGAACAAAGGCCTCCATACATGGCCCTTCGACCGAATGACATGGCACATAATTTTGCTCAATTGACATGAGTGTTACCGGCTTACCGGTCACTCACATTCCGGTCGACATCTAAACACTTATTTACTATCCTTATGCCCCTAGAGAGCAAGAAAAATGCATAAAGGATCATTTAAAGCAATTTTCTAAACGTTGTTGTGCTACAATAGCTTTTTTCCTTCTAATTATTTGTGATTGAATAGGTTTGGAAAATGGAATTAGAATTGTAAAATGAGCTGGAAAAGAAGAGGTAATGTGAATAAGAAGGCCGCACGTGACGACCTTAATACTCTTATTATTACAAGATCAATAGTAGAGAAGGATTAAAGTTATTAATATTAGATAAAGATGATTGGCTAACAAACAAAACTTTCAATGTTGTATATAAAGAAGTCTTTCAAAATTTATGTTGAAGTATTTTTTTTTGTTTTTTTATTTTTATATCAATATTGTATAAATTAAAATACAAAACCATTGCACAATTTTTTTAGTGTTGTTTATCTTTTTCAGTTTGTGAACATACAACTTTTCTAAATTACATAATTCGTTAACATTTTAAAGATCATGTACATCTTAATATTATTTGTCATTATTGTTTACGTCATTTTTCAATCCATATCAAATTTAATGATTCAATAAAATATTTTTATTACCAAGTATATAAAATAATTTTTTTATTATAAAACTTTATTTAATTTTCAACGGTGTAACACCCGGGTTTATAAACTAGTTTATTATAAAGTATATATTTTTAATAAATACAAATCTCTTTACACTTGATTCTAATTTAGTTATTGAACGATCAAAATTAGTTTGAGTAACTTAACTTTCAAAAACCATCATAAAAGGCATATAACATACACAATTGTTGTAATGATCATTATAATTCCAAAAAGTCACCACATCACCTGGCAGAACCCATTGTAAATTTGTAACGCAATAAAAAATTGTAAGAAT
Organism: Cichorium intybus; assembly: GCA_023525715.1. Lineage (NCBI taxonomy): Eukaryota > Viridiplantae > Streptophyta > Magnoliopsida > Asterales > Asteraceae > Cichorium > Cichorium intybus. The sequence goes on from CM042011.1 coordinate 60,430,792, forward strand.
AAAAAAGTCTCTACTTGTATAAATTTGCCAAAAAGATTTAAAAAATTGAAGTAAAAAAGCTTAAAATGAAAGGATAAGTAATTTATGCGTTACTATTTAATATTTATATGTCAAATTCATGATCACCTATCCCGCAATCGATTGTGTCCGTTGATCTTATAAATTTTCATTCGAAAACGCTAAAAAGTAAGCATTAATCAGTCAACAAAATTGAAAAACTAAGGTCAAGAACAAATTAAACTAGGCAACTCTTACCAAGAAATTACCAGTTGGTAGCCCACATCGTCTAGATTTTGAATATATTTTAGTCTGATGTTGTTGGGCCATGTAGCCTCTCTATTTCATTGGTTTTTAGAGTCTTTGTCCACATTCACAATATCCAAACCGCATTATTAGAGCATCTTGCGTCGACTTATAGTTATACATCTCAGAAATATTGTGATGATTAGCAACATACGTTACTCTTGAAAATGCCCCAAAAAATCAAACCTTTGATAGGGACAAATCATAAGCCTATAGTGTATATAGCACAACCCTTTTTTCTCTCCTTGTCTATACAAATGAAACACTTTTTCTCCAACAAATTATATCAAGAAAACGTGGTTTATGTTTACAGATTGGCCTATATTTAGGGTTAAGAACCGGGAATAATCTTTATTTTGAAACAATCTTTACTTTGAAAACAGGTATATTTTGTTCACTTTCTTCCGGTAGCTACTTTTCATATAATAAGAAAAAGTCATTCGCAGGTTAAACAAATCCAAGATATTATGTTCACTTTGCTAGGTTGTAGTAGTTTCTCAATAACATTGAACACACAACATATTTAAGAGGATCTTTAGTTACATCACCTTAAAGGTCTCACATTATCGTATAATGTTAACTTCACAAATAGATTTATTTAAGAATTACATATAATATGAAGCTGAAGAACTTATAAAACAAAGCAATCACTTCAAAGGTTTCCCATTATCGTATATGATTAACTTCAAGAATGCTTACAGGAATCAAGACGTCGGAAGCTCGACCTTGCAATTTTGACCAAATATTTATGTGAAGTCGATTTTGATGGCTTACACTTGAGAGTGTTGTTTAATTGGAGAAGTCTTTATGATGTTCGGTTTTTGTTTATCAAGTCAATGATATGGTTTACTTGATTCCCTGTAATATCAAGAGCCATCACATAAATTGATCAACACGTTGACCTTTTGTTGGAACAATTGGTCAAATTTAATCCATCAATAGCCGCAATATATTCTTATTGCTACTAATAATCATTGTCAATCAAATCCATTCTTTAATGGTGCACAAATAGATAGAGCAAAGCTATAATATCATGCAGTGGAAGATTTTAGTCATATTTGACTTGGTCTCTGTCCCACCTTGTCTTTGTCCCATTCATGTCAAACACTTACCACAATGGTTCCCCTACACATTTTAATATTTATTAGCTTAGGAGAATGCAGCATTCGTTTCAGAATTAGTTGAACATATTAAACGAAGGTAGTGATTCATGTAGTTAAATGAATCCACCAATGCTATTGCATGACTACTTAACATACATTTTGTTTTAACTTCTAACTACTTGACTAGAAGAAACAATGCATATACATAACATAGGACTTCTAACGCCTCTCTTACTCCCTTTTTAGGGACATCTTGCTGCAATTTCTCAATAAACATGAAATTATTATTCTTACTTTAATTAAAAGAAAGGCAACTTGAAAGCAATACTACCGGTTTCTTTTTTTTTTTAATAGTGTAGTCTGGTTACATAACTTTTAAAAAATACTTGAGAAAATGACAGAGTGCACCGGTGGAAATGAAGAAAAAAAATTTCTACATGCAAATTAAAAAAAAAATTAAGGGTTCGTTTGGTAGTGGAAAAATGCATTGTTTTCCAGATTTTTTTTAGGAAAATGAAAATTACGAAAACGTTATTGGTTTAATATTTTATCTAGAAGTTTTTCAAGAAAAACGAAATTTTCAATTTTTAAACAAGTAACTTGGAAAACTGATAAATATTGTTTTCCATACTTTTCCGATTCTAAAAATATTTTAAAATATAAACCCTATCCCACCTAAATTACATGCCCACCCACCTACCCTAAGCTCCACACTCACACCCATCCACCCACCCCCCAACTCACACTCACACCCCAGAGACAAAAATACATACATATCCAAGAGGGTGGATCACACTTAGACACAACAAAAGCAACTCATTGTTTGACAAAAAGTACCTATGCATTGTGTTTAGGTGCTCGATTCTTGGGTAGGACTCCAAATATTAAGGTTCAATATTGTTAAGGTGTGGAGTCTAATTGGAGAAACTGAAGCAGTTCAACGATCCAAAGTATGGTTGCCTCGTATGGGACATTGGCTTCGGATGATCAGATGGAGTGAAACGGATCAATCAGCGATCAGTTCAGCCAAATCTGACTTGTCTTTTCTTTGGATGGATCAGGAGTCCAACTGCATTTGGAGTTCTCAAAGGATTAGCAGCCCAAAGCAGTATAACTTCAGACGGATTGGAGATTGTAAGCTTCAGATGGTTCATCAACCGAAGCGGTGACGAGTTGTGCAAGAGAAGCATCTTTAGAAAGATAGTTTACAAATTCACAACTGAAAGCTTATATCATCAGATGTCTCTTGACACTGATTTTAAGGTTTGACATGGGCGGCATGCAAGAGCAAAAAGGTGTTTTGTCCCACATGGCCCATGATTTGTCATATCAGAGTTAACGTGGAAAGCATAAGCCGGAGAAGATTTTCCATCATTCTATTATATCTCATTGTCCACTATAAAAACCTCTCCCGAAATTGTAAACAATTTATGCCAGATATCTTGAGTGTGTGATCCGGTTATTGTCGAATATAGTAAATACTCTATATAGCCTTGATTATCAATAAGGAAATATATCTAATTCTCTAATGGACGTTGTCACACCCCTAAACCACGATGGCGGAAATCATCTGAGGGTGGAACGGAACATAGTATCACAACCATTACATACATTGAAGCATAAGTAGATAAACAACCATCATGCATTATAATTGTAAAGTTACATTGTTCGAATGGTATTGTTTCAAACCAATTACAATATGATAATGAAATAAGTAAAAGAGACGTCTTCGCGTCCCATCCCAAAAAGTTAGTCGGACCTGACTAATTGTTACCTGAGAATACAAGTAATTTTGCAAGTGTCAACATTTCGTTGGTGAGTTCATAAGATTTTTGTAGTGAGAAATTTAGTAATTCCTTTGTGAAAGCCAATAGTGTATGTACCAAGAAAACAATATTTTCTTTAACGTTATTGTAGTTTTAAAACCAGAAAACCTTTGAAAGTAAAATCGTAGTTATCTGTATGTTGTCGAAATGTAGTTTTAATTTCCATAAAACCCATATGTATAAGTAAAAGCCATACTTATATTTATGTCTTGAATAATTGTAGTTTTTAATTTCCATAAAAACTCGTATGTATCCTTTTTCCTTGTAAAAGATAGTATTTAAACCTAGAAAATTCAATATTTTCTTATAAACGTATTCAAGTCTTAAAACCCAAAGACTAAAAATGTATAACATAGTTTTTATCATAGTGTAAAACTATTGTAAGCGGTAGTATTGTAACCCAATAAAATCCAATATTTTCTTATAAATGTGTTCAAGTCTTAAAAATCCAAAGACTAAAAATGTAGAATGTAGTTTTTAATCTAGTATAAAACTAATTAAAGTATATTCCCATGTAAACTAAATGTATCGTTGATTTCCCATGTGAGACACCCAATAACCATACTGAGACCATGTATGCCTGCTTCGACGTTCTTCAGGTGTCGGACTATTAGACATTTGGCACCTCAGACCTGCCAGTCTAGCTGTAGCTAACAGCTCAGGTGCGGGGTTGTCAATCCCGTATAGATCTATACACAAATATCACATTCTCTTACCGAGACTCTGGTTATAAATTCAGGACTTATAGTATGTATTTAAATAAGCACTGTGAAGACCCATCTCACAAAAATGTATGTATCAACTCGTTTACGTAAAATTTGTATATGAAAAAACCATTGTATTTGTTCATTATCATTTTTCCCATGATAATATAGTAATGTATAATAATTATATATTTTTATATAATTATTTTGTCTTATAAAAATAAGTAGTTTTTATAAAATCGTAAAGCGTTTTAGCGTAATTTTATAAGTTTTTTGAAGAAATGATGTTCTAAATAAATATTATGTATAAAAACATTGCTAAACATTTATTTAGATTGAGTCATAACTCGTTAGACGATGAAATACGTGTTTAAGCGCAGTTTTCTTTCGATTACGCGAATTTTAGCGTTTTACCGGAAACTATATTTGGTTTTGAAATTAAATACTAGATAGTATTACGCTTCATAATATGTGATTTGTTATCCAAAATTTGATGTTCAAAGGCACCATGTTTTGTATTTTGAGTCCAAACCCTGTGTACATTTATCCGTTCACAGCGGTTTAATTGTTGTAACTTTCACATACGAACTCTATTTTCGACGTTCTATATATCCATAGGTTCGTATTCACGAATACATCGTTTTATGAATATTATTATTCTCAAAATAATAATTGTATGATTATCGAATTTTCACGCTACAGTAGTTTATTACACGTATTTTCAGCGTTTACCCGATAATTTATTTGAATCAGTGTACGTAGTATTATAATATCTAATAATACATCGTAAAGGTTCTGGAAAATTACATTTCAACCTAGGGATTAACGTACGCTTCGTTTGACTACGATTGACTTTTGTTGACCAAATTGACAATTGTCACATACGTAGCTTAATCAGATTAGACAAAATGAACCATTTAAATCCTTGTGTTTCTTGTTTGGTTGCTTGTGTTTTTCTTGTGGTCCTTGCCAGTTGTGATTGTTGAGCACATTGTGGAGTCTGATCAGAAGAGATGTTCACCGGTAGAGGTGTTAACCAGAAGAGGTGTTTGCCAGTAGTATTCCGATCGAAGACCAATGACTTTAAATATACATGCAATCACACATGGGATGCATGTCAACAAGAAATTCATTCACCAATAGAGTAGCGAACTCATAAGACCAAAGGAACAACAACTCAACAAACCTAAGCATAGAAGTCTGCCAAGAGCACAATCTGTTGACAGGAGATGAGGCTTCGGTGAGAAGAGGTCTTTGGTCCCTTCATCAGGAGTCGACTCTATTCAGAGGTATTGGTGGATAAGGTTGGCATAAGTTCCTATATGTGTTAGGAACTCTTATGGTCAGGATACTAGGACTTGCATGTTGTCAAGTCGGCATGGTGCACTGCTCCATACCCATGCGCATTGATTGTCATCCCTTGATGTGAAATATCTCTTTAGCCACAATACTATATGTTGAGTGATAACTTATATAGTGGTAGCCATAGATCTCTCCATGTATATCGAAGTTTATCAATAAAAAATCTCTCTAGTTCTCCCAATGGACGTAGCTTGATTCATTATCAAGTGAACCACTTTATACCATTGTGTGTGTTTTGCGTTTGTCGAAGTGCTTAATATGTTTTGTTTTTTGTGTTCCCAACAGTAATTAAGTTGTGTAAAAAGTACATTCGTCGTCGTCCTTACTACTAACAAAGTGGTATCAGATATATGACTAAAGAAAGGAAGATTAAGAAGGAAAACTTTGAAGGCCGCGACTTTGGATTTTAGAGAATGCATATAGAAGACTATCTATACTAAAAGAAGCTACAACTACTCCTGATCGAAAATTTTGAAGGTCATGACTTTGGATTTTATAGAATGTATATAAAATACCATCTATACTAAAAGAAGCTACACTAACCCCGACCGGTGTGATAATATGTTGTCTCGACGGGCCCTTGGATTCGTTTGGTTGTCAATGGCGAAGAATGTTGCTTACAACATTGTCTATGAAAAGAAAACATACGTCCTAATTAATGTGTTGTCCAACATGTACAATAAACCTTCAACAACGAACAAGGTATTCCTGATCAGGCAGTTGTTAACACAAAGATTAAGGAAGGCGGTTCAGTGACATATCACATCAATGTACTCAATTTAATAATATCAAGGTTGATAGCTGTTGACATCGTGAGACAAATTCGAGGCGATGTTGCTCTTATCTTCGCTCCAAAAAAGCTGGTTCGGAAAGGCGACTACGGTCAGTAGTGCATCCTTGGAGAGATATTTGCAATAGGAATGAAACAAATATGTTGTGGTGGCAGAGGAAGAAGTAAGTCAAGGAGAAGAGGAAATTCTCAAGGCAAAAAGGACATCACCTGCTGAATTGCAAAGAAAGCAGTCACTTTAAAAACCAGTACGGGAAACCTTCCGCAGATAAGGCGAGGAAGGAAGTTAAGATGGCAGAAGACTATGATGATGTGCTTATTTGCTATGTAGAGAGTTCTATCAGTCCTGGATAATAGAATCGGGTGCCTCGTTACGTGCGATCTATTACAGAGACGTAATGCAGAACTTCAAGCGTTACAGTCGTAAGGTTTTGACTTACAGACAACCAACGTCTATATATCAAAGGAGTGGGGGATGTTGTCCTTCAGATGACTAGGTTCGAATTGAAAATTGAAGAATGTCAAGTTCATTCTGGATTTACCATATTTTGTTAACAACGATCGACCATATTCACAGTAAACTTTCAACTCCTTACAAATTTTAACATAATGAGCTAACACATTAACATCTTCGTCACAAGCTAAAGGAATAAGACCAACGTTAATGTCTATTTCAGGTAGTTGAAAGTGGTAAAACACAGGTTCCTTCGCAATGTACCAAATCTATTCTAACAACGCATTCAACTCACGTATAGAAGACTCTTTTATGTCAACATTATCGATATACATTACTTTACCGTTCGAATACGCTCTTGTTGGGGTTTCTATAAATGCACCACCATTGTGGATTTCAATGGAAAACAAGTTTGGTAAACCATCTGCAATAACGAAATCAGATTAGGGTTTGGACTTCTAAACCAGATTACACAAGACATGCAAAATCACTAACCATAAACATTCTCTCCTTCACCGATCAGTTGGGATTCACGTATTTGCCACATTATCAAGCGTAAACGTTGATCAACGCTTCCTTGCTCCGATCACCGTAATCTTCCCACTGTTATAGCTTCACAAAGATTCAAAATATCTCTACAGTGCTTCTCAACTGTGAAGTGATGGGTTGATTTAAAAGCATTTTAAGGCGCCAACATTTTTTCCTGTAAGCAAACGACGAAGAAGAAAATATAGATTTGCCCCACAAAGAGGTGCACTCGGTGGCTTTAACGCCTGGGAGATGACAGTAACACCAACAGGGACCATATGTGTTACCTTTTTGCCACCACATGAACCGCCAATGTGAAAATAGAAAACGTAAACTAGAACTGCAAATTGTGGTAAACCACAAGGACCAAGTCTGTAGTTTACTCTAAAACAAATATACACAAAGCCAAAATATGAACTTCTTTGGAAGAAAGCGAATATTGGATGGATAGTACAGCTGTACAGTTTCCCATGGATTTCCGTTTTGAATTGAAGAAGAAATGAAGGGAGTGTATGAATTGAGCGACGGGAGGAAGAAAGCGCAGTTCCAGGCGGAAGCCATGAAAGTTGCTTGTGCTGGTTCTCGTGTAGCTCTTGAAGTCTCTGATCGTATGACCAAGCTCGTTCCTAAGGATCGTTTATGATTCTCAATTCGCTTCAATTTATGTTAAATTGCAGTTTATCTGATTTATAGATGAGTTTTAGTGTTTTAAGTCTTGTCATTAGGGGTTATCTGTATTTTACTTGTGTTATTGATCCCCTTTATCTAAGTCTAGAATGTTGATAACGCATTCCTCGATTCACGTTCCTTAATATAAAATTGATCTCTTCACCTTGTCTGCTTAGCTAATTACACACGTAGATGATCTGTACGATTCTTAATTCATTTCAATATATGTTAAATTGCAATTTGGTGCCTTTGTAGCTGAGATCTAGGTTTTAATCGGGTTGTCTTCACGTTATCTGGTTCTTTCACTTGTGTGATACGAATCTCTTCAACTAATTGTAGAAAGTTGCTTAGGCAATTTTGGAATCCATGTTCTTTTAAATATTAATTAATCTATTCACCTTGTCTACTTGTACATTTTCTTTAAATATACATTTATATCGGATCTTGTAATTTGCAGGCATTTAAGATGCAAGTTATTGACTGTTATGCACAAACAGAAATTATTCATGGCTTCAAAGTGCAACGTCTTGAAACAACTGCAACTTTTGATCCCCAAAGAGATGAAGTTGTAGTTCACAGTCCTACTTTAACTTCAAGCAATGTGAATATCATGAAGTGGATTCTTCTTTTATTATTTTCCCACTTTTTGGTAGTTTTCCAAAGGGGATGTTTATTTATTTATTTTTTCCATTAATTCCTATGTGGGTATACATAAGGTTTGTTTCTTTTCTAGACTGAATAAACTATCTGGATGAGACTAAATGACCATTTTACCCTTGCATTCCAAAAAATAAATTTCACAATATTTGATAATTTTAACAATATTCATCAATTTTAGACTCTTCCTTTTGCTGGCGTCTGCTTATGCCTACAGTATTGTACTTTCAGTATTCTTCTTATTAAGGGATTCTACTATAAACAACCTAACCAATTAATGCATTGTACTTTCAGTTTTTTTATCTGCTCAGGACATTGCACTTTATAAAATCTACACAATTTTATCAATTTTAAATTGGGTAGATTTTTCATAGTGTGATACTATAATAGGAAAAAACTGAAAGTAGGATGCTATAATAAACAAATTACATTGCAATTTCTTGGAAAATGAAATTACATTGCTATTTCTGGGTTTCTTATATGGGACAAGTAGCATCTCTCTAATGTGCCATTCAAACCAAGTAATATGTAATGGTTTTAGTAAATTACATGTTTGGTCCCTAAGCTTTAGTAAATTACATGTTTTGTTTTCATAGACCCAAAAGAGTCATTTACCATCCACCATCTGAGGGTTGTTAGCACAAGGGACCAAAGGTGATACTTTAATTTGAAATAGGGACTAACCTTGCAACATTCCGGATAGTTGGATCAAGAGTGATATGAAACACAAATGTTAGGGACCAAACATGTAATTTACTCAGTAAATTATATTTTAGAAAACTTTTGGAATTGAAAAAGTGTGGAAAACAATACTTATCAGATATCCAAGTTACTTGTAATTTAAAAATTGGAAAATTGTCTTTTTTTGGAAAACTTTTAGCAAAAATATTAAACCGATCCTGTTTTGAAAATTTTCACTTTTCTTAGAAAAAATTTCTTGCATTTTTCCAAAACCAAATGGGCCCTTGACTTTTTAAAAATTTGCGTTTATAAATTTCTTTCTTCCATTTCCACGTGTGCGCTGCCATTTTTTCAAGTATTTTTTAAAAGTTATCTACACAGACAACTATTTAAAAGAAGAAACTGGTAGTTTTTCTTTCAGGTGCCTTTATTTTAATTAAAGTAAGAATAATATATATATTTTTCATGTTTATTGAGAAATTGCAGCAATCTACTTCCATTGATTTGTTTATTCTTCTTATTAGCAAGTTAACAAGTATTTAGAAGTTAAAAGAAAGCAACTCATTGTTTGAAAAAGAATCTAAGCATTGTGTTTAGGTGCTTGATTCTTGGTTAGGACTCCAAATATTGAGCTTCACATCAACCTATTTGTTTGTTTGTTTGTTGTTTTCTTCAAGTATTGAGGATTTAAATTTACTTGTTTTTTTGAAGCCATTAGATGAACACCAAGTGTTCAGTGAAATTACTGAATGGAGAATTAACCTGGAAGAAGCAAAAGAGGTTATTTTTAATTAAAAGGCTTTATGTGGTTCCATTAGAGATTAGGCTTTCTTAGTCAGTATGGTAAGCTATGGGGGGTTATTGTTACTTTCTTTCGAATTTGAAAATCATTGTTTACATCTAATTATAGTGTAATGTCATTATACATAGATTGTGTAACACTGCATGTGTGTAAAATCATTCTTTAATGTGTGTGTGTGTGTGTGTGTATATATATATATATATATATATATATATATATATATATATATATATATATATATATATATATATATACACACACACACACACACACACACACACTTAACGATGGTGATCAAATTTATTATATTATTTTGGAGTTTTTAAACTAGATGCTTATAGTTATCTTATGTCTTATTCATTTATGATTTAAGGAGGTAAATAATTATGATGGTTATTCATTTATGATTAGAGGTATATATTTATCTATGAATATAATTATAAATATAGAAATTTAGATGTATTTCAGTTTATCCATATTAGTTGTTGTTTTTCTATTTTACTAGTTAATCATTGGTGATTAAGTCCAATTGTTTGCTCATTTATATTTTTCTTGGTAGTCATTTATCAATAAACCATATTATTTGTTGTTTTTCTATTTTACTAGTTAATCATTGATGATTAAGTCAAATTGCTTGCCCATTTCTATTTTTATTGGTATTCATTTATTAATAAACCATATTAGTTGTTGTTTTTCTGTTTTACTAGTTAACCATTGATGCTTAAATCAAAGTGATGCATTGATTAGTGATGGGTCACATTAGTGATGCATTCATTAACGATGGTTTTTCCTGGTTTTGGTTTGTAATATTGGTTTCGTGGTTTGCATTCAATAGTGATGGGTTTTCATTAGTGATGCCTTTTTCTGGTTCCATACATGTGTCTATGTGCCACCACTGAAATCGAAAAGTGAATTAATTCTAGTTTGATACGTTTAAATCTGTTTGACAATCCTGGTTTGCATTCATTAGTCATGGGTTTTCATTAGTGATGACCTTTTTTGGTTATGTATATTCATTTTGGATTAAGGGAGTAAGTTTTTATAATCTTATGTCTTATCCATTTATGATTAAAGGAGGTGAATAAATTTAATGGTTATTCATTTATAATTAGAGGTATGTGATTTATAAAAGGAAGCCACTAACATTTTGATGTGATAAAAGCTCCGTTCAACTTCTATACAACTGGTTTCATATAGCCGACTAGTTTAATGAACCATTAATTTTGACTTGGTATAAATATGTGCCAATGGCCTCTTGGCCAAGTGGTATAGGCGTCGCCCTCTCTCTTTGAGGTTGAGGGTTCAAGTCTCGCTAAAGACATAGGTGGATTCAGGAGTAGTTTAAGAGTAGGAGTAGGATATATTTGCCGTTCTAAAAAAAAAAAACTTGGTCCTACTTTTGACCGAGTTAGTTTGATTTTGTAACACCCACAAATTGGGGTCTGGTCTTTTTGGTATCAAAATATCAAATATTTGGTATCAAAAAAAAAAAACTTGGTCCTACTTTTGACCGAGTGTTGGATGATGTTCTTCTGTGTATAAATGGGGTGTTGGTGTGCTTAAGATACGATGTCGAGTGGGGCTAGTGGTGGTGATCGGAACCAGAAGGGGTGAGATGGGTTCGTCTTGAATCTACAATGATGATTAAGGATGGCCGATACAGTTCCAGCAAAGTACAATGAGATGGCGGAAACTATTTGAGCAAAAGACAAATCTGTGATATCCCAGTGTTCCGTGAATGCTCGAAACTAAGCTCTACGACTTCTGAATCACACTAGGAAGACTATCCCATTGAAAGAAGTTGTTGTGTGCAAAATATTATAATGTAGATCTATATGTCTCAATGGTAATTTATGGGAAGTAGAATGTGAGATTGGTTGCAATGCAAAAGCTAGTTTTGGGCCTCGACGTTGAAAGAAGTCTGATGGAAACTAGGCTGTAGACGAATCAAGGTGAAGTTGTACTTTGGGAGTATGGTTATCAAGGGCGGATTTATTATAAGGCACCTGGGGACCGGGCCACTGCTAAATTTCGGACACATAGTGTAATTTTTATTTATTTATTTAATTTTCTAATAGGGTGCAACCCTGCAAAAAAATATCTTATTATATTACCTTAGTAAAAAAAAATTTCCGGTGACACGGCTATTGGTAAATCTTGCGTTCGTCCCTTGATGGTTATTTGATTATTGATAGCTTGAAGTACCATACTGTGACTGAGGGGTACGGTTTGTCTGTAGCTCCTGCAATATTTTAGCATGCCATGCGTACCTCCGAAGGTCCACTTGAGTATGAGATATTAAATGGCGTATGATATGGTGGAATAGGTGGATTATAGGTGAATTAGAATAGGAGTATGAGTAGGATAGATTTGCCGGTTCAAAAAAATGGCGTATGATATGGTGACATTGAGACTCAAAAAGGAATGCAATTTTCCTTGCGTTATTTATTCATCAAAAGTGGCCTTGTGTGCATGCTTCTCCAAAGTCTTATGGAATAAGGTACATAGTATTTATCCCTCTTAATATATAATATGAGTTCCAGTTGGTAAGTATACGAAATATTTTCTATTTTAGGTACTTATATGTTATAACTAAATATTTTCTATTTTAGGTACTTATGAATATTTAAATTAAAATCAAACCTTAGTTGTGACATAGGAAGGTATATATTATTGCCTCATGGGTTAAGGTGAATTAACAAGTTTGGTGCTATTATAATTTAATGAGTTAACGAGTGGGTCCCCGTGCTCCGTACGGGTTTTTTTTCCTCTTGGGTCGCACTCGACTAAGTAAAAGGCATGTGTTCTTGGATTATTTCATCCACATCAGAAAGCTCCTCTAGCATAATGGTCTTGTGTCAGAGTAAATTACTTTTATTAAAAACAAAATTCATCAGTGATTCATCATATGCCTCCCACCACAAGAATGACAACATACCTGCAAAATGTCTTCACTTCAACTTCCAAAAAAGGTCTCCAATTCATTTCTTCGATTGATAGCATTTGGAATAAGCCCCTTTCAGAATCCCTGTTAAAAAAAAGAAGGGGAAATGAAACAGGGATAAAATGATGATTTCGAACTAAAAATGATCTGGGTCATAGTGATTCAGCGTAGGTGATTCAACAAATTGCATGGTCTTACATAAAAATAAAAACCAATATATTATTAATCATTTCAGGATTTATAGCAACAATACTTGTACACATATCAAATTAGGAGTTTTTTAACCTGGTAAATAGTGGTGATATGGGAAAACTAACTAAATGAAAGTAAGTTTCCATAATAAATAATTATATGAAAGTAGGATGCTATAATAGAACGATTTTCAAAAAGTAAAGTACATTTTGGTCCCTAATTAACTCGTTTTTGCAGTTTTGGTCCCGATCCAAAAATTACACGACATTTGATTTTAAGAAAATGGGAAAAAGATGTATGAAAAATGATTTACCTCACCATTAGAAACAATGGTTTCTATCTTCAGAGTTGCTAAACTTGCACAAGATGAAGGGGTTATGTTTTGCATTTGAAGTTCCTCTTCTTTATCCCAATCCCATATTTTCATAATAATCACCAGAAGTATTTCCAGCCTATATGTATGTGGATCAAAATTGTTAGGGAACTTGAAAATAAGAACCAGATTTACAAGAGAAAACCCCTTGGGACTAAAATTGAAAATATAAGAAAATTCTGGGACCAAAAGTGTAATTTATTTGAAACCATATATTAAAACTCACTCACCATAACACTTTCTCACATACTCATGTGGATCTTCCTCCCAAATCTTTTGATCATTCTCATTGAAGCACATAAGTGGAAATATTATCTCAAAAAGAACCACATCAACTCTTGCTTGAAGTAAATTGTACGTAGCAGCCTTGGAAATACTGCATGTATATATGGATAAATAAAATAATAAAATAAAAAGAATAAAACAATCAAAAAGATTATCAAATGAAAGATGACATTATTGGCATACCTATTGCTCAAATATTGCAAAAGAAGATTGGTAACTCTATCAGGTAAATAAGCACCAACACGGACCGCATTCAACAAATTCAAATGACATTCCAAGACTTTTCCAGCATAGTTTTTCTGGAAATGTTGTGCAAAAGCTTTGTTTTCTGGAATTTGCAGTTTCAAATCCCCAAACCTGTGTAAAAGCAAAATCAATGTTTACGGAGTCAAAAAGTCAAACATCAAAATGATGAGTTACCGAGTATAGAGGCGATTTACTATATGGACAGTCCACTTCTTTACCTTCCACCATCCCCATGAGTTAATCACTGATCGCCTTCCACTATCTCTTCCTTGAGATTGATTCTACACAAAACCAACCAAGTATAAGTATAAAAGAGTAATATAGTTGTAATAAAATAAATAAGAGAATGAAACCTCAAATTCCAAGAACCCTTCGACTACATCCAGCAGTAACGGAACGCTATCTCCATTCCTGTTTATATCATATCCGTTATTGTTACTGAAGTCTCGTAACTCGGTTTTCGAGGCATCTTTTTGCTACAATGACAGTTGTATTACAGATTAAGGAGAAAGTTGATTCAATAAAAACTCCAAATTATTGTACGAAAGCAAATGATTACCAAATTACACTCTGGTAAATAAACATTTAGTGGGTGGCTAAGCTGTGCCCAATCGAAGTATTGACATATTAGCACAGTTAGAAAACGCCTTGAAAGCATATTGAAATAAGATCGAGAGTTAACTTCAATGATTTTTGTTAAAGGGTATTCATGATTCTTGCTAAAAACCGTATCTTGTTATGGTTTTGTTAAAGGGTATTCATTATTTTTTCTAAAAATCATATCTTGAATGTTTTTTGTTAAAGGGTATTCATAATTCTTGCTAAAAATCGTATCTTGAATGATTTTTTCTTAAAGGGGTGTTCATGATTCTTGCTAAAAATCGTATCTTGAATGTTTAAATTTTAGGTACTACAACTGGATCAATGCGGGAGATCTTTACCAGACTATGTTTTATTGACAACATTGTCTCACTTAAATTTGTCTGCATTGACTAATATATCCTCAAGAGTTGCATGTAGACTATCAGATGCTGGATTAAATGTTCTTCTTACTTCTGCATCTTCAGATCCATTAATCTTGGATGATGTTCTTTACTCACTTCTGATGGTATCATAAACTTAGCTGACAATTTTGGACCAATTCTAGATAGAAATAACTCAAGTAGAAATATCTCCTCCTTTGTATTCCGATTAGAACAAATGAGTAAAAATGATAAATAATGATGTTGAAATAGAACGATTTAAAAACTCAATACCATACTAAAAAACAAAGAGAAGTAATAAGAAATTACTAACCATAAGCCTATAAGGATGATTACCTTTATGGAAACAAACCTCTGCGTTAACATAAAAATAGTCAACCCAAAGAATCAAATCAGAAGACACAGATCAAAATAAAAACAGTGAGCACATTCGATACAAATCTTTCCAGAGGAGTAGCAATTATCGGTTTTGGTGAACAGACCATTGGGGGATTCAATCGTTTTTCAAATTGTCAGATGAGAACGCTTTTATGCATCTGGGCTCAGGGATTCATCGTCACGCTTTGCTCCATTGTTTTGAGAATTTTTTTTTGAAAATTCCAACATGTTGGTGTAGAAAAAGAAGACGATGCAGTCGGAATGCATCGCCGGATATGGAGCCAGAGAAGCAGTCGCCGAAGTACATCAGACAAGCAGATTAGGAGCAGCGATTGAACATCAGAAAAACGATTTTCCTTACCTCTGAAGAATCGCAGCTCCAGGTGGAAGACGGCGGAGATCTTGAAGTTGATTCTGCTCCCGTAACCCTTGATAAATCTTTTCTGATTATAGGCAAAGTTTGTTGATCTGTTAATCGATTTTTAGAGGTTTGGATAGCCTTCGTTTATCAACCACTCCCGTGGTGACGGAGGTGGAGGAGCCAGAGGAAGATAAGGCGTCTTGAAGCGACGAAGAGTGAAGAAGGCGGTGCACAAGACGGTGGCAATAAGACGCAAAATCGAGGAAGTGGGTATAAAATCAAAGAATCGGATCCGGATCCGGAAGACGCAACCCGCGTGACACAACCCATCGAAAAAACGTACACAACCTTTGCCAAAAAGACGGGAATTAATTAATAGATAAATGTTAAACAAATCATAACTCAATATTTTAAGATTTACAATTTATCTAATATTTGATAGCCATTATGAACTTTAGGTTGTCAAATTACAAGTTATCGGTTTAAACTTTTAAACTAAATACAATCAATATTTTTTGGTTTGGTATTTTGGTTGGATTAATGAGCTAAGAGTTATTGTTGGAGTTATTTCATGAACGAATATCCATGTGAGTACATGGAATTTTCGAGCACACATCCCTTGTAAAAATAAAAGTGTTTTGTCGTATGTGCTTTATGTGTATTACTTGAATTTATGTGATTATACGTGCGTATGTTTACTTATACGTTCGAATGTATTTTCTTAAAAGATTATTAAATATGATGTCTTACATTTGCATGGAAAGTAAGAAAAAGGGAAAAGGGTGAGTGTTGACTCGGGAGGTCTAGACCACAATGACGAAAGATGTTAAGAAGAAAGATGTTTATGACGTAATGATGATGGCTTGATAGTCTAGACATTCTTGTCATTTTCACACAGGCTAGCTACCTGTTGTGATAGGGACAAGTTACGCCAGCGCAGTGGCGGAAATGTGGAGCAGGGGTGACACCAAATTTTTTTTTATGCAATATAATAAGATTTAAAGAAAATTAAAAAAAAATCTGGTCATTGTACCTCATGAAATCAATTTCCCCATTGGTTACCTTCCGAGCCAATAAGCCACCAATGACTCATTCTTTTTGAGCAAATGGCGAAGAGTAGATAAGTTTTCTGACTTGGGTGTTCTCTTCTTTTTCTTTTAACGGGCAAGGAAGAAAGTGTGCCATCGTATTCTCGGTAACACAAATCTTAACGATTATGTCTTGACAAACAGACAATAGTAGTGAAATAAACCCCAACAACATCAACTCTACACCAAAAAAACAGTAAAACCAATCAACGAATGGTGTTAAAACTTAAAGCCTCAATGCCTATTTATGAGTATTCACTTCTAGCCTCTACCGCCATCTGTTCTGTCATTATTTTTTTTATATACTAGCAGCGGTGGAAATGGTATAACAAAGTTTTCTAGGAACTGATGTTCAACAAACATATAATTTAACACTGTTATTATCAGTGAGCTAATTTTTAATCTTCAACATCAGAAGTTTTTCCTCTCATGTTACTTGCATATTAGCGTATATTTATATACATACTAGGTTATAAGCCCGTGTTAAACACGGGTTGACAATTAAATTTTTTGTTGCGTAAAAGGGAATTTACTTATTTTTTTTATTTTTATATCACCTGATATGTGAGCTATATGCTTTTTTTATCTTTGGATTAAATAGAAGATATAGCAATGTACTTTCATCGATTTGTTCATTATGACATCCTACTTTATTTATTATTTTTTTGTAACAATATTGAATGTTATAAAAGAAAAAAATTTGAGAGTACAATGCTATAATAGGTATGTTTGGCTCGATTAGTCCACATGGTTAATGCAAAGAACGCATTGACACCTTCAGACCAACAGATGTGGCATATAAAAAATAAAAGAAAAATGGGTTCTAACTTCTAACCATTGTCTTGCTTTCGAAAGGTTCCAAAATAAGCAAATTGCAAGAACGAACAGAGACCTTTTCCATCAAATACATTTGGTTATATAAAAGCAGACATTTTTGTACATCAAGAATATGTAAGCAAGCAAGTTCTAAAACCATATTGCTCTTAATAATTTTCTAACTTGGGAGGTTGATTTTTATAACAGAACATGTAATGATGTAATTAGTGTCACTTTAAAGCATTCTTTTCTCAAAAAATACGAATAAATATGATACTAACTAAAGAAATGCAATAAAAAAACATGGAGATACCGAAATTATTATACATTTGGAAAGATTGATTAGTAGAAATGTTAATATCAAACTTATTCAAGTTTTATTTCAACAAACATCAAGAGTGTTAGTAAGAAACAGATACCTACTAAAATCAGTTCGTGGCAACAAAAACAAAATAAGGAAATTGGAAAACAAATATCAGAAATCAAAAGAAGAAATAGAAACATAAAATTAATGATAAAAATACCAAAGTAGAGTATAAGTTGAATCCAAGGGAAACAACAAATAATATCAAAGGGAATGAGCTCTTACTTTAACCTCAAATAAAACTATCAATACCCTTAAAGGTTTTGTTGTAGAACTTTATGTGCCACTATGTGAGATTAGACAAACAAATGAAAATTGGATTTAGCCCCTGATTTGGTCTCTTTATATGATAGAATACATAACAAAGGATATATTGTCCTGGTTAGAAATTCCGACTCACAAAATACTGATTGTAACAAATGGCATTGTGAAAGAGAGAATCATAATTCATACCGTGCTAACCCATTTATCTTGGGGGTCAATTTCAGCACCGCCTTTGAGCAACATCAGTAAACCCACCCTTGACAAGCTTCTACATGCAAAGCTGTATGACTATCGATATCTTTAAAATTAACATCAGTTCCTGAATCCAAGAGCTTCTTAATGTAAACCTCACCTGTGGATCAATAGTACAGATACAGAAAACCATCGAAGTAAAAACAAAAATTATGAATTCCATTACATTAAATAACTTAGATGTTACCTTTTCTTTCAACGCTTTACTTATCGATGGCAATTTTTTGATGAAGACAATTAAATCTGCAAGTTTCTAAGTGGTGGTGCGATGGTGTCTGCTCTTCGTAACGGTGATGATGGCGGATCCTACGGTAGTGCCTGATGCTGGTGGTTTGCGGCGGTTGGTCAATGTTGGTGGTGGTGGCGGGTGGCTACTTACGCTGGCACACAGGAATCGTGGTGGTGGTGGTCTTAGCAAAAGTCCATCGCCACTTGGGGAGAATCGAACTGAATTAGGGATTGATTGAGAAAGAGGGAGAGATTGAACGGGATTTCGTCTGTAATAGCAAGATCAGGAATCAAGGAATCAACCAAAATAAGGCGGCTTAAATTCAGGAACCGGATACTAAAAGTAATATACCGATTAGCATTGATTTCATTCCTAAAATATCAGCAATCATCATTAATCGGGAAGTGAATAAGAATTTGAGCGGGAGAATAAAGTTGAGCGAGAATAATAGAAACTTGCAGATTTAATGTTGCCTCATGCGTTCATTTAGAGAAGACTGAGATTAAGGGTGGTATGACGACATTTAGGGTTAATCGGTTCCTGATATCTCGTATGTGAAGTTACAAACTACATCCTTTCCGGACTATGTGCGAATGAAGATTTTAATAAAGGGTACGTTGGGTATTTGATACCAAAATCAAATGAGCGGGAAAGAAAGAACAAGAGGTTTAGAAAGATGCCATCTGGCAATTATAGACTTTAAAAAAAGGACATGTGGCATTTGAGCTTTCTTTTATTATATAGGATAGATGTATGTGTGCATAATGGTTCACGTCTTTTACAAAGCAAATTAAACCAAATATATATCCAATATTCACATTGGTGTGCAGGAAAGGAAGTTAACAGAGGAAAAAGAAGAACTGAAGCGGCAGGTATTTTTCTTAATCGAAAATTTATCAATCGAAGTTATGTGAGGAAAGTTTCAAGTAATGAGATGTTGACTTACAGGTGGCATCAGCCAAGGCGCAGAATGATGATGTCGATAATGGTGGTGGTTTTGCAACTACCCTTCATTACCAGACGAATCCAACCCAGCAACTTCAAACACTCCCTCTCTTCAAGGACTAGTAGTTGCTCTCAATCCTGCAAATCAATAAATTTCTCCGAATGAGAAATCTAAAGATACAGTTAGGAAGAAAATGTAAGATCGCTAACCTGGCCCGATTGCTGATACTTCAAGGGTTTGAACTTTGAAGAGAGCTCAAAATTGGGGTTTTTCTACTAATTTCGATATGATGATAACTTTCAGCAACAATTTCACGATCAAGAGAATGAGAGTCGAGAATTGAATCAGGGAATGCTTGGCAGTTGGCAGCTTGCGTAGTTGGTTCAATACTTCGCCACTTAGGTTTTTTTTCGACTTCAGAACTTCAGCGACAACCGGAGTCGATTTTGGGCTTGCGTAGTTGCTTCGGCGCTTCTGAGTTCTTTTTTCTTTCCCGACTCCGGTTTGCGTATTTCCTTTCTTTCTAGGCTTCTATTTTTTTTCTTTCTTCATCTGGGCTTCTAATTTTGGGCTGAATACTATATCTGGGCTACTTCTAAGCCAAATCTCAGTAGTGGCCCGTGCCACTGTGGGCTAAAGCCCAAATCCGCCCCTGCGCTAGCGATACCTTAAGACGTGCTTGGACCACCACGACGCAGCCTAAACAGACGATTGGCTGACTGATATGTTCATCTCCCGCCACGCCACTAGTCATGGGTGATTCCCCATGCAAATTTGAGTTCGAGAACGAACTAAGTGGACGGGAAATGGGCTAATAAAGACGTATGCATTTTTAATGTGATTGGGTGTTAAGATGTTTCTACTTATTATATAATGAGTCTAAACTCTATGTATCTCACCAGACTCCCTGGTCGACGTTGATTTTGATGTGTGTATCAGGATAAAGAAGTAGGGCACAAGAATAAAGCTTGATGACTTGCTTGATGTTAATGCTTAGTTATAAAATTGTCTACACTCGCACAATGTTTACTTTTGTCATTGGGATTATTGTAAGTGGACTCATTTTTCAGTGTTCCGAGTACAAACTATTACACGTACGCAACTTTGATTTTTTTAATGCATGAGATTTTCCTTAAAAAATGTTGCGTTTCCCAATGACCGAAAGAGAGGGGTGTTTCAGATTCGGTTTTTGTTGTGAATTGGACCGTTTTTAATAAGTTCTAATGATTTTTGGTGCTATGAAATATGCTATGCGGCGGTAGCTAATTTGTTAGGAGATAATAGCTACGAAGATAGACTGCAGTTAATTTGCTACAAAATACCAGCTACAATATCCCTCTGTAATAAAACCACTACGACTTTGCTATGGAAAATAGTTGTAGCTAATTTACTGTAGAAAATGGTTGTAGCTAATTTATTACGAATGCGCTACGGAGTTAGTTCATAGCTAATTAACTCTCAATCTGCTATAAAATTAGGTCGTAGTTATTTTGCTATGAATTTTATTCGTAACTAATTCCATAACAAATTTGTTACGAAATTCATAGTTATTTTTAGCTACAAAGAAATTTGCTACAAAGTCAATCCATTGCAAATTCCGTAGCTATTTATGTTTTGCTATGGAAATTCGTTGGTTAGTTATGGAATTATTTCATAGCTATTTCAATTTTTTCTTGTATATATTTTAACATTTAAAAAAAATAAGAGTTTAGCAAACTTATTTAAATCGTTTAACATTTAAATGTTATAAATATTTACACTTTATTTTATTAATTCATAGCATATGAATTAAGTTTAAATTCAAAATATTTCACATAAAATGATAAACACAAGAATTATGATATTTTAATGTTAATCAAATTCATTAGTTAAAATGATCACTAACATGATTTTTACGTGTTGTTAGTGTGACCTTATACGATCATATGTCATTAGCAATACCATTTCTGTAATGATTCTTGAACACTTATAACTACCACATAACACCAAAAGAAATCAAGAGTGCGTGGAAAAGACCGATGTGTCTTACTAGGCTTTCTAGTTTGATGTATTATTTTGATGTGTCTCAGGTAGCATAATTTATGACACGAGTAATTAGAGAAACACGACTCGTTGAGTGTATGAAGATTCTTTTGTTTGACCTTTAGTTTGAACTTAATCAATGCTTATATTTTTATGCTGGTCGAGACATCCATTGTAGTTTTATTTTGAACATTTTATAAGTTTTTAATGTTTTAAATTATTTGAGATTTCTCTGTTGCAAATATTTATTAAAACTTATAGTTTTTAAAAGCATAATATTATTTTCAAATTGGACCAAAACATGAGGATGTAACACTTACAAAAACTTACATAGACATATATAACATACTAATCGATAGCGTATGACTTATATAGCTGTATCCAGTCCAATGCGATTGTGATAAAACCTATCATATCAGACAGGGATGACTTGATGATATTGGGTTCATCAGTTGACCCGAATAGCATGACATCACGGCTTGACGGCCGCTGTACGCCACTAGTTGACAACACGACGTTCCGACAGCACGACGTGACAACTCGCCAGCCAGCCATGCCTGACAACATTGCTTGGCCGCATCTCCTGAGAGCTAGCATGGCAGCCTTGCTGGCTGGGCCTGAATTGGGCTAGCCCAAGACCCGACCTAATTGTCCCCTATAAATAGAACAAGAAGAGAACCATAGTTCCATAAGTTATCAGTCTCCACTCTCTACAACCATCTTCACACATACACTATGATGGTTTTCTCCGGCGAGGAGAAACCATCTCATCTCGCATATCGAACTAACTTGATCGTCGGAGCTGCTCCCGGGGCACACGCCGTGGGGCGGTTCTAACGGTTTTGTTCTCTGATTGCAGCTAGGAACCACATCGGAAACTTGCTAGCGACACCCACTTCAGACCTCCGATCCAGATCCGATATCAAGACCTGATGTCCCGGTTCCATGTTGCATCACTAATAAAGATAATAATAATAATAATGATAAAAAATAAATAATAATACTAATAATAATAATAGTAATAATAGTAGTAGTAATAGTAGTAATAGTAATAGTAGTAGTAGTAGTAGTCGTCGTAATAATAATAATAATAATAATAATAATAATAATAATAATAATAATAATAATAATCGTGAATTTTAAAAAATCTATTCAGTTTATCAACAAAAATGTATAATTTCTCTTTCTATATCCCTAGGAAATCCATCACTAATTTTCAATGGAATAACCATGGAATTTAAAAAATAAATAAAAATTATATTTTTTTAAGTTCTAGGAGAAATCTTTCGATAATTTTATATATAACATTTTACTAAATGTAAGTACTGTAGCTAAGGTCAAATCAAGCTGCAGTACTTTTTCATATTACAAATAAGACCATGTGTAGATTAAAACCACAAATATCCATATATGGTAAAGTACTTTTTCATATTACAAATAAGACCATGTGTAGATTAAAACCACAAATATCCATATATGGTAAACGCGTTGCATCCTTGAACTTATGGAGTTTGGTTCTATCCCCGGTACTTACAATTTCTTTAGTTTTTTTTTTCAAGTTTCAGCTTTTTACACTTTTAACCTACATGTAAAAAACTTTTCCCATTTTGGTCCTAAAAATATTTTTTATTGATTTTATTAATTTGGTTATTTATTTCACAAATTTAGTCCTATTTTAAAATATATTTAAGGTATTTGTCCACAATATTTTTAAAATTTAAATTTTTAAACAATATCTATAACTTTTCTATTATTTTTAAATTTTATTTTACTTTTGCGTTTTTCTTTTTTAAAACATTTTGTTTTATACCAACTTTTTGTATTACTTTATTCGGTCGAAAACATAATATTTATAAACTCACTGCAATGCGCAGGGAAAATCTACTAGTTTTCCACAAATACCTACAAAAGTAATAAGTAAATAAAAATAAGAGTAAACTGCAAATTTGGTCCCTGTGGTTTGCACAAAAGTGTGACTGAGGTCCAAAACGTTTTCAACTTGCACCACTGGTCCAAAATCGAAAACCTTTTGTGGTTATGGTCCCTGAAAAAGTTAAAAAGACTCTTTTGCCCTTCTAATTTGTTTTTCTATTTTTCTTATATCTATTTTAATATTTTTCTAATTAAAAATAAAAGAAATACTCTCTCTCTCTCTCTCTCTCAACATGCGTACACCCTAATTGATCACACCTTTTCTCACTCTTCCTCACCGTCCTTCTCTCATCTCTCTTTCTCTCCAAACACTTTCTTCCTTCGGTTCGTCATCACCAAACAAAATACGCTTGTTACCATATGGTTTTAAAAGAAGTCAAGATGCAGTGTACCAGAGACAATGACAACGATTACAATCGGCAGCAGTGATTACAATTGGCGGCAGCGATGGATCCTCTAACAGCAACATCGATTACAATCGGGGAGGCGGAAGCCTTGAAGCTGTCTGCGTTTGTGACTTTGTGTTTGGGAGCAGCGACGACTTTTGACGAGATAAGCAGGAAGGAGAAACAGGGGGAGAAAGCTCAAGCTTGATTATGGGAGCTGTGAGGGGAATAGACGAGATACGAGGGAAAAGGGCAAACACACTTATTTTTTCCGGTTATTCTCAAAAGAAGTCAAAATCGAGTCGAAATCCGTGAGATAATGGGTTGGGATATCAGGTTCGTTTCAATTACACAATTGGGGACGGTGAAGTCGACGAGCATGCATGTTGCGATTGGTTCCATTGGTTCCAGGTTTTGTTGAGTTATATTACTCAATTTGGTTTTACTTTTCAATTTCAGGTTTAGATTTGAGTTACAGGTTAGGTTTCAAGTTTAAGGTATTAGTTTTGATTTGAGGTTAGGACTAGATTTCAGTTTTAAGGTTTGATTTCAATTCCAGCAGTTGCAGAGATGGTGGTGTTCGATATCGTTGACCAAATTGAACAATATGTTTTAATGTCATATATTTGTAGTGTGTTTGGACCTCAAAATTTGAACTCGTGAGTGGAAATTACGAGGGCTTCAACAAGAGGTGGAGCGGAAATTGGAATGGTGGTGTATGTGGTTGCCGGAAATCGCCACCGCCTTGTCTCTTCGTCTTCTCTTCTCTTCGACTTTCGCCACCGCCTGAAATCGCCACCGTCTAAAAGCCCTAACATTCATCTTCAGGATCGGTTTCCAGAACTCCATCTTTACTGGAACTCGATTTTTACTGAAAAATCGAATGGTTCTAAAGCTATTGTTGCGATTTTGAATCCAATGGGCGTTGAAATCCCGGTAATTGAGAGAGAGAGAGAGAGAGAGGGGGAGGGGGGAGAGTAGAGGAGAGAGAGAGAGGATACGTGATATAGAGAGAGGGGGTATAATCCATTTGTTTTTTAATAAAACATTAAAATAAATTAAAGAAATATGAAAAAATATATAGAAAAGAAATCAAAAGGGTAAAACAATCTTTTAAAGTTTGATAGGGACCATAACCACAAAAAGTTTTCAATTTTAGACCAGTGGTGCAAGTTGAAAACTTTTTGGACCTTAGTCACACTTTTGTGCAAACCACAGGGACCAAATTTGCAGTTTACTCTAAAAATTATTTCGTTTTTAAAATCCTACGATATTCCGTCCGAAATTTCCGCTTCCAAAAGCCTATAATCCCATCGCTCCTACATGACCATCCAACACAAAATTAAAAATTTCTGTCTTTATTTCGTCCGCTCCGTCGGTAAAATCTGTTTGGAAAGGTAAACTTTCCTAATAGTGGCCATTGAACATGAACACAAGTACATTGTCTCTTTGTTTACCTTGTTAATCTTTTCCTTATTAGGCCATCATGTGTGGGCTCTTGGGAGTTTTAACTTTTTACCTGTCACCTCAGCATCCAGTCATATGGGCCCATCTTTCCTCCCCTCACCCTAAAAATGATCACCTCTCAGTACCTATCACTTTTTAATTTAAAATAAAATAAAAGTAATAATTTCAAAATAAAATAATTCATTAAAATATATAATTTAAAATGGAAAACTAAATCATATATATATATATATATATATATATATATATATATATATATATATATATATATATATATATATATATATATATATATATATATATATATATATATATATATATATATATATATATATATATATATATATATATATTAATTTGCAACATTACGTTGTCTCACAAATTTACTGTTCATTTGATTTTCTATTTTCAGAACGTAAATTACTAAATCAAGATCATAGTATAATTGTAAAGCATTTGATACAAAATACAAATATGCTTTTATTTGTAAATAGCAATTTTGATTCTTTTTATAACAAACTTTTATATTTACGTTTTTTTCCGTCAACTAATTTCGAAAATTATTTTCATCCCTATTTATTATAAAGTTATATTATTGGTATTTCGTAAGTTACGATTTCGGTCCCTTATTATACTTTAAAGTTACATTTTTCGTCCCTTACATAATTTTTTTGTCGAGCTGTGTTTTTCAATATACCGGGCTTCCGCAGCATCGCGCGGACTGTCCAAACACTATTTAAAATTAAAACCTAAAAAATTAAAAAAAACATTAAAATTAAAATAACATAGAAATTACATAATTTTAAAAAAAACTACTAGCGTCACTCCCATCATTCCTCCACGATATAAGGCACCGACGTCGGATGAACTGTAGCCGATATATATGCTCGAGCAAATTCGCACGAAGGTTGCTGTGCGTTTCTTTGCTTTGCACTGCGTTTCTGTTTTCTATATATTCCGGCGCACCAAGCGGTATCGGCTCGTACGTTGGTACAACTTCGTTCGGATTATACGTACATATCGCTCTCCCCATCCTCCAAAATCATATTATGTAATATGATACATGCGTACATACAGTTTCATACTCTCCTGAACGTATGTGCACTTTCAGAACTTTGTGCAGTGTCGACGATTATCTCAGCAGCTTCGCGGACCAGTGCCGCGACTTGCAATGTAGATTCAAGCAACCAAGTTTCGTCTTCGAACGAGGATGACGAATCGAATAACACCTCGAATCTTGGATCCATTTGGGTTTTTATTTGTGGCGTGGTTTAAATTTGTTGTGATATAAATATAAATGAGGTGAATATATATATATATATATATATATATATATATATATATATATATATATATATATATATATATATATATATATATATATATATATATATATATATATGGAAAATCGAGTAATATTTTTTTTAAGTATCTTAACGGCTACATAGCCGTTGGCCAATGGTCACCATCTCCCACGTCGCACGACGCCTCCAACCTGCACGAACTTCAACTTGCGACGTCGCTGCCGGGGGGGGGGGGGGTGTGTTCATCGCGACGTCTAACCACGTCGCACCCGACGTCGCGCTCCACACCGAAGGGCCTTGGTATCCTAAAGGGTCGAGGCTATTCTATTTTTGACTTTAACCACCAATGCCTTTTTCTTTCGTTTTTCCTTTTTTGTGGCGATAAAATCATAAATACTATTATAGAAACTATATACTATTATTTACTAAATTCTTTACAACTCATGTTTGGGTTTACATCTAAATGTATTCATTTATAAGGTCCATCATTTATTTCTGTGGGCCATTTGTCATATTCCATGTTTAGCATGGTCAAATTGGAGCCCAAAATATCATATTTTTGGACGACTCTTATGCTTAATAAACTTAACTTATAATCTTATATCACCACTAAATCTCTAATTTAATGCAACATTTGTAATAAGTTCATAAAATATTAGACCACTGGATATGGACGCACACACTGTAAGGGGTGGGGACGGTGAGTTAGGCACCGGGAACACCACCCTCCTCGGTTAAATCGTACCAACACACCCTTCCACGGGGAGATCTCACCGCACACACCCTTACAATCCTCCTCCTTTCCAACAAGAAATATTTTTCTTTCAATTTTTTTTTACCATTATACATGCCTATAACAATTTAGCATTTTAACACAAAGCATCTTCAAATATCTTACCACAATTCATTTACTTATTCACAAAAAATGTCTTCAAGTAGATCCCGCAACAACACCACCCTAAAATCGAATGTAAACCAACCCTATTTAAATACAAAAGTAATAGGTTTTGAATCAATTCTACAAAGCCCACCGTGCATAATTTGACGCTCCTTTGTACTCGCCAAATTATTCCACTTTCACGCTATGCAACATTTTCTGATTATGCCCAACCCAAACCTATTCACCAAATTCTTGCCTTCTCTCGAATATGTCCCACAAACCCATGACTCACCAGAAAACGTTCATTAAACCCAACCCTCACCCGAAAACCTTCCCGAAACACAATCCGTGCTGAACCTTCCAACCCTAAATTGAAAGGCAACACGGAAAATAATCCGTGGACAATGGATGAAGAAATATCATTGGCCCATTTGTGGATCAACATTTTGGTGGATGCGGCGGCCAAAAATTCGCAAGCGGCGTAACATTTTCCGCTACACGTCACGAATCGATTTCATAAGGAATGGGTCGATGTTTATTGTACAAAATATGAATTGACCACTAAATATCGGGACGTCAACCAAATATTTACGAAATTCAACGAGTTGTACCACAACTTAAAAACCCAACGCATAAGGGGGCAAAGTGATCATAACGTTTTCGAGACGGTGGTAGACATTTTTCGACATGAGAATCACGAAAAGGTAATAAATATGTCGATGTTTGAAAGATCGTGAAACCTTGTAAAAACAGGCATGAAGTGAATGCCGAAGAAACGTGCGCAACGAAAAAAAGAACAAAAAAAAATCTAAGACAAGTTACACAGCTTCCTCGTATGCTCGTGTCAACATATACTTGAACGAGAACGCCGGCGATATCGAATTCCCGAAACTAGTCTGTCCCATCGGCAGAGATAAGGCAAAAATGAAAGACTATTTGCCTGTAAGTTAGGCTCGTACATAAATGACGATATCACAGAAACGTCAATGTAGTTCGAACAATATATAATATCAAACTTGATGCACGAATGTAGTTCGAACAATATAATATCAAACTTGGCGCATGAATCTAGTTTGAAGAAGAAAAATTGACCAAAAAAGAAAAAGGTCTGCTAAGAAAAACAAAATGCATGCGAAGATAAACGACTAAAAGGCATCAACACAGATTAGGCGAAAAGGAAAGACTATTCCTCTAGTATGTGGATCATACAAAAATGATGATATCACGAAAATGACAATGTAGTTCGAATAATATAATATCAAACTTGATGCACGAATGTAGTTTGAACAATATAATATCAAACTTGACACACGAATGTAGTTCGAACAAGAAAGATTGGCCAAAAAAGAAAAAATTCCACCAAACAAAACGAAAGGCATGTGAAGATAAACAACTAAAAGACATAATTTTTTTTCATAACACCAACCGAAGATCTCGAGGGGGATGCACTACAAATGGTGTCACAACACAAGGAGGAAATCATGAAAAAAATATATAAATAGAGTTGTTCAAATTTATATAATATTTTTGATGTACTTTCTAATTTTATTATGTTTTTTTATTTATTTTCAATTAATAAAGTAATTTTTTATTAGTTTCAGTATTGCTTAATTAAATTATATTTGTTATAAATGTGGTTATTTATTTTGTTATTTATTTATTTTAATAAAAAGTTAGGAAAGGGTGAGAGTCGATGGGTGACCATTTTCTAGATTTAAAGGAGTGAGGGAGAATGAAGGAAAACTGATGTAACACATAGATGACAGTTCACTGAAGAATGAGTCACACATTTGGGACAAGAATTGCCTTCGAAAAACATTCCAAAAATATGGCAAAATCAGCAATGTTTACACAGGTAGGAAAATATATGCCCATACAACTAGTCTGTACCTTCTTTTTTATGACCCAAGACATCAGTTTTTTGAAGGTTAGTAGTCTTTTTTTTTTCATTTGGTGTGTGCCACCTAGTTTTCTAGTGGTGTCTCTATTTTTAAAAGAAACAATTTTTAAGTTAATATAATACATAATAAGGGTTGAATACCTTCTTAAGTGGTGTCCTAAGGTCCCTCTATTTTATACATACATCCTCTTTTACATACAAACTCATCACCTATGTTTCTTCATGCCTCCCGACCTCCTTGAGACATCCAAATCTAAATTCCATTTAAT
This sequence comes from Cichorium intybus, assembly GCA_023525715.1. Taxonomy (NCBI): domain Eukaryota; kingdom Viridiplantae; phylum Streptophyta; class Magnoliopsida; order Asterales; family Asteraceae; genus Cichorium; species Cichorium intybus. Next base: position 60,460,552 of record CM042011.1, read on the forward strand.
AGCTCCATCAAGTCTCCCTTATCCATGTAAACATCGTTGATTTTTGCTATATTTTCGGAATGTTTTTCAAAGGCAATTCTTGTCCCAAATGTCTATGTGCGTAAAATGGGTTTAAGTGGTGTAGATATATTGTTTTTGGAATTCTTGCATATTATAAATCCCAAGCAAATCTTATTCATAACCCAAGGTATCGTCCCATTCCCTTACCTAAAGCTATGTATACAACCACATTACTAAGAAAATGGGTCAGTGACTTAGGATGTTTGTTATATGGATGCAAATCGAACATATACAAATCCACCTAAACCCAAGTTATTTAGTCTACTTTAGGTGATTTAGATTCTTAAACTTAAACATCAGGTCTTCTACATGTAAAGTATGCAAGGGCAAACACATGTTGTAGCCAAGGGTGTCCATGGACACCTTGGTTTTGGATTTCTTTTTATGTATACTAAGTTTTATATGGACAACTGCTGAAAAAAAGTATTTTAGTAAATTTACAATTTTATCCCGTTTCTTTGGATGTTGAGGCAATTAACAAGAAAATAAATCTTTTATAATTATTCGATTTGTATCAAGAATTTTAGAATAAGCTTAATTTTTTTTTGTTTATGAATTAAAAATATGTTTGTTGTTTTTATTGTTGGTGTATGATGCTGTTTATTTCTAATTTTATTTATTTTACATGTTATATTTGGTATCAAAGTTGAATGTTATATTTGCTTTAGATATTAGTATTGACAACCCAACCCGATAAAAAACTTGTGACCTTTTTGTTTTTTCATCTATTTTGAGGTGGACACCTGTGAGTTTGAATATTATATGCGTCACTAAAAGCATGTGTCACATCATGGTGTATCTTTATCATGAGTCACAAGAGTTTCATCCTATATACACATCTATAGATGAAGCAATAACAAATACAATGAAACGTCCCTTTTTTATCATGTTAAATAACATAGATCTAATCGAATCTCTATTTTCCTTTATAAATAACAGAATAACCAAGAACAAAAACTAGTACAAGGTATTTTACTAATTATGAGCAACTATAAAAAGTTGGTCCATACAAAAAGTTTGCCAAATGTGAAGTTTTTTTTTTTTTTTGAAAATGAAAATTTTAAAGTCTTTTCTGAGAAAAAAATGAGGGTCTTTTTAGAAAAAACAATTTTTCCAGAAGGTGACTTGGAACCGAGTAATTTGACAAAATTGAAAATAAAATTATAAAATTATTTTAAACTGAAAAAATATAAAATATAATGTTTTTATGAAATAATACCATAATTATATCGTATAATACGTTAACAACATCACATCAATGTCTGCATATGATATATTGCATATGATATATTACACTAGTCGAATATTCGCACGTTGCGCAAAATAAAACTATATAGTTAAATTCTTTACATATACGTTTTGAAAATAATAATGTTACTGACATTAACTATAAAATAATAACTTTTGCAATAAGTTGATATATACATTTTTAATTATTTTTAACCATATTATGAGATATACATGTAAATAAAACTAAACATAGCTTTCGATTTAGTATTGCAATTTAACGTTATGATTTATTAATTAAAACTATTCATATGTTGATTTTTTTAAATTTCGATCATGATGATTAATTGACATATGAACCATTGTTTGTAAGTTAACGTAATGTAGTTTTTTGTTAATTAATTAAAAACCACTTATTGGAAATTTTTTGAATTATGTTACAAAATAGTTTTTTGTATGTTTATTTAATTTTACTTGTCATTCTACATTTATAATATTTAAACTTGTTTAACTATTTTGAAATATAATATTTGAATATATTTTTTAAGTTTATTTGATATTTTGATTTATGTTTTAGATTTAACATATTTAACAAATTAAATGTATTATAATCATTAAAAAAATCTGTTATTACTAAGATAATATTATATTTAGTACCACATTTAAATTAATAAATTGATTATATTAAAACTAAGTTGAAAATTGAAAGATTATAGAGGTTTTAAATGGACATGATAAGAAGAGAAATGTCTCTATTATATTATAAGACATTATAATTTATAAGATAAATAAAGATAATACTCTCTTCCCACTCACTTGCGAGATGCCAAGGCTACTAAAAGAATTTCGTACTTCACATTTATTTTGCTGCGACGGTAGGGTCCCTATGAATTACACACTTTACTTAGTGGCGGGACCTATAAATACTTTCATCACTTCTTGATTGAAAAAAAAAAAAAAAAACATTAAAGGTGATACATCTGAATAAAGAGAATGTTAACATTTACCAAACACGGAATGTAGTCATGTACTCAATTTAGCAAAGGGGCCACTTATTTTCGTGGATCGATAGACTGAAAATAAGAGAGCGTCACTAGTGTATGAGAAGTGGTGGTAACTTTCAGACTTTCGGATAACATTATAGACTGATCATATATGGTGAATTCTAATATCTAAATGTAGTGTGTTTTTTAACAACTTAATTTGCGTTGTTTACGTAGATTGCTGTTGAGGTTGAACATGCTATATTGTGTCAACTTGAACATCTTGTTGCTCCTTCCTCTCCCTCTCCCGTTCTTTATCTGTTCCATGGGCGGGAGTCTGTTGGGTTGAAGATGATTAAACATGTACAAAACCCGGGAAATGTACCTAACATATCTATGAAACAAAGTTATTGTTTGAAATACACAGGGAACGGTTTATTTTAAAAACGCGTAGATGATTAAGGTAGTGATCGAGAGTAAGTACGTAGAGTAAAGTGAGTAAATTCAAGAATAAGTGTGCGGTTTGCGTCCTAAGCCTTATTGGAGGGAACTCTTATGGTTTTTTTTAATCTTCAAATTAAGGAGCTATGAATTAGATATGTTGAGATAATGGGTTGACCTTCAAGTTCTACTGTTGCTAGTTGGATCTTTTAACTTAACTTTCAAGAATTCGTTTTATGCTTTAGAGAGTCCCACAGATCGCGGCCGGATTCAGGAGTTTTGACCCTGGTAAACACCATCATAACAAAATCTTTTTCATCGGATGCACTACATACAATAACATTTTTTTTTACATTATAAAGCTTCTTTTGTTATGCGCATCTAAGATTCATCAGCAACAGAAGCTATACATCAGAAAAAGCAAACGCCTAAATTGCCGAAGTTTTTATATTTGATAAAGATCAACTTTTTTTTTTTTTTTTTTTTTTTTTCACTCGATACAAGTTCAATAAGATGAGACCTTAGTGGAAAGGGAAGAACTTTTTCTGATGATTTCGAAAGGGATGGGTAATGTCACCAATTAAACTCATATCGTGGAGTAGAGTCTGATTTATGAATTCAAGGTTCAAATTTGCGATGGAGAGTAACATGCCAAAGATGAAATACCAATAGCTGTTTAACACTATTCTTTCCTTGACCAGTGTTTCTGATCCCTGTTCATGGCTTTGGTAGCTGAAATCTCATGCTCTATATCTTCTCCACTTGCCTTAACAATTATGAATTTACCTGCATAAAACTAAAGCTATTTTCGTTGTTGGCAGGTACTACTATTACCATCCCGGTGCAACAATATGCAGTAAACCAGTTGTTTGGCATGAAAGTATGAACACCAAAAACTAACATTCTACAGGGAATGAACGATTGAAAAGAAACGTAAGCACACAGTTGCAGCTTTTTATTAAAAAACAAGAAAAAAGATAGTGCTAGAAGGTGGATTAATATTAAATTTCAAAAATCAATATTCCTTCAGAAAAAGCATTTTATTCCGATTCATTTAGTGCGCTCATGATTAACATTTTACATTGTGCACTATTGAATTCAACAATAAACTAGTACTCATTTCTTGCACAAGTCAAAGTCCCTCTTTCTTTTTGTTACTTTAGGAACAAAAAGAAAGTAAAAAGAGTTTATCTCTTTTATAATTTTGTGTGGATTGGTAGGCCGGCCCCAACTAATTAGACTGCGTGTGAGCATAGGTCATAAGTCATAACTTTATGCTATACACTAGTAGCAATTAAACCCTTCTAACACTTTTGTTCCAAAATCTGTATTAAATCATGTTTCGTAGTCAGTGGCGGACGCAGAACAAAATCTCAGGGGTAGCACATAATAGTTTAGGGGTAGTACACCGAAAAATTTATACTACGATGAAAAATTTTCCAAAAATTTTGCACTACACCAAAAAATTTGAGGGGTAGCACCTGCTACCCCAGCCAACCCCTATGTCCGCCCCTGTTCGTAGTATTAATGGATTGGTATTTAGCACACGTTTAACTGCATTAAGATAACGGACTTGTCGTAGACGTCTAGCATGTTAGACTTAAAATTGATTTTGTAATAGCAGCCTTGAAAAGCTTCTTTTTTTTTCTTTCTTTTGCCTCTTCTCTTGTTATGATGGGATAGGTAGGACTTGGAGAGTGATGGTTTTATAAATTGTGGCTTTATGGTTGCTTTATTTGGTCACCCTCCTCAAGTTGGAGTTGTTTATATGAGAACACACTGAAGTGCACCAACTTTTCCAGATATGGACACCTTCCACTTGTTGGAGATGGGTTTTCTGAAATTGATGGATGGTTCATCGATTATTGGAATTTTTTTTTTTTTGCTATTTTGATACGGGATAAGTATATAAGTAGGCTGAACCGTGTATAGAACAGTGAAAACAACAAAAACATTACTAAGAAACATGATCTTAGCGACAAGATCTTAGGGTCGAATTAGATCGTCTTTATATATAACTTTAAACTATGCAGGGAATCGCTAGTCACAAAAATGAGTTCTTTTACTTATTGCTATTTTTGTGTTCAATAAATGGGAGGGAGTAATTTTCGGACACCTGCAGCGATGACAATGTGGTCGTCGTGGCCTTGATCAATCATAACCCATGGCTTAGAAGAAGAAAAAACATGCAAATTGCTAGCAGTAACCTTTATACCAAATGAACGTAACCAACAGCTAATAATTGTCTTTATGAAAGGCACAACGGCAATGTAAATCGTTTATTGGCCCACCTAATTAAACCATGTTCCATCTTGGGGAGGATTCTAGTTTTAGTATATTTTTTGTACATTTCTTTCAAAAGTTTGGGACATCTTGGAGCAATATATCACTCCAAAGTTGAAATCTATGAGATTTGTTAAAATAATACATTTAATTCAAACTTAACAACACATCCAACAAATTTATTAATCTGGTTAATGCAGGAAGTCCGAGGGGGCATTTGTGGACATTGTGGAATTTGAGGGTGGAGCTATGTGAGAGCAGTTGTAGCTGACTTATAGCCGGAGGACTTAGAGTGGACAAGAACCAAAGTAAGGGGGACGCGGCTCACTACCATGGAAGTTGTGGAAACACTACTACAAAAAAGGCTTTCCATGACAGACGAATTATAACGTACAAAATGTTTGTCGTAAAAATTTGTCATCCACTGTGATTTGCGACAGACATAAGTGTTTGTCGTAAAACTCTGTCATCTTTTTTGAAAATTCACGGCATAAAAAAAGTCCGTCGTTAATTAGCATCTATAATTGAAAATTCACGACATATAACAAAGCCCGTCATGAATTAGCGTCTAAATCGAAAAAACACATGCAATATAGAACAAAATTTTCATAACCCGCCAATACAATCACTTCTCACATCTTCATCTCCATCGGTCAAGTACAGCGCCCGCACTTCGTTTCTCTCCATTGGCGCTTCCTTCCATTGATCACCGGAGTCAACTGCTGATGTCTGAGCTCCGTCCATCGCCCCTGCCGTCCTACCTTGGTCCAAAGCCACCACATAGCAGATTAGCAGGTATTCTCTTCGAATTCTGAATCAATTTCTAGGGTTTCAGATTTAATCAAATTTCTTCCTTTTACTTTCGAATTTGCAAACAATCTCGAAACAAGAATCAAATTTGTGTTTTAATAGCTTCTCCATTTTCAACGACAAGGAATGTTCATGAAGATTTCGATTTACCTGATGAACTGGTGATTTCGATTTACCTTGTTTGATGTGTTTGAACTGGATTGATGAACTGATGATTTCGATTTACCTTGTTTGATGTGTTTGAACTGGATTGATGAACTGATGATTTCGATTTACTTAAGCTTTGTTCAAAAACATGTTAGAGCTTGGTTGGACTTCACTTTCTATACTCTTACAGGATTTGTTATCAGCAACCATGGATTTCTCGAGCATGTTCATCGCTAGATCATCCAAGTTCATGTAAAATTAAAAACAGGGCTTTCCTCGTGAGTTTGTATTATCATGTTTAATACTTATAATAACCTATAAGAGTTATTGCTACCTTCATTCAGATTTGCAGTGTTTGTTTCAAAGTTTAATAAAGTTGTCATCCAGATTTGCAGTTTTTGTTTCAAATTTAATAGATTTGACATTTTAAAGTAAAAACGAACACTTAGGACATCAACAAGGATTTCTGTCTTCTTAGGAAAAGAAATTTGAATCACATCTCCATATATGTTATCTTTTTGAATCTCAGAAAAGAAAAAATAAACAGTTCTTTCTCAGTTTTTGTCAATCTTCACTTTTCAAGTCAAATTTATTAGTTTTGAACAATTATACATATTTCCATTGTAGAGACTATGTTTTAGTAAATATATTGTGATTATCAAAACCATTTGGCGACAAAAAATCCATATGCTTTGATAAAAAATTAGTCAAATTTGACTATCATTACTGGAAATATTGGAAAAATATAATAATAATATCATTTCAAATAAACTCATCTTTGACTATTCATATAGTGGATCTTGGGACTACGAATATTCACACCAAACGTTCCCGTAGTACTTGTTGGGAGAAAATTAGGTACAATTTACAATCCATACAATTTTTTTAAATTGTATTTCAATAGTCCTTATAGTATTTCTTGAATTAAGCATATTTTATGTTTACTATCTTTATGACGATAGGGGGTATTTAGCTAATCATATGGGTTTTAATGTCATTACATCTGCCCGGGTACTAAATTATCGACCTTTGTAGCTTTTAATATAGGCAATGTACTTTAACTTCATCAATAATAGCAAGGTAGTTGCACTTTTACCCATGATAGCAATATGTAACAATTAAGATGATAATGATTTAGGAAAGGACATTTGGAGAGCACAACAAGTTGGTGGGTGGAATATTTAAAAGGGAAAAGAAAAGGAGGAAGAGGATTGAGGCTGTTGGGATTGAATGCGTATGTCACAACCTTTATTTTTCGGTGATATTGTATTTAACAGTTAATGTTGGATAAATTTAGAATGGTACTTTGTATTTGACATACTTTAAATTGTGTATTGGATTGTCTTTTTGTTTATAGATATTATATTTTGTATTATGAGATATTTTTGTGTGATTTAATTTGATTAATATTGGTACAATTTAGACAAAAGACCATATTTTTTCAATACGTAAACTACGACAGACATTGTCTATCGTAATTGTCTGTCATAAATTTATGACAAACAAATGTTTGTCATCTTTCATTTATGATGGGGCTTTCAATGACAGACATTTGTGTGTCATTTATGGTAATTTATGACAGACATTGTCTTTCATGGAAAGCCTTTTCTTTAGTAGTGACACGTGGACCTATTCCGACCCACGGGTGATTCATGGGTCAACTTGTGAATATAAATATGTTTTAGCTTTCCGTTTGAGTCATTTTAATTGATTATTTTTTGTGCTATACTCTCTCGTTGCTAACAGTATTGTTGATATTTCAGATTAGGGTTTGAGTGAGTAAAATTTTAGGATTTCTTCAAAGATCGCAGTGTAGGTATTTTGTAGAGAGGTTTTAGTTGTAAAAGTTGTATTATTTATCAAAAAAAGTTGAGTTTATGGTTTTCACATGGTATCAAAGCCACAATCGGCTTGTTATTGTTGGGTTTTACCGTCATTTTATCAACCTTATCTCAATCCGTTGGTATCTCTAGATCGGTTATATCTTGTATTTAACAGTTAATGTTGGATAAATTTAGAATGGTACTTTGTATTTGACATACTTTAAATTGTGTAATGGATTGTCTTAGATCTTGACATATTGTCCTTGAAGATATTTGTTGGATCCTCTAGATCGGTTATATCTTGTTCTTATTTTTATAAAATCTCATAGATCTGGACGTGTTTTTATTGCTTGGCTAACGTGATCATCATTGATGTTCGTCATATCCTCTTTACTTGGTTATATATGGATTCTACTCTTGTCAGATCTCTCAGATATTAACTCTTGTCAGATCTATCAGATATTAACTTCACAGAAAAAATATCTCGTTGTGCACTCCTATATGTGGTTGTTGGAGGTGTGAAGTGGTATACGACGGTGTGTTTTGGGCCTAAGTTCTCCAAGCGTGTGCGAGCACAATAAGTTTGTGGGTGAATTTTCTTTAACCCTTCTATAAGTCTCCATTTATCTGTTTTTGTCATATATTTGTTTTGTTTAGGTGTATTATGGGAAGTTGCAGTTGTTGCAATTTGATCATATAAACAAGAACATATAGTAGCGGAATATTTAACAAGATCAAATCAAAAGTTCATAAAAAAAATCATGCAAGGATCATACATTTCATAATCAGTATCATGCAGTTCATAGCAATTGCATCAACTAAAGATGAATCAGATTTTCATACCTTAGTTTGGATGTAAGCACCCAAACCAGAATTCCTCTAATGATTCACACCCAAGAACTCCAGAAAACCAGACAGACAGAACTTCATCTTGGCTGAAAACTAGATCTAGATTCCTTGAAGGGTTATGGAAATCGCCATAACCAAAGGAATGGGAAAGGGAGGGCAACCCAAAAGGACCATGCTAATATTAGAAATATCATTCCTAATTAGTTTCCAAATTAATTTATCAATTAATTACTAATTAATTTATTTCTCAATAAATTTAAAAACTAATCATTCCTTCTATTTTGTTTGACTGTTTGTTTTTACTGGTTCGTGAGGGCAACCCAAAAGGACCATGCTAATATTAGAAATATCACCACCAGTTAATGACCTTAGAAACTATTTCCAACAGTAGTTGTGGTTGCACTATAAGTCTGTTTCTCCTTCCCTAGTCTGTAGCAAGGATTGAGAATACTACAAGTTTTGGTGTTATACTCCTTCTTCTATAAGTAGCAACTTATTTTCCATATTAGAATTTAGGCTTTGTTAAACTGGTTATCAACACTAGTATTGTATGCTTTATTTGTTTTTTTATTTATTTGAGTTGTTTCTCCTTTATCATTTGTTATTATTGCTGGTTTTTAGTATTTTGCTAAAGATTTTGTTATTTTCTCCATATTTTCTTATCAGATCCTTTGGTTTTATTGTTATCCTACTTTGGAGAGTGTGTAGTTAACCTTGACCTTGTTGGGTTTTAATGTAAACATATAATTAACAAAATCAAAGCAACGAAAGCAATAAAAGATCAAAATCAAAACTCAAGCAAGAGGATCGTAAGTTTAAATATCAAGTAACATTATAAATACTTAATAAGCAAGTTAAAGTTAATACCTTTGAAGATCAAGAAATAGATGGATTAGTTTCCAAAGTAGCACCCCTCTAATGTAGTAGCACCCCAAATCAAGATCAAAAGGACTCCACAATACTTCTCCAAGCTGTGACTAAGGTGACTCAAAAACCGTGAGCAAGCTGACTCCAGACCATGATCAAGGGAGAGGGGAGGGAGGAAGGGCCATCGAAACCTTAGGCTTAACAGCTTGGGTTTCTCAATGATTGTGTATCATGTTGCCTCCCTTGAGCCTCCTTTTATAGGGGTGAGATCCCTAGGGTTTTTTTTTCAAGTCTACTTCGTATGGGATCCCTTAAACTCTGTATCAAGCCTATAAGTGATATATCATGAGACACCCCATTTCTACTGTTTGCAAATACTATGGTTTTTCGTATAAATACATGAATACAAAAATACGGTTTATCAAAAACTGACAAATTTACATGCTTAAAAAACAGTGGGTGTCACAAATCCATACCAAAACTAACCATAGTAAGCAAGAAAGGATTAAACCTTGAGTCCAAGATAGGAGCTAACTCGAGCTCCACTCCAGCTAAACTTCATCCAATTATAACATATCGTTTTAACCTGGAATACATGGCAAAACATATAATACGTAAGACAATAATGTCTCGTGAGTTACATGAGTTTTAGACTCAAATCTTCAACTTCTTTTTCCAACTTTTATTTAAAACTTATCACATAAAGCATCTTTCAAAACTTTATAGTAATAATATACTATACTCTTTACTTTTCAAAATCATTTCATAATATACTTTGCAAATATAACATCTTTCAAAACTTTATAGTAGTAACATACTATAACTCTTTACTTTTTAAAATCACTTCATAACATACTTTGCAAAAATAACATCTTTCTTACTTTCTTTGACTGGTTTTATAAGCTTGCTAGATTTTTATACTTAGGGCTTTAATCACCATAAGTGATACCCCAAGTCTCTATGTCTAAAAAGAACAGATCAATCCTCACCATAGAATTCTTAGGCAATCTACTTCGCGATGGGGCTTTTTCCCAGTAGACCCCTTACCTAACCTGGGTAGGTGGAACATAGTTCCCTTACTAACGCTGCTTGCTACAATTACCAGTCATACAAAATACTTTCTGCTTACTTTAACATTACTTACTTACATAGTGGCTAATTGCCAAACTTCACCATTTCTTGTCTTTATGGCTGAATGCCAAATTCATAACTTTCGTTTCACAAAAACCATATGTTTAAAACATGTCTTTATAACATTTTAGGCTTAATGCCAAATCATACTTTCCAACCATCTTATGGCTATATGCTCATTCATACTTGAAAACTTACACAATTTGTAACCAAAACATACTTCTTAAACATATTGTGGCTATATGCCTATCCATACTTTCAAATATGTATAACTTTTATTCAAAATATACTTTCACATAACTGGTACATAGGCCAGTATACTTTCACTTAATATAACTTGTAGTTCAAAACTTGGCTTCAAATATAGCATTATACTTTCACAACAAATTAGAAACAATACTCTTGCATATAACTTCACATAAAGAGATTTTTATAAGAAATCTTGAATATACTTACTTGCCATGTACCCCAGAATGGGTAAAAATACTGCATGTACTCACCTCATGTATTGCTAGTGGATTGACTACACGTTCCTTGTATTTATACTCTTTTGATTCAATAATCACTTGGCATGAACCTATATTTAACATGTTATACATTAACATTCATGCTAACTGACTCTATAACTCTTTAGAGTCCTTATTATACCATTATGGGCCATAACAAGTCTATAACTTTTAAATGACCAACTTTAAATAAATCGTATATTATACGTATTTTACTACAGTACCCTCGGAAGGTCGTATTTTCATTCCGACAATTTTCTGTGACATTTTGGACCATATTAAACCTATGTTCAAAATTTGAGGTCAAACGGACAAGCCTAGCATCAAGTTCCAAAAATCAAGTTCACTTGGCAGGAGACTCAATTGAAAAACTGCATTGTGAGTCTGCCGTGGGGTCGCGACCCGACCACATGACCATCGCGTCGCGATCTGGTCTGCAGCAACCAGAAATCGTGATTTTTAAGCTATAAATTTCCATTTTTCTCATTTTAAGCCCTTAATACATGACTTAATCACTAAGGTTTGTTTCAAGACCAAAACCATTCATTTACTTCAGGTTTTTAACCATAAAAATCCTAGATTTCAATTATTTTCCAAACATTCTTGTTTTTGCATTTTTGATTCAAAAACCGAAATTGTTCGAGATTGATCACTTCTGCCGATTTATTTTAACCATTATCACTTATGGAACTTATCAAAACCCCTTAGAATCAATTTGATCATGTAAAACTCGAATTCTAGGGTTTTTGAACAAAATTCCAATTTTCAACAATAGCAACCTACTTTGATTGTTTCAAGATATGTTCTTATTACTTAAAATCCATTTCACACTATAAATCATTTAAACTCCTTTGATCAATGACTGTAATTTCAATCCTTAGTTCTTCCCATGAAGAACACACAAAACTTGGATTAGAAATCATTCACTAACCTTGGTTTTTAGCTTGAAACTTCCAATTCCAAGCTTGATTCTTCAATTCTTCTTATATCTTCACGAATTTCCAGGATTTTTCTCTCAAGAAAACCCTCCCGTAACCTCTCTAGAACTCTCTATAATTTCTGAGAATTATGAGAGTTATTTTTCTCTTTTTATATTTTCAGATTTTACAATTTAGTCCCTGAAGTTCTATTCCTTGGGCTTTAACCACTATAATAAATTTTTATCACATAAAACCTTCTTTTCTTATATTTTTGCCACAAGCAAACAATATTTTTACATGTTTGGTCATTCGCATGGTTTAATATCCAAATTACCCTTTTATGGTAAATTGACCAAATTACCCTTTTTACTAGAATTAACTTTCATATACTTATCACCATTATTTGGTGTCACAATTTCATTTCGTTTCATATTATCTAGCCAAAAAAATCATATTTTTATTATCTAAAAGTCATTTGAATATCAAATGACCATTTTTCCCTTTTTCATCATTTTTCTCCAAACGCTTGGAATTTTACTACATTTCCAAATAAATTACTTTAAAACTTCCAGAATGTTTTAATCTTTTCCTTATATATTTTCTCGAATATAAATTCACGATTTTTGGGTCGTTACATATCACTTATCATATTTGGTTTAATTTCTCATTTCCCCTTCCTTCTATTTCCATCATTAATTTAGTTTGTTCTCTTAATTATGCCTCGTGTGTAACCCAAAAGGACCATTCTATTTATAGAAATATCTCATACTTGTTGAGGAATTGTGCCCTATTTCCAATAGTCTCTCACTTATACATGTCTCAACAACTATATGATTGTAGTATATAAATTAGAATGGTGCTCGTCATCCATGAATACTATTGTGTTCAACACTCGAGGATGTGAAAAGGCCAGTGATCAAAATCCCTTTGTTATGTGAAATCCATATGGGCATGAGACACGAAATATTGTCAATATTGGACGCTCAAAATTGTGTCTATCTTTAAGTATTTGTGATGACTACAAAAGACGGTACTATTTATGTACTATCAATTCAATCTGTGCATGGCCATGTATTTGATGTTAGCAATAAATCAACAAGGGGCCCACGTATATTGCTTATACTGTCAGGGTAAAAGGAAAATATAGATATTGACTGCGTAGTCCTTCCTACATATCGTTTCATACCTGAACATTCGCTGTATACTGCCATTTACAGTTAAAAATAGAGAACACCAAATTACACCGGATATTAGAACAAGAATATCATGCATCTTTATTTAAATGATATGAGATATTACTATCTTAGAATTACTAGTAACAGTTTCCATGAAGTAATATCTAAGTGCAAGTTATTCCAAATGCTTGATATCTATCAAGTACATATGAGTGTTAGTCACGTCACTATATAATATGCATACCCATGGACAATCAACTAACACCTCATACCAATCTTCATTCACTACTTACTTCCATGAAGTATGATCGATTGTGGAGGTTTCAAATATGTATATATATATATATATATATATATATATATATATATATATATATATATATATATATATACACACACAATATTATGGAAGTATAACAAACATGCAAAGTTGGAACACAATAATGAACTAAAGAAAGTAACTGCCTCTAACATATTTTAAGTTCTCCAAAAAATAATCATCACATCATGTAAATATTTATACTTCATAAGTTCCAAAAACCTAATACAAAATAAATAAAATATACTCAAGATAGTTTAGCTGCTAATCGAATCCCTATTGACTTAGTATGCCCATCATGCTTCACTTGCGAGAATTGATAACGCGCTTTTATATCATATTATTTATGTGTTATTTGGTGTGTTTTAGTTAAATTATTGTTATAAATAAAATGAATACACTCATTTTCATTGGAAGTTGCTTGAGGTAGAAAATGTGTTAAATTTCAGGAATTAGAAGCAAAAATGGAACAGGATTAGAAATTATTGAAGAAAAACAATACCGATGCTATCAGAAGAAAGTGATGCTATCAGAAGGGAGCGGTGTTATGAGGACTTAGCGACGTTATCAAGAGACACTTAGCGACACTATCAGGAGTTAGTGGTGCTAGGATATAGCATTAGCGACGCTACCCGTAGATTACACCGGAATTCAAATTTGACTAGTCAAAGCGAAATATATTGGAGTTCGTTGGTTAGCGGTGCTAACTCACCTGATTCCACCACTATAAATAGAGGACTCTAGGTCAAGTTTCAGGGTATCCCGGGCTTCACGAGGGGATCAGGAAAGCATCCATCGAGAGTTCTTTAGATCTCAAAGCTTGTTTTCATTCTTATTTGGTTTCTTTTCAATAGTTCGGTTAGATGATCATCGTTTTGGCTTTTTAGCCAGTTTTCTTAGTTTGATATCAACTCAGTGTTGGAGTATTCTGGATCCAAGAATTTCTCTAATTACTTGACATTGAGTTTTAGATCTCAGGAGAATCAATTGACTCATGTACTTCTTTGGTTCATATTTTAGATAGTTAGTGATAGTTTGGAACAATTTGTTACGATTTTTGGTTTTTATTTGGTTTAATGTTGTCTTTGATCTGTAGTTGCTTAAGTACTATATCTGAAGTTTACTTTATTTGAAATTGATTTCCATTTGAGTTTGGTTTATGTCAAGTGTTTGCGATTCTATGGCTATAGAGTGACACTATAGTCGGATAGTTTTGTAGAAACAAAGTATCAACCACATACTCCTTGATTCGACCCTCACTTACACTAGCTATTAGAGGATTGATATTTTAGTATTTTTAACCGCATCAACAACCGCACATGTCAAATTTTGGTGTCGTGGCCGGGGAGCTATGCACTTGAGCAATTGTGTTTGGTTCTCATTTAATTTTTTATTTAAAGTTTACGTACATGCACATTCTCATATGGAAGACTACATTTACACGAATCAAAACATGTGTTGGGAGTACGGAAGTTTGGTGTATAACCAATATGAAGAGCATTATTACAATGAGTCATTCAACAGTAATGGGTGGTGGATTGACGATTCGACTCAATATGGGCACTATGAACCAAGAATCAGATGATTATTTTGGCCAAAAGTTGGATCAAGTATTGGACGTGTTGAATAAAACCTTTAATAAGGAGGAAAGAAACTCCAACTTGATTTCAACAAATGAAGGTCATTTGGAACAAATTGTTGAGCAGCCAAATCAACTATAACACTTGGTTTCTATAACTAAGAAAAACAAGTAAGAGTTGGAATGGGAGGGAGATAGCGACACTATCTCTTGGAGATAGCGGCACTATCTTGTGACACATCGCTATTCAGGAAGTGGACACGTGGCAGATAGCGACGCTATCTATTTCTGTGCATAATTTTATTTTAAAATGGCCTGTTGATGGTCACTTGGTCTAATTCTTGATATTTAGACCATTTCAGAGAAGGGAGGGCCGATTTTTACCGCTGTGGATTTAAGAAAGAAGAGAATTTGATGCAATGTGATCATCTTGAAGGTAAGTCTCATTCTTTCAAGATTAATTTATTAAATTGAGGTTTGAATGAGTTTAAGAATCATAAACCTTAACTGATTACACTTCTGGTGATGTGTGCCATTTAGATATTGTGGTGTTAAGGTTTTATGGTGTAAAACGAGTTGAAGTTGTAGCTAAAAGTTTAAAAGTGGGTAATTTGGTGTAATTAAGGTTTAATCTTGAAATAACAATGTTTGGACGAATTTTGAGCTTGTAATACCTCTTAGGACTAAAAGGTGACTAATAGATGCAAAAGACCTAATTGAACAGTGGTCTGGACCGATTCAGAAGGGAGTTAGTGCTGAGTTCATACGTAGCGACGCTATCTATGAACACATTAACGACACTATGGTTGAATGTTCATAGATAGCGACACTATCTGCTCAGTGGAGGTAAATTCAGCTGTTTAATGAGATCGAGGTGTTTTGTCTCAAGTAATTGAATGAGTATGTTTATTTTGGTGATTAAACAATAGTTGGGGACAACGATAATGAGATATAACTCGGATGCAAGGGGATCATTATACACGTTTATCGAGGTGAGTAACTTTACATAGCTTTGACTGGTGTTTTCTTCATGCTATGCTTTGCATAATAACGAATGCTTAGTTATAAAATGTTGCTATGTGTTGTTTGTGTGTGTGTGTATATATATATATATATATATATATATATATATATATATATATATATATATATATATATATATATTATGATGGTGTTAGGATCAATACCTTGGTGAATAATAATATGAACAATATTATGTGTTGATATATGTGTAACTCTAAGAGTAGTTGACTCTAGATATGAGTGGTGTAATCATAGGCGACTATGTTATGTGGTGTATTTTATATGGTGTTTTAATGGTTACATAATGTGTACCTTGTAACCATTTGGTGTATCTAAAGACCGGTGATAAATTGGTGTTCCAATGATTGGCGGTAGATCTCTGGGTTGGTGGAAAGCCCAAGATCCCTCGATGAATGTTTATGGTATTGGCGTTAGTCCTTATATGGGTTGCATTTATGTTAACGGTGACCTTGGTGTATTATATACATGCTTTGTTGATGTTTGGTGTTCAGGTGATAGATGAAAGGTGAACTCTTAATGTCCTGTTAGATTATGAAATTTGTTGTAGCAATATACTATGCTATACTATTGTTACTCACTAAGTTTTTGCTTATGGTGTTCAGTTGTGGTGTTTTTGCAAGACTTAGATGTAGTAACGCCCGACTTTGATTGTGGGACGATCTCGAAGATATCTACTTGTCACTTCCAAGGCATCTAGTACTATGTTTCTAAATCAAATTGTATAAATTGTTGAAATGTTTTATTTATACTTGATGCTGGTTTATGGGGTGTTACATCAACAACCATCAAGAAAGCCTTCGAACACTGTGCCACCTGATGAGGTAATTGTTCCTTGTGCCGATAATATTGTGTATGAACCTACACCGCCTGAACCTGAGGTTGTGGTGGAGGATCATGCATATTTGGATGACCAAGAGACCGATGAACTGGTTGAAAACAAAAAAGTTGTGAAAGGGGTTGAAAAATCAAATAAAAGTTTAAATGTGTCAATTACAGCTGAGAAAGAGTTAGTGGAATACAAGCTCTGGTGGTGAGCGATTTTAAACCATCACATGACACCATTAACCCTGCATCTTGGGTACCAATCTACACTTTGGATGGTAGTCAATAAGATGCCGCCGATGTGGTGTTCGAGAAAAATGATCAGAGACTTGTACCCGCTAACGATCCTCCAATAAGTGGAAAATTGCGTGTAATTAACACAGTTTGCTCGAGTCGACAACCACCTCAAGAGACGAGACAACCCAATATACACCATACAAGACGAGCTTGAGAACCAGCAATAAATGCACTTCATGCTATTAAGCTGTCACTGGGTAAAAGACTTTGAAGAAAGGATCATACATGGGTGTTCAAAACAAGGTTCAAGCATTCTTGTGGGTGAATCGAATGTAATTGGTTAGGAGTCAACATAGTGGATGCATACATGCCCTTTGATCTAGGAAAAATGGAAGAATACTAGTTTGGGGGTGAAGGGATGACGTTCACAGTTCAAAAAAGCCAGAGGACAGATGATCTGCGATAATCATCGCTTTAAGAAAGAAAGGTCCAACTAAAAGACCTGCAGAAATAAGTGCTTTCGGGAGGCAACCATGTGATTTTTGGACAATTTATTTTTCATGCATTTGATTGAGACTTTTTATTTTTGAACCATCATTGCTTGTTATTCATTATTAAGCATGATATGGTACAACCCAAGTGTAGGGTGTTGCAGAAGGTCACAGAGCTAAAAGGCAAAGTTGAAAAGTTAAACAAAGAAGATAGCGTCGTCGCTAAGGGATACACATAGCGACGCTACCTTAAGACCCAGCCCGATGGGAAGCTGCGATCACAATCGTAATACATAAATACTATTAGTTATATTATAACATATGTTTTTCAGTTAGTTAACATTTTTATATAAGAACCATTGGGCATATGAATACGTTATTAGTTAGGTTTATTTGGTTAGTAACGTTAGACGCAATCCCGATCTTTTAGATTAAGGAATCACCGTGAAGACTATTCAGGGTACGAGAGATACACTCATTGTATCAGGTCAGTTTTCTGAGCTTTTACAAAACTGATATATATATATATATATATATATATATATATATATATATATATATATATATATATATATATATATATATATATATATATATATATATATACACACACACACACACACACAGAGATACACACACACACGAGTTGTTGGGTGAATGTAAGAATGAAAAAAGGAACGTAACGTCGTTCACTAATAAATAAAAGTTGTTATGATTAGTACACAAGAAGCATCTTGTTACTAAGTCGATACCGGCAATACATGTCTAGCCCTACTAGTACATTGTATAGAATTTATGACTCGGATAGCACACATGCTAGTTCGAAGCCCGTAAATGACTTAGATAAATTTAAGCACAACTCTGAGATCTCACCATAGTTTCTGTATTTCATCTTTTATATCATCAACACATTTGGTATTTTATACACAAACACACGAATCCACTAAGCCATTTGGCTTACGTATTTACACACACACACACACACAAAAACACACACACACACACACATATATATATATATATATATATATATATATATATATATATATATATGTATATATATATATATATATATATATATATATATATATATATATATATATATATATATATATATATATATATGATACACTTGGTAAGATAAGATCGGGTATTCGATATCTTAGTTATGGGACCAGATGACACTTGGAGACGTTACTTGTTGTTATAACTTTTAGTTATTTGCAAAATTTCTAGCTTGTATTTTCTTATAGCTTCCGTTGTAACTGAAAACCTGATATTTATAAACAAAGTTGAAGTTTCGATAAAGAAAGTCTCGGGGTGTCACATACGTTGTATGCCATGGGTGCAAAAATACAGTTGATTTGCATCAACTGAATCTCGAGACTATTGTAGAAGTTGAGTATACTCATTGAGGAGAGGTGGGTTCTGTTTGGACTCAATCATTTTCATAGAAAATCTCAAGTCTAGTGTTCTGAATTTGTTTGTGTGTCTGTGGGGTGGGGGGGGGGGGGGTTAGAGTTCTACAATCGTAGGGGTTTAGGGTTATGAAATCGAAGTCTTTACTTGATTCTGATGGGCAAGCAGTAGTCTGACGGCTCTGGAGGTGGTGTGGGGGCTAACGGTGGCAGCGGTCTGATTCTTGCAAGATTTGTTGAAAAAGGGTAAGGGCATGAAGGAGTACTAGATGTTTATTTTTTCTAAGTTGTCGAATAATAAGAACACAAAAAGTTGTGGTATGGAGGTGAGAGTTTTGAAAGCTCTTCTTTTGACTATTCTCTCTTATTATTATTTTTTTCCTTCTCTTAAAATGGAACCCTAAATTACCTCCGTATTTTTTTTATCTTTGGTCTTCTCTCTAAATGGAAGTTACGAAACCCTATATAGCCTCTGTGTTTTGAACGAGTGGGGATGAAAAACTGGAAATATAAAAAGACACAAGGACAGTGAGATGAGACACAAATATAAAAAGTGTCGCACGTATTTTTTTAATTTGGTTTTATGACAGGAAACAATGACATACATTAATATATGTCGTAAATCTTTAAGATTTTACTAAAGACGACATAAATTTTATGACAAACTTTTTTGTCATTCATAAAGATTGTGTGTGTATGTCATTAAAAACCATTTTTCTAGTAGTGATTTTTGTATAAGACTTGATTTTTATTGAAATTTGTATGGCCTTGAATTTGAATCACCTCTTCCTATGGGTATAATACAGATGGTGAAGAGCATGCCAGAAAGGTTAGAACTTTTACAAATGGTATATCTAATGTTCAATTTTATACCCATGTGAGATAAAAAAAATATCATATACACATCTATAACGTCACTTGCAAACCAAGTTTACATATCTTGATTAACCGCAAAGTAAATTTGTTCACTATATCACTACCAACAAGTCTAATTTCTAATCCAAGACAAGCAGTTGCAGGAGCAAGAGGGCTCTCGTCATAGTCGTAGCTAGAGGAGGATGCAACGGAAAGTAGAGGATGAAGCAGCAACGGTAGATATAGGAGGCGGTGCAATAGCAGCATAAGGAGGTACGTAGTAGAGACAACTAGAGCGCAATGCCGACGATGGAAGACATCAACAGCGACAAGTAGAGGAAGTAGCAGGTAGATAAGGCAAGAACATCGGTCTGAAGAGATAACAACGTCGACAACTAGAATAAACAGTATGCGCATTTCTGGGATGAACCTAATATAATTTATACTATTAAAATTGAATAAAAAACCGGTTAGCGATAAGTCGATACTTATTTAGATTAACATGTCTCGTAACTAATCATGAACTTAGAATATATGATATTAAACATTAAATTTGAAATATAGTTTATAAACTACAGATTTTTTCCTTGTAGTTTGCACTTTACATAATGGACTAAGTATTTGCATAGTTCACTTCCTATGGGAACAAAGAGCATTCGAATTATATTGTGAGGCTAGCCCTAACCCTAATTCTAGGACTGAAAAAACCTCCTAGCTAGTTTAAAACACCCCCAAATTAAGGAACCTCCAAAATTTTATTTGTTTTGTTCCTAAAACCATTGCCCACCACTTTTTTTGTGCCCCACTTTTTTTGTAATACAGCTAAAAGCTAAAGAACAGTAATGTATTTTAATACAGAAAACAAATATATTATTAAACTAATTAAAAGATGGAGAAATGGTAGAGAACTTCGCAACCCCACAACTTAAAAATTCACTTTGTTGATAGGGACATTTGGGGGAGTGGGGTAAGGCTGGTGATAAATTTAATCTCATCTGATCTGATATGTATGATGACTAGAAAGCAAAACACACAAACCCTCAGAGCTTCTACCAAAGGTCGTTTTGATGCTTAAACAAAGAAATTATTAAAGATTTTTTGAAAAAAGTTTTTCCTTTAAAGCAAAAGAAACCCTTAAAGATGTTTTGTTTTTTTTTGTTTTTTCGGACAAGGCATGAGTTGAATCTCTTATGTTTTTTAGCTTCTAGTATTTGAGATCCTCCAGAGCTAGTGCTTGGAGATGATGGGAGAAAACCCTAATTACTGGCGGAGCTTGAATGGAAAGCTGCAGCCACCTCCCTCTCAACAGGCTTACCCTACTTTCTTATCAACACCACCGCTGCCGGTGCCAGTACCACCACCATCTTCCATCTTCAATCCTCCATATCTCTTTGGTTCTTCTCTACTACTTCCAGCTGCGAACTCTAATGCTTTGGCTGAGCATCATCATCATGATAACCAAGATTTCCCAGTCTCATGGAGCCAATTACTTTTGTAATAAACACCTCTTTTTATTTTCCATCATTTCAATCATGCATGCTTTGAAGTTATCCTGCTTTTATTTTCCCATGATATTCTTCCTGATAATTGATGATCTCTCTCGATTTTTAATTAACTTCTATAATATCATTGGGTGGTGATGTATATCTGATGAGCAAATCTATTTTCTTGAAGTATGCTGATGTTTTATTTGATTATATGCACCCAGGACTGGGGTAGCTAGTGATCATGAACACAACTTGGGAGATGGGCACGTTGGTGAAGTAAAACATGGATTTATGGATCAACAAAGCAGACAACTTTACAATGGCAATAGAAGCGATCATCATGACAACAACAATAACGAAGAAGATGTTCAAACTTGTAGCTCTTCTTGGTCATCTCAACGCAATCCAGTTGCATCTGTTGGTTCAGCTTCTACCATGAGCTTAAGCACCAGCACTATGTTTGATTTTTCAAGTAAGATGGATCGCCGAAATCACCATACTAATCAATATTCAACTCAGGTAAGTACATATAATCCAACTAAAATTTATATGTTTACCTCGTTACATTACTTCTACATATACGTTGCGTATTTTCCTCCAAACATCGAGGTTTTGATTTCTTATTTTCGCTTGCCTCATGGGTTCTTGTTTCAATATCAAAGTATGATGATACATCTACTAGTGGGGCATCTAAAAAGCCCAAGTTTCAATCGTCTTCAACCCACCCTTCTCCAATGGTAAACTTTTTCCCTCTAATTGCTTTTATTTGGGGTAACTATAAATATAGCAAAGCTAGTTCATTGATAACTGTACTTTTGTTATGAAAGCCGTGTAGTGACACATTTACAAGTGGAACTTCTAAAAGGAGTAGGGCTCAACACTCGACAACACAAACACCTCTAAAGGTGACAAACCTCTCTCTCTAGATTTCCTAGCTTCTAAGAATATATCAAAGTCATTCATCCTACATAATGTACTGATCAATTTGGCAAGTCTTTTTGCACCACTAGAATGGTAAAACTCAACGTGATATTATCTGGTTTTGGCAACTTTGGCATAGAAAAAAAAGTTGTATTCATAAATTTAGATTAACCTTTGAAAATGTGAATACATACTTCACCTACAGCTTGAAGTGTGGTCCTTGAACATAGGCCTTTTTTAATAAGAATGAGCACAAGACTATTTCTATATCTATAGATTAGAAGTCTATATACCTGTGAATGATTATTTAAGTTTTATGTAAATTAGTAACTGATGATTTATACCAAGTTTGACAATGTGAATATAAATAATAGGTCAGAAAAGAGAAATTGGGTGACAGAATATCGGCTTTGCACCAACTTGTTTCGCCTTTCGGAAAGGTAAGTAAATTATTCAATAGTAATCTAATTACCTAGATAATTCACTTTATGTTATCTAGTATAACTTAATTTTGTTCAATTCTCGTACCTCGATATTGCTACAAATTTAACCTGGCAGAGTTTGCACCCATAAATAACTACGTGCAATTGTGCAAATGCCTTGTTTTCTTAGTTTGTTACGTACGTTTCTGTTCCAGTAAACTTAATACCCGTAATATATCACTGTACTCTCGAAGTGTGTGTATATATATATATATATATATATATATATATATATATATATATATATATATATATATATATATATATATATATATATATCGGTTTAGAACCTCTTTTTGATAGCATAAAATCGTAAAACTGAGAGCTGAGAATCATGAGAAGTAAGCATACAATATGTTTTAAATAATTAGCCGTTAATTAATTTCCAAGGTTCAAACGATTTAACCTGAAAAAGATATATGTTTTTGTGCGTCTTTTTGCAGACTGACACAGCTTCTGTATTGTTTGAAGCCACAGCTCATATCAGATTCCTTGAGGGTCAAATTGAGGTGACATTTTTTCTTTATTTCTTTTCCTCATTGCAGTACGTTTTACAGACATCATATTAGAGACGAGCGTGCACTTAAAAGTTGTTGCTTTTTCAACATTCTTCAACTGCAAATTAACATGCAGGCACTTAGCTCCCCGTACATGAACTTCGCCAATAATGTCTCAGGAGGCACGAGGCACCAACATTCTGCTGTAAGTTTGCCCATGCTTTGAATTTTCTGTAATACGCGTTTCCCCATGCACCATTTTACATTTCACCATACATTAATAAATTTCAAATTTACTACTAATGAATGTGATTAATTAATTGCTAATAAAAAAGAGAAGAAAGCAGCTCCTAGATGTATATATAATTCTTGATGAGGAGCCAGATGAGGTTTAATTACTTTATTGGATCCATCACTTATTAGCTACTTAAACAATTATTCAACGTAAAGTGGGAGACATTATTCTCGACTTTATTTCGATCAAATTATTAATCAATCCAATTGTTTACTTAAGTACCTCGGGATTGCATAAAAAGGTATTCAATAGTGCTTAATTAATTTGACTTCCAAGTAAGTTCTTCACTGCTGATTGTTACATGAAAAGAAGGGATCTTCTAAGCACTACGCAGCTTGCTTATTTCTTATGTACTTTATTACTTAAAAATTATCTGTGGGTTTTAGTTGTCTTTTAATGAAAAAGGAACTTTGAAATGATTTTATGCAGGATGGAAAGGCACCGCAGGATCTGGCGAGTAGAGGGTTATGCTTGGTTCCAGTGACCTGCATTGATCATATGGATACCACGAATATGACCAGCAACGGTGCTGAATTCTGGACTCCAGCATTTGGTGGTGGACTTTAATTGCTCGGTTTTTCTTGAAGTTGACCATTGATGAACGTGCAACTTCACCAGCGGCTTGCATTTGGTTGATGCATGCACTTGTTTTTTTTTTTCCAAAATCCGAAATGCCCGACAAGGAAAGAAAAAGAAAACAAAATTGATGTTGTTGATGGTCTGTGTACTACTATAGGTCGATGCTAGTTTGCTATGTTTGTGTCTCTTTCTTTTGTTATCGGGCATTGGTAGAGTTAGAGGAAAGCAAAGACTATATCTAGTATATATATATATATATATATATATATATATATATATATATATATATATATATATATATATATATATATATATATATATATATATATATATATGCATGCTAGCATGATTATGAAATGTTATGTGAAGTTTAATCAGAAAATGGACACGTACGCCCTTGTTGTTTATGTTTTTTACTCGCATGAAAAGATATATATATATATATATATATATATATATATATATATATATATATATATATATATATATATATATATATATATATATATATATATATATATATATATATATATATATATATGCATGCTAGCATGATTATGAAATGTTATGTGAAGTTTAATCAGAAAATGGACACGTACGCCCTTGTTGTTTATGTTTTTTACTCGCATGAAAAGATGCGGTTTAGTGTGTTTTAGGTGGGTCCAAAATTTTTTTGATTTGGTTTCAATGATTTTTTAAAAGAACAACAAACACATAACACGAAGTTTTCACCGTTAAATTTCACCGTCCAATTCATCTCTATATATCTGATTCAAACGTCTAATTTCCCCCGAATATTTAAGATGATGTTTCAGTTTTCGAACTCTAACAACCATGGCTCATCAATGTATTACCTATTTTTTGAGGATATAAAAATGAAGACTCGTATAACCATATCCATGAGTTCCTAGCAATTGTCAATGCTAATATTCAACGAGGAACTAATAGAGATTCATTTCGACTTCACTTGTTTACATTTACATTGAAAGAAAACGCAAAATGCATGTTTACTTCACTTGTTCCCAATAGTATTACTAATTGGGATTAATTGAAAACCAAATTTTTACAAGAATCTTATACTGCCATTAAAACAACAGAAATAAGAAAGGCAATACAAGATTTTTCACAAAAACCCAACGAGGAATTTCATGATGCATTTGAGTGCCTCAAAGAATTGTTGGGATCATGTTCGCATCATGAATTCCCCCGTTGGCAACTTGTTTGTTTCTTTTACGATAGAGTCGACAGCACAAACCATGCCATGATAAATGCCTCGTCTGACGACACTATCATGGTGCAAGATAGTGAAGTTGCCTGACGATTTTTGGAGGAATTGAGTAATTGTTTGAAAACTAATTACTCATCGAAGAAACGGGATCACCCGACTTCGACAATTGCTTCAGTTGGACTAGACAAGGCTTGGAAGAATGAAGTTAAATATGATATTCATTCCTTAAATAAGAAATTTGACTTACTACTTTCTAGCCTAGGCAAGGAGAAAGGTGTTTGTATGATGCAGGGACAAACGATTCGTGTGAGTTGTGGGGCTATTGGACACAATGTGACATTGCGGATGAGCGCACGAGGAGCCAAGAAGAGATTAATCAAGTCTATGGATATGGTCGGTTTCATAACAACCCAAGACCATTCAACAGATCTGATAATCAATGGAATTATAACAACCATGGAAACTACAACAACAACCGCCAAGGAAATTTCCAGAACCAAAACCAGCAAAGTTAGTTCCAACAACTATACCACCGAGAAGCAAGAAAATCAAGGAAGGATGATGGTGATAGCAACAAGTTGGACATATTATAGAGTTCATAACTCAAACATATCAGAAAACGGATATATACTCAAAGTCTATAGCTGCTATCAAAAAGCAAATTATTCAACTTGTAGAGCAAATTGGGGAAAGAGAAGATTGCAAGTTCCTAAGCATGCCCACAGTCAATCCATCACACACTTAAAAGGCATGGGAAGGAACATCAAGTCAATGCGAGTGGGATCTTTAGAAGTGGTAAAACAGTCGACAATCAGAGAAGTTCCCCTTCCAATATACATGATGATGATGATAATGATGTTGAATTAAATTTTGACAAAAAGGAAAAGTTAGAAAAACATTTAGAATCTGAAAAATCAAAAGTTAGTGAGAGTAAAAAGGATCCTAAAGTTGGGGAGCATGGTGTGGAGGCTAATACTACACCATACCCTCCAGCTTTAGATAATCCTATATCGGTTCCTTTTGGGATCAAGGGTCGGAAATGGAAGAAATGTGGGAATTGTTGAGTCATGTAAAAGTTAATATTCCGTTAGTTAAATTGATCATGGAGTGCCATCGTATTCAAAATTTTTAAAAGATTTGTGTGTTCAAAAATGGAAATTACAATCACACCTCCCTTAAAAGATTAGACTAACCGAACGTGTGAGCTCTATCTTGCTTAACTCTCTCCCATCAAAGCTTAAGGATCCCGGAGTACCTTTGATTAATGTTATCTTAGGTGACATGACATTAAAAAGGCACTCAAGGATATTGGAACGAGAGTCAACATTCTCTCGGGACATTTGTACAATCAGTACGATTTAGGCAAGTTAGAACACACAGATTATTGATAAATCTACAAAAATCTCGCGAGGAATGTTGACCGATGTGATTGTAAAAGTGGAAGACTTCTATTACCCGATTGATTTCCTTGTGTTTGACTTCGAGAAAACACTTAAGGAAGCTCAACCAACTCTTATTTTGGGGCGATTGTTCTTGGCAACAATGAATGCTCAAATCAATTGTCGAACGGGAGCCATAGAGATTACATTTGGTAATAGAAAAGTAAGGATAAATATTTTCAGTACTTTTGCTAACATGACACTAGATCTTGAGTTCTTTCAATTAAAGACTATCAATGAGGAGGTAATTCATCGTCCCCTAAGAATTAAGAACCCCAATCCTTTGAAGGAATTCTTTGATAACGACAGGGACATCGATCATGAAGAGTTATGCAAGGGGCATGAGCTCTACCCGAAGGAACAAAACCGCTAGGAAGCTTAAAAATGGAACCTCAGGAACGAGGCCCAACTTTGAGAAAAGGTTAACGCAAATTGTTGAGGCGTCAGATAAAAGCCACAAAGAGATCGAGGAGTTAGTGAAGGAGAAAGAAACCGGCACAGATGCCGCACTATGCAAGCAGCAATCATCGATACTCGGGATCGAGGAACAGGTCGAACAGATATTACGGATTCTACAGGAACGACTTCAGGAAACGCTTCCGAGCGAAACTGTAGTCAATCCAAATGCCAAGTATTGGGAACAAAGGTCCAGCTAAAAGACTAAATAAAATTGAATTTACTTTGCATTTGGTTATTTTTGCATTTTAGTACGTTTAATTCTCATCACCTCTCGTTGTGTGGGATGCGGTATACCTCAAGTGTGGGGTGGTGCAGGTGTTGACTAAAACAAAAAAAAATCAGGGTGGAAGAGTAAAATTTATCTACAAAGCGTCGCTAAGCAATACAGCAACGCTAGACAAGGGACTGGCCCGATAGAAAGGTGGACTTCACAACTAATTGTGTGTGTGTGTGTGTGAGTCTTCCTCTTTATCGCGTTTTCTTTCTTCATTTGTGTGACGTGTTTATTATGTTCTTAGAATCACAGGTTGTTACATGGATTCGGCTGTGCTGCTTAAAGGTCTGGCTCATTCTGCTCCTTTTGACATTTTGGAGCCCCTTCTCAGTTCAAGTTGCGTTATGGTTCTAATTGTGTTGCTATCTTCGCATCGGTGATCATGGTTTTACTGAAAAAGAAATTCAATGCTTTTTTGGTGTGGAAGTTGGCAGTTCTTTGCGCTTTCCTCATTTGGGTGCACATGGTGCGACTAAAGGCTGAAAAGTCCATTGCTTGTTCGTTTTTTGGTAAAAAAATAAATAATAATAATAGCAACAAAGGTCGAGGTAAATAAATGTCTTAGCCAAAAAGAATATCGAGCGTTATGAATACATATTTTGAATGTTGATGAACGCCTGTAACCTTTAATTGTGATGTGTAACACTAAACATGATTGATTTGTGATACTGTAGAAATCAATTCAAAACCCAAGCTTTATAGAAATCATTTATCAAGCTACTGTAAACAAATAACTTTATTTTTATTTGGGTGCGTTTGCTTGCAATTTTGATTAATTTACAATTTTGAATCGATTGTTGTGAAGAAGACAATTTGGATGAATTTACCTGCTTCTTTTGTAGCGATTTTGATAGATTTTTGATATTTTTCTTGCGATTGTATGGAGTCAAGATGAATTGGTAAAGGGCAAGATTGGTATTTATTCGTGCTTTTTATTAAACAAGACAATGTCTTAAAAGAACCAACGACATGTTTTCAAATTTAACCATAGAAGAACCATATTGTTATAATTTTAAATAAAAACTAAGCTAATAATTGTTCAAAAAGTACATCAAGTAAACTTAAAAAGAAATCCATATTGCCTTTCTTCCAATTAACACTCGAATATCTACGTATTACAATCGAAAAAAATAAAATTATACCAATTGAAAGGTCAATCATGAGAAATTTGACAGCATTAAAATTTTTTCAAGTATATGTTAGGATCGAGACACTTAGCATACGAACACGAAACTCACACACTCAGCTCACAAATTAAGAACACAAGAATTTAACGTGGTTCGGTCTAATCTGACCTACGTCCACGGCGGGTAACTAGGAGTTAATATTCAACTACATTGTTGTGGTGTGGTATATTTGTTCTCAACTGAATGTCTCTATTTATATACATGAGAAGGTAATGTGAAATGCATGTATGAACATATTTGATGAGTCTTTACTCTTTAGCCATAACCTTAGACTCACCAACCTTCACCAACCTTGGACTTACCAACCATTCACCAACCTTAGTTGATTTGTCAAAGCCTTCACATCTAACAATCTCCCACTTGAAGGCTTGAACAATGTAGTCTTTTTCTGCCATCCAAGTCTTGCAACGGACCTTCAAAAAACATTTGATCTTAGCTCCTTCTTAGTTACCCCGGCCTTCTCATCAGTTAACCTGAGAGGCCCGTTAAAACTCCCATGAGTTTCAACATGTTCGTCATGACTTAAACTGTCCTTGACCCGTTCTCTGTCCCTATCGGCTCCCACTGAAAACGAACTACCGAATCCTGGAACAACCTGAGAACAAATAACAACACTCTCCATATTTAGCAAGTTATCAAAGCCGGAGAGACTTTTACAGCTGAAAACTGGTTCTAAATCCACTGTCGTCCTGAAACTATGATTAAAACACGACCTATGCTCCCACTGTTGCAAAACCCTGCAACTGAAACAATACTATGTGCTCTCATTGCCACAATATCCTTCGACTGATTTTTCTGAACCTTTCCACGCTCGTTCAACCTGAATGTTCCCTGTAGCTCTAGGCTTCCTACTTGCAAAAGGTCACCCTCTTCTGCCCATGAGATTTTGTGAATCGGACTTTGTTTCTCTTCTGAACTGGGACGGTCACTCCCTCAGACGGTAATCCGACCATATACAGTGAACATACATCGTTCACAAGTCTTACCTTTTCAAAGTCTCCAACTTCCAGATTCTGCAGTGCTTCACTGCTGTGGGTAGCGTGAAATAAAGCACTAGAATTCTTGACCCAAAAGTCTTCACTGCCACTGAGTCCCAATACATCAAACCCAGATACATTCTCAGAAGCAGAATTTCCTCTATTTGGACATCGACTCTCAAGAATGTCCACACCTCAACGTCATGAATAACACCGAACTTTCTGATCCCGTGATTACACCTAAGTCTGCTGACTTTCTAATCACTGTTGGATCTACCGAAAACGGATTTTCTCTTAATTACTTGATCTGTTCATCCCATGATCTGTTCTTGAACTCTTGAAACTCTGATCATCGCTGGATTTGTCTGAACGTCTGATCTTCTGTAATTCTCTAATTTTCTCCCTTTACCAATACCACATCTTGAACTTTCTGACACATAAAGCCTCAATCTGCGTCTTCCACCAACTTTTCAATCTTCACTAAACGAAGCCTTGTCTGAACTTAACGACTGTTCTTCTGAACTCTGTTAAATAATCAACCTATTTAAACTACAGCAGAATACCGAACTGAGAATCAGAAACTAAAAATTTAAACTGAATCGATAAAACCCGACAAACGCTGTTGGCACTGGTTTTCGATTTCTTTAAATTTCTTCTGAGTTCAACTGTTCTTCACCGATTAAATAGAATTTTGATTCAACTGTTCTTGGCTCGTTATTTGCAAAATATAATCCCCACCCAAATTATTTTCTGTCTAAACTGCCCAAAACAAATGTTTGAGTGACCGTTTTGCAACTTTGACAAAGTTGAGGGACCAAACTGCAATTTTCCTGAAGTTCAGGGACTAAACCGTAATTTTCCCGAAGTTCAGGGACCAAACTGCAATTTTCCTGAAGTTCAAGGACTAAACCGTAATTTTTCCGAAGTTCAGGGACCAAACTGCAATTTTCCTGAAGTTCAGGGACCAAACTACAATTTTCCTAAAGTTCAGGGACTAAACTGCACTTTTCCTGAAGTTCAGGGACCAAACTATAATTTTCCTGAAGTTCAGGGACTAAACTGCACTTTTCCTGAAGTTCAGGCACCAAACTGTAATTTTTCTGAAGTTCAGGGGCTAAAATGCACTTTTCTGAAAGTTCAGGGGCCTGTTTTTCACATTCTGGAACTTCAGGGACCTGTTTTGCAAATTCTGGAACTTCAGGGACCTGTTTTGCAAATTCTGGAACCTTAGGGACCTGTTTTGCAAATGCTACACTACCGCTACAGTATTGTCTTCTCCGGCCAAACTCCGGTGCTACAGTGTCGTCTTCTCCGGCGCTACAGTGTCGTCTTCTCCGGCGGACTCCGGCGCTACAGTGTCGTCTTCTCCGGCGATCTGGTTTCTTCTGTCACTATTCCGGCGAACGTTTGACCGGCAATTTGGAGGTCTTCCGGTGGTCAAAAAAAATCCAAAAAATATATTTTCGAAATCTACGGAACGAGACCTTTCCAACGGCGTAAACCAAAATCGTTTTTGAGACAGAAAAATTTTGACCAAAAAACCCGAGGGTGTTTAGAAAGTTGCCCCGGGAGCTTAACCAAGCTCTGATACCACTTGTTAGGATCGAGACACTTAGCATACGAACACGAAACTCACACACTCAGCTCACAAATTAAGAACACAAGAATTTAACGTGGTTCGGTCTAATCTGACCTACGTCCACGGCGGGTAACTAGGAGTTAATATTCAACTACATTGTTGTGGTGTGGTACATTTGTTCTCAACTGAATGTCTCTATTTATATACATGAGAAGGTAATGTGAAATGCATGTATGAACATATTTGATGAGTCTTTAGCCATAACCTTAGACTCACCAACCTTCACCAACCTTGGACTCACCAACCATTCACCAACCTTGGTTGATTTGTCAAAGCCTTCACATCTAACAGTATATACCAGATGGTTTAAAATAAACCAAAAGACAATTACATAAAGATTTGAAGAATGAAAGCAGAAAACAATGAATGAAAGAAAAAACGTAAGCAAACTTAAATATTTTCATGTAGTCTTAAAGGGATCTGTTGTAAACTCAAATAATTCCATTAAATCTAACATATTTAATATTAAGAAATGGCAAAGTTTCTTCAAAGTAATTTTATCTGACCGCAAATAGTTGGATTACTATAATACCATAGATGATATTCTGCTTCGTTTATATTATATCAATGTGTAGATTTAGTAAAATTAAATAGGAAATATTTTATAAATAAAATTTGTCCTATCAAAGGATCTTAGCAATTGGATGTAGATGTTGTAGAACAATCAGGCCAATAAACGAATCTTTATTTGATTGATTGGGGACAATTATGACTCACTTGGGCATTTGCACAAACAGATTGTGTGCATATCATTCTTTGGCAAAACAAGAAAATCAATCACACTTTGTGTGAATAATAATAAAACATAGTTTTCAACTCAAGTATGTTGATTTCTGCAAATTTGTTAATTAGGAGATTTTGGCAAAGTACTAATGATTTTTTTTACAATCAAACAATAGCAGCAATAAAAACAAACATTATGTGATCTGATAGTCAGAAACACAGAAGAAACACATGAAAATCGCAAAGATGAACAGTAGCAGTAATAAAAAAAACGCAAACCATAACAGGAATATATCAGAAAAATGCAAAGGCGACATCTGTTTCCATTTTCTAAAGAAGAAAATACAAAGGGTAAAATCATAATATTTTTGTTTTCCCTCTCATTCATTGCGGTTGATTTTGAAGGGGAGGAAAGGTAAGTTTTTCCTTCCTAATCTTTTCTTCTATTTTCCTTTTCTTCCATTAAAAACTCAAAAATGCATCTTTTGCCTGATTTTTTTTATTCTTTAAAAGAATTCGAGAAGACAATGTGGATATAGGGACCTAAGGAGAGGAAAATACTATCACTTTTGTACATTTGAGACAGATTGATGAAACATGTAGCTTAAAAGAATCTCGATTACTTAAAGGTGATGCTCATATATGGTGGAACTCCCTTTATAGCCCCGTTGGGAAAGAGTTTATCCCGATGGAATTAGGACAAGTTTGTAAATGTTTAAAATCTAAGAGACTATTTGATAGTTGGTGATTGAGTCAAACGTCTGATCGAGTCAGAGTTAGGCTCATCCTGAAGCCGACCCAACAAGAGGTAAAGGAGCTACGACCGAGTAAATGAAAAGGCCATTTATATAATTGACTACTATTGAGCATATCTTTTAATTATAGTCAACAAAACAACCAACCCCCCCCCCCCCTTAATATGTACACTATTGTTGAGGAAAGAAAGAAATGCATTTATGTGTTGTAATTTGTAAAGTGGGTAAATAAACTCATGAAAGTGAAAGGGCAACAAAATGTAGTTGTTGTCAAGGGAGTGATTGTAAAGAACTTAATAATTGTGCTTATAAGCCATCAAAAGGGATGAACATTTGTTGCGATGGATTAAGGTTGGTTAAAAGGTTAAATAAGCGGAAAATGTACATAACTTGGTGCATTTTGGCGTTTAAATGGCCCTATTCTATTAACAAATTTGGGGACTATTAAAAAGGACAAGAAAGTTCAACCGATTTGAAGTTTATTCAATGTCAATATTTCAAGGTGAATCATTCTATGGTGCTATACATGTGTGAGTGCTTGAACCTTTATTATGATAGAATGCGCCAAATGATGAGTTCAATAAGAATTTTAGTGGTATGACACAAATGGTGTCTTAACAACCTATTAAAGGCGCAAGTGGTGCCTTAACACTTAATAATGGCACAAGTAGTGTCTCAAAACTTAATATGGCACAAGTGGTGTCTTAGAATATTAAATTGAAACACATGGTGTTAAAAGACATGAGTGGTGTCTTAAACTCTTTAAAAGACACAAGTGGTGTCTCAAGTACAAGTGGCACCTTCTAATTTGTTATATGAAGTCTTGAACTTTAAGTAGTGATAAAGAATCTTGCATGAATTAAACCAGTTGCAAGGAGCATACTTTTATATTCACTAAGGGTGTGTTTGATACAGAAAAATGGAATTCAAGCAGAGAATAGAAATGGAGATAAATAGAATTTAATTGGAGAAAGAGAATTGATTCGCTATATAGCACCACAGAGAATTCACCTGAAAAATATGTCTAAGAATCAAAGCTCTTGTGGTGGTAATGGTGGTGATGGTAGTGGGTGGTGGCGGTGGTGGTGGGTTGTGACGGCGATGGTGGATGGTAGGCAATAGCGGCAGTGGTGGTGTGTAACAATATAGGCGATGGTGGGTGGTAATAGCGGTGGTGGTGGGTGGTAGGTGATGGTGGTGATGGTGGTGGTGGTTGGTGGGTAGCGGTAGAGGTGGTGGTGCTATTGGTGGCTGTGGTGATAAGTGGTGGCGACAGTGGTGGTGGGTGAAGGTGGTGGGTCATGGTGGTGTAGGTGGTGATGGTGGTGTAAAATGGTGGTGGTAGTGGTGGCGGCGATGGGTGGTTTCTTGGGTGCAACAAGCAAGATCGATAACTTCAACCTCTCAAGATCAAGAATCTATCAATGAACACTCGACAAGAATGCACAAGACCACAAAATCATAACAACATGAAATACAAGAAAACACACACACAAAAGATCAACACAGAGAATTAACTGTTTCACTCGAATCTCGATCGTTAGATCAAACTACGTCCAATATGGAACTAGAGAGATTTATTTCTTGAGATGAATGCTAAACAATACTATACAAACTACAATAATTACAGCATTATTCTCTCAAATTGGCTGACGCTTTTCACTATTTCATTGTTACAACTGAGATCATTATTTATGTCGGAAAAGCGAGATCTAACTGAGCTGATGACAAATCTTCTAGCTTATTGCTTTTTGCAATAGGAAACCTGATTGGACAAATCATGAAACATGTTGTGCAGACTAAATTTCTGACAGCATCAAGCATGGGAACTTGTGTCAAGGGGGCATGTAACGTCCTCTTTTCATTTTAACATTTTAATTAACGTTAATTATTTATTTGCGCGTTTCAACATAATTTCTATTTTAGGAAAACGATTAAACGAAATAAATGTAGATAATAATAATAATAATAATAATAATAATAATAATAATAATAATAAGTAACTGAATAAAAAAACAACAAATGTAATAATTAAGTATGGGGCCATTAGTGGGAAGTTAGAAAACCTTAAGTGTGAGGATTTTGGATATGGGGTGTAACAAAAATAGTAAGACAACTATGGAGGCCCATTATTGACAATTACCAAAACTTGTGTTTGAATCAAGAATTGGGCCGATGCCCTTCTTGCCGCAGGGTAAAGCTTCCGATCGTAAAGCCTTGTAGGTCTATGATCCTTGACGAAACCATCCCCACCTCCATATACATATTACGTACGCACAACCCCCCTAACCGCTTTTGTACACCCTCTCGGCCAGAACTTCAAATCAGGTACGTGATGGAGCATTTGCCGGGAAGTGATCGATAATTATATCGCTATTGTTGCTCTCAGGATTCTTCATCTGATGCAGTCTTCAGTTGTGATGCTATGCCCCATCGCCTCTCTCTTTCTTGTAAACGCATGTAAAAACGCACGACCCTAGCCTCTTTGTGACTTCACAGTTTGGGGTTGGAAAACCGGGAATGAGTGTTTACCGAGAATTGGATGATCAGAGAAGAACATTCCTCAGGAGTCTCATCCGTCCGGAGCACAACCTTTCCAACCGCACTGGCTTCCTCGCCCTGGTGGTTCCTGGTTGCTCTGGACTGCTGATCGTCTTCGGCCGTTGTCATATTCAGATTAGACTCTACATACTTAAGATTAGGGGTGAGAATGGGGCGGTTTGGTTCGGTTAGTGGCCAAAACCGAACCATAACCATTACAATTGATTAATGCATTTTAGTAGCCATTGGTTATGGTTAATATTTGTTATGGTTAAATGTTTTAATCGGTTAATGGTTTTGGTTAATGGTTAATAATGGTTAACCATAATAATATAAAAATTTAAAGTTCGTTTATATATAACTTTCTATGCTTTGTATGAATTTAAAAGTTAAATTGTTTCAAAAGTCAAAATAATAATATTAACCATTAAAAAATATCAACTTTTTATTATTTTACAAGTATACACTAAAATCCATGCAAATGTTAAAAAAAGATTTACTTTTAAAATTAAATTACATTTATCATATAATCTTATTTTTTTCATTACAAAAAGGAACCAAATTCTCTTTTTAGTATCATTCTTTCCACAACTAACATTAGTGAATAGTGAATCGTTTAAATGCTATAGGAATGTTACTAAAAAATTTCCAGGGTTTTTAATTTTATTTTTCAAGACTGAAATTTTACCTTTAATATTATACTCAAATTAGTTTTTTTTAGTTTTTATAGATTTATTAGTTTCCTAATGAGTATGTACTGAGCCTTGATTTAAATTTTTTTAAGGATTAGATTAATAATTTATTATATATATATATATATATATATATATATATATATATATATATATATATATATATATATAATATTTTTCAAATATATATTTATTAATTGGTTTGATTCGGTTATATATGGTTCGGTTTTACTGAAAAACCAAAACCGAACCATTATGATTCGGTTAATAAAAATCATAAACCGCACCACCTTTTTTATTAATGGTTCGGTTTTAATGGTTCGGTTATATCGGTTATATTGGTTATGGTTCGGTTTTTCGGTTATTATGCTCACCCCTACTTAAGATGATGTTGTGTGGTGGAGGTTGTGACGGTAGAGGTGGTGCGGTGGGTGGTGGTGGTTGTGGTGGTGGCGGGGATGGTGGTAGTGGGTGATTGTGGTTGTGGATGTGGTCTGATAACGCACTTTTATATTGCATATTTTAGGTGTTATTGGACTATGTTTTAGTTATTTTCTATTTTATATTTGTAAAATGATTAAATACATTCACTTTTGGTGAAAGTTGCTTTGTGTGGAATTTCTATTAATGTACAAGGTTTAAAATGGAAAATGCACAAGATAAGCACAAAAAGACGAAAACATAAAGCTACTGGAGGAGATAATGTCTCTGTAGATAAAGTCAATCGGTTAAAATTCAAATTTTCAAAGCACGGAAATCGAGGAGGATCAGGATATAGCGACGCTATCTCCAGAAATTTCGACTATAAATATCTGATTCTATTCCGACTTTTGGAGGATCCCGGGGTATCGTGAGGGGATCCAGAGGCTCGTTATTCGTTCTTTTTCAGTTTCATTTGCTAGTTTCGATTAGATTTAGTTTTGTTAGTTTTATTTCAACTCGATATCGAGGTATTCCGCATTCAAGAATTTCCTTGACTACCCGATGTTTGGTTTAGATTTAGGAACAATCATTTGATTCCTGTAGTTCTTTGATTCGTAGTTTGATAGTGTTATTTTTGTTTGAACGATTGTAGATTTGTGTTTGATTTGAGAATTGAGTTTTGTTTTCAAGTGTTAAGTAATTTCTCTGCTGAAGATTGTGAGCATATCTTCTAGACTTTTAATATGATTATAAAAGTTGTCAAATTAACCTAGAAAGCTGAAATTTTTCTAATTTGATAGAATCTATGTTACCTTAGCTATAACAAGTGACCATATTTTGTGTATGTAGCCTCTTATCTACATTTAGTGATTCTAAGTAAGAAGTATAGTGTGTTGCTTCTGTTCCACATCTGTCTGTTTTACATATTCTATTGTTATGCCTAATGTCTCTAGGGTAGCCCCATGGTTCTTTTTAAATTGATTCAATCTTTATTATTGTTAGATTAAAGATTGAGTTAGTTGAATGTGATAGAGTATTATGAAAATGGTTATATATTTGATTTTGTTTAACTTTAAATGTTTCAATAGTATAGGATATACATTGCTTATGACATGGATCATGGTGTTAGTATTGCAGCCAAATGACATTAAGAGGTAATAACCTATTATCTATATTTCAAAAGTTGTGCTTTAAATATTACATTGAATCTGAATCTAGTCTAACTTATAAGTATTTGAAGAGATGGAGAAACAACACCAACAATTTCTTTATCAAGAAACTCCAACCACCACTACACATCCGCCACCTGTAGTCATCAACAACAATAAAAATGAAGTGTTTGACTTTATTGATCCCTATGCTTCATCTCTAGGTACTATAGTTCGTTGATTTTCTTTAATTGCTAATCATCAAGAAACTCCATCTTTTTTAACTTTTACCATGATTCACACATCTTGCAGGATGGTACATGACATTGAATCTGTTATGGGACTTTCTCATGGATTAGCAGCTGCGAAATTCATTGAACGTGTGCCTAAACTTTTCAGCATGTGCTTCAATTGGTATTTCCTTCGGTTTCTTTTTTCATTCTCTCCACCTTCTATTGGATTTTAGTAACTAAACAAAATGTTTATATCTTAGGAGAGGCGCTTTTGATTACATCTGGATTTGTTGTTTATTTTGGAGATATGTTTGCATATATAGTAGCAAATGCTACCATTCATTTCATTATTTTTTTACTCAATTTTGTATATACTTTCAAATTTTAAAAAATTGTCTCAACAGATTAGCAAGCACCTTGTACCATATAGATTGAGTTATATTGCATATAGGGTGGAAAGATGTGAAATAAGCACTATTATTCAGGTATGGTTGTTAAAAATATTTAGTCTAATAATTATTGGACAAATTGTAGGAAATAGCAACATTCTTTACTCCTTTCACCAACATAGTCAATGTGCTCATTGGTCTTCTTATTTCTCCAACCTGGTTTAAAAAAGCACGTTTGAGGCGCAAGGCGCAACGAGGCACACGTAAAAATGCATCAAGGTCTGGATGCGATGCGATGTTCATAATGCAACATTATGTGTGCACATCTAGGACGCATCAGGCCCGCATCAGTGTAGTATCAAAATGTATCACGTTTAATCACTTAGGACAAGGGCCCATTTAACTTAAAAAGATAAAAATTACTTAGAAAATCCCATGCCAATTGTCAAACATAAAGTAATATTAGACCCGCCCTAGGAGAAAACGTGCAAGTGTTGGTATTGTCCCATATTACCGCCATACGCACATGTGATGATCATATCATTGTTCTTCTTTGTCTTCTCCCATACCACCATTAGACTCTTAATTTTTCCACTGTTTTTCATCGGTTCGTCTTTTCTTCTAAGTTTTCTTCTTTCATTCTTTATATTCTTATGGTATTATCGATTATAGTAAAGTCTAGTTATCTACAATGGTATTAGCACCATTAGTTTCACTTTCACATTTTGCACTTAAGTTTTTTTGGGCAAATAATTTTTTCACTTATGTTAGATAACTCATATTTTGTATTCATATTTGCTATTTATATTAAATTTGGTTTTCTACATTCATATATGCTATTTATATTATATCTAATTTTCTACTTTCACATTGTGCGCCTCGCCTTCATGATGCCCGTGCATCACGGATCGGCCTCAGGGACACATAACTTACTGGAACGCATTGCGCTTTTTAAAACCAACTTCTCCAATGTTACTCAAATCTATATTTCAAAAATGGGAACTATACATGACATCATCAAACTCTGAAGTCAAAAGGTCAACTATATTTTACGGGTCTTTAGCATTTATCTTATTAGCGATTGCTTGTAGTTTGGCCCATAAAAAGAAAGTGTTATGGTAAGTTTCATTACAATTAAGTTAGAAAGAAACATCATGGAATAAGTTTGTTCTTTCAATAACTTTTTAAATTTATTTATTGACAGATCATGTAGCAGCAGAAAACAATGAGATAACAAAGAGGTAACACATGTGGAATTTTGGAGGTCTTAAAGTACACCAACAAAAGTTATCTAATCATTCTTCTGTTATTACACCTACAGATACAATCCAGAATCCTGTTAGACACGTATGCATATTTTCAAGATCCGCGTCTAAAATTGATGGTAAAGAAGAGGTTGTATCCATATTAATTGACTATCTTGTATAATGCTACATTGTCAAAAAGTGAATATATGATGTCTTTAGGCATTTCAGTATTGTATTGTAGGTTCATGTGAATTTGAGAACAATTTATGTTTATGTTTTGATAAATGGATCCATGCTAGTTACTTAAATACAAGAAATAGCAACCTACTCAACCTAGTAGCTGTTGTTCTCGTAATACCCTAATTAGTGACCATAAAATGGTCACTGACAATAAATAAATAGTGACAACTTCTTTGGTCTCTAACAATAAATAGTTAGTGACCATTTTTTGGTCACTAAGTGTATAAAATAAGGACTGATTGTCAATTATTAGTGACTATATTCAGTGACAAAACAAGTTGTCATAGATATAGTGACTACTACATTTTGGTCACAATTTACTGACCAGTTACACATTTTAGTCTCTAATTAATTTAGTGACGAACCTATAGTGACGAAAAGTGACGACGAGAATCCTGGTAGTGACAAATTGTCTACTGATATTGACCAAATCATTTTGTTCATTAATTAAGATTTTTCTTGTAGTGAAGAAAACTATCGCTACAATGTCTATAGACTCAGTTCTTTTTTTTTGCGTGACTAATTACCTTTTGTTTATCGGTGTTGTTAGAGCATCATACTTGCATTTCTTCATATTGTATCATTGTATCTTATAAAAAGTGAAAGCACAATGTTATAATTCGGTAGATGTATCAAAGTACAATGCATTATTAAGAAAACAGTTATAAATACATTATGTAATGGAAAGAAATTATAGTATGATGGTATAAAACACAAAGAAATGGAAGTACATTGCTATATCTTGTATATTATTATTGTGTTTGCAACTATGAAGTGAAAGAATGTCTTGTAGATTCTATAATAACAATAACGATCAATAGTCAGTTTTATAAATGAGTTAGTTCAATATTTTTTTGACAAAAGCAACTATCATGTACTTTGTGAAAATCAGGAAGTAGGCAAAAAAGTTGTTTTATGTAATAATTTTGGTCCATTTGTTCGACAAAATAGAAAATCTTCAACTGGAGCATTGCAAGATTTCATTTGTACTTTCTGATTGTTACAGACTTACGATTATTATAAATGTTAGAATTCATTTCAAC
Organism: Cichorium intybus; assembly: GCA_023525715.1. Classification (NCBI taxonomy): domain Eukaryota; kingdom Viridiplantae; phylum Streptophyta; class Magnoliopsida; order Asterales; family Asteraceae; genus Cichorium; species Cichorium intybus. The sequence continues at coordinate 60,501,437 of CM042011.1, forward strand.
ATATCTACACGGTTTGTAAAGCTAATTAGCATGTGTTTGTTATGTAATCTTTTTTACATAAGACGTATCTAAACAACCATATATCTTATTTAGCAGAAACTTACTATTTTGGATATTATGACACTAATTTCTTATTTGTTTATGTATTGCTTATGTTAATTTGTTATCAATTTATATTATTTGTAAATGAAAAACACAAAGCCGGTGGAAAAAGGAATGCCAAAGAGAGGAACCGAGTGCAAACTTGAAATCAAGTAGCAAGAGATAAGGAAAATTACACAACTTAACTTAATGCTCTAAGAACCCCCAAGTTTTTTATTGGTTATTTCTTCGATTAATTCAAGATGCATATACTTTTAGTGAGAGGAGAAAGTAACTGAGACCCATTTTGTCTGTTTGAGACTTCTGTCCAACTGGGTCCATGAGCATCCAGGTGCTCATGTATAATGAGGCAAAAGGTTTAAAAAGGTCTGGATTATTTTCTCATTTCTTGACTTACCCATATGTATTCAATATTATTCAACTAAAATAAGGTCTTTTACCCATTTCTTTGGAAGAGAAAGCTCTCTAATATATGTTTTGAACATTAAAACACTAACTAGAGCATCTCCAATAGGAGAGCTTTTTCACAAAGCTTTTTGGTGTCTTTTGTTGCCACACCATTGCCACATCGCCAACCAAAAAAGTTTTACAAACACCAACTATAGGAAAACTTTTTCACATAGCTTTTTTATGGTCCCACAACATTAATATGAAAACATTAAACTATATATATATATATATATATATATATATATATATATATATATATATATATATATATATATATATATATATATATAAGTATATGTAATAAAAAATAAATAAAATAAGGTTAATTTATGAAAAAGCTCTAGTTATGGGGCTTGTTAATTAACAAGCTTTATCAAAAAGCTTTGTGTTGAAAAAGCTCCTCCAATAGCTTGTTAAATTTGCGAGAGCTTTTTTCTTGAAAAAGCTTTTGAAAAACCTCCCAAAAAGCTCCTATTGTAGATGTTCTAAGGACACACAATGTGGGTGAAGGACGATACGGTACGGGACATTGGAGCGTCGAAGGGAAGAGAAAGACCATTAGGGTGGCTATCTCGATTCTTGATGGACACAAAAAAGTAAAAGGGGGAAAACAGATGCAAGATGACACCATGCATACTAACAAGGTACTTCTATAGTTCCACACTTAATGTTTATAAATTGTTGATATAAGTTCTTGATATGCGTGTATGCTCTATTATTTTATCTTAATGCAATTTCTGGATATTTTGATGGGGACGTGGCCGTGAAATAGATTTTTGATATGGAAATTTGAAGTAGGAAAGGCTTTGCCAGGGTCGAAGTTTAGTTGTTCACGAAAAACCAATGGGCCGATGAAACAACAAAGAGACTACAAAATGAAATTCTTTCATCAATATTTTCTATAGGGCAAAATGTAAGACAATTATATATATATATATATATATATATATATATATATATATATATATATATATATATATATATATATATATATATATATATATATATATATATATATATATATATATATATATATATATATATATAGAAGGAGGATCTTGTAGGAACCCAAAATCCGGTAAGAACCGCGAGTACAAATCTGGACCTTTAATCTTGAAAAATTGATGGATTAGATTCAGTGTGCAAATAATGATCATGTATTAAAATTCAGGGGTTGTTTTTGTTAATATCAGAAACTAAAAAGGAAGGAAAAGAGAAGTTTCTAATGTTATTTTAGTCTTTTCGTCGTCACTTTTCCAGCCAAATTGAGAAGCCACATGTCCCACTCTCCACGCGCCAAGTGTCAGCATATAATTGGATGAGTTTTATTTATTTTCCACCCAGTTTGTATTTTGGCAATAACTTTTTTTTTCTTTGAAAAAAAAAATTCTGAAAAAACCGAAGTTCTTAAAATTTAATTATCTACAAAACAAGCACAATTATGAAAATTTGAAAAAAAAAATATTTTTTATTTTTTATTTTTATAAAAAATCAAAAATTAAAAAAAATTCAAAAAATTATGAAAATTTAAGGGATCATTGTAGATATTATATTAATAAGTTTGCAAAAATATTTTTTGAAAAAAGATTTTTTTTTGTGTTCATTTTTATATTTTTAAGTAAAAAACTCATCAAAAATAGCAAAAAAATACATATGATCCAAAAATATTAAAACTAAAATATGTGTTATGATTCAAAACTTATGATCCAAGATCCAAAATTCGTTATGATTCAAGATCCAACAGTCGTTATGATCCAAAATGAGTTAAAAAAACATACAATTACAAAATAATTCAAAATTTATGATCCAAGATGCAAAAAAAAATTACGATCCAAAATGTTATGATCCAAAAATACATGATCCAAAATGTTATGATTAAAAATATCATGATCCAAAATGATTAGATTAAAGATACAAAAAAAACCGTTAAAATTAAGATTAAAAAATATTAAAAATTAAAAAATATACATAAAAAATGAAAAAAAAACAAAAAAAAATTAAAAATCGAGTACTGTAGCATTCAAAAAAAATTAAAAAAATAATATATATATATATATATATATATATATATATATATATATATATATATATATATATATATATATATATATATATATATATATATATATATATATATATATATATATATATTTGCAAGTTAAGGATAAATCCGGTTACATGAGTCGTAATATACTACAACTACGCTAGGTACATTAGGCTAACTAACAGTTCTTCGTTCGACAACCCTTCTCCAAGGAGACTGCACATAGACTAGACCCACACGCGCAACCAGCAAACCTCGGTGCAAGCACACGCCCCACCCCGTAAGTGACGTCCTGCAGGCAACTGACTGGGGGGAAACCAGCCCCGGGTACACACTAAACCGGCTAGCACAGAGGCCACAAGCACTGGCGTAATATCTTTGCCAAACTTGCGCGAGAATGGTTTCGAACCCACAACCTCCCAAAAGGGAGGCATGGTGCCTAGCCATCTCAACCACCGCTTCGTCTGTAAAAAAAAAAAAAAAAAAAAAAAAAAAAAAAAAAAAAAAAACACTTTTGATTCTTCTTATATTACGAACTTTCGTTTGTGAGTTGTTTCTACTGTTTATTTTATATTGCTTTTTCCAAAACCGTAACTATTAAATTAAGATTATATTATAATTGTTAAAGCATTTGATACAAAATATAAATAAGGTTCTATTTGGAAATAATACTTTTGATTTTTCTTATAACAAACTTTAATATTTACGTTTTTTCCCCTCAACTAATTTCAAATTAATTGTTTTCATCCCTATTTATTATAAGGTTATATTATTAGTATTTCTTAAGTTATGATTCCGGTCCTTATTATATTTTAAAGTTACGTTTTTCGTCCATTATATAATTTGTTTTTCTGTCGAGCTGCATTTTTCAATATACCGGGTTTCCGCAGCATCACGTGGACGGTCCAAACACTAGTTATGTTAAACTACATACGTTGCTGTTTTTTCCATTTGACTTTAGCAGGTTCTGGCTACACAGTGCGAGGGTCCAATCCCTAGTTATTCACGTTAAGAAAAAACGCGAGTCAAGGATACCTCAATTTCATGTTATATATGGATTAATATGTTATCATATTTCAAGTGAAAATATGTATGGTTATCTATTACAGCAATTAGAATTTTGGGCAAATTTCATAAAAACACTAACTTTTCAAAAAATTTCGATTTTGACACTGTGTTATTTTTTTTTCAATTAAGTCACTAAGTTTTTAATTTTTTTCAATTAAGTCACTATGTTTTCAATTATGTTTCAATTTTGACCATTTGACCGGTCAACCCGGTAGCCAGCTAACGTGACATGATGACGTGTCAACTTTGATGATTTGATGCTGACGTGGCATCCAAGTGTCAAAATTGAAACAAAATTGAAAACCTAGTGACTTAATTGAAAAAAATTGAAAACTTAGTGTCTTAATTAAAAAAAATAACACAGTGTTAAAATTGAATTTTTTTTAAAAGTTAGTGTCTTTTTTGAAACTTTTTCTACATTTTTTAAAAGTACAAATTCGTATTTTTACGTTTTTAGAAGTATAAATGTATTTTTTACAAGTAGAAATACGTATTTTTATATTTTTAGAAATATAGATACATTGTCATAAATATATATATATATAAATGTATTTTTATGCTTTTAAAAATATAAATACGTTTTTCTGCATAAAATCATGTATATATCAATAAAATTCGTATTATAGAATGAGTTTAAAACTCTTTCTCGATATTTTTCCATTATAAACATGCTTTTGATTGATCCAATATGTGATTATATACAAAACAAACGTATTTTATATTTCTAAAAACATAAAAATAAGTATTTGTTAGTTAATTTTGTTTGTTTGTTTATGTTTGTTCTTTTGTGTTAGTTTAAGTTTGTTTTCACTATTTTTCCACTATAAACATACTTTTGATTGATAAAATACGTGATTATATGCAAAACAAAACGTATTTTATATTTCTAAAAACATAAAAATAGTATTTGTTCGTTAATTTATGTTTGTTTGTTTGTTTATGTTGGTTTAAGTTCATTTTCACTATTTTGCCACTGTAAACATACTTTTGATTGATACCATACGTGATTATATAAAAAAAACGTATTTTATATTTCTAAAAACATAAAAATAAGTATTTGTTCGTTAATTTATGTTTGTTTGTTTATATTTGTTCCGTTATGTTGGTTTAAGTTCGTCCGTGTATGTTTTTTCATTTAAAAGTATAAATACATATTTTTATGTTGGTTCACGTTCGTTCGGTTAGAAATATAATATATTTTTAGTTGTATAAATATGTTCTTTTACATCTTTTTATGTTTTTATGTTTTTAGAAGTATAAATATATTTTTATGTTGGTTTAAGTTCGCTCGGTTAGAAGTATAATACATTTTTAGAAGTATAAATACGGTTTTTTTACGTCTTTAGAAGTATAAATACATATTATTATATTTTTAGAAGTATAATACATTTTTAGAATTATAAATATATTTTTTACGTCTTTAGAACTATAAATACGTTTTTACATCTTTAGAAGTATAAATACGTATATATCTTATGAAAATGTATGTATGCTTCTAAAAGTATAAAAATACGTCTTTATACTTGTAAAAATATATATATTTATACGTTCTAAAAACGTAAAAAGACAAATTTATCATTTTCAAAAAAGTAGGAAAAATTCCAAAAAAGACATAACTTTTCAAAAAAAAAATTGATTTTGACACTGTGTTTTTTTTTTCAATTAAAACACTAAGTTTTCAATTTTTTCCAATTAAGTCACTATGTTTTCAATTTTGTTTGAATTTTGACACTCGGGTGCCACGTCAGCATGCCACGTCCGCGTCACATCATCAAAGACTGACACGTCATCATGCCACGTCAGCTGGCTACCGGATTAACCGGTCAAATGATCAAAATTGAAACATAATTGAAAACATAGTGACTTAATTGAGAAAAATTGAAAACTTAGTAACTTAATTGGAAAAAAAATAACACAGTGTCAAAATCGAAATTTTTTGAAAATTAATGTCTTTTATGAAATTTGCCCTAGAATTTTAGTCAAATGTAATTTTTTGATTTAAAGTATGACGGAGCTATTAGAATACAATGTTTTTCAATAGCAAAATTACGTATATATGGTTCGGTGGTATGTCGATATTTATAGATCCTGTCCGTAAAACTTTTTTGCTTATAATTACGTAATATGTTCTTTTTCCCATTATGCAATATCTTGCATTTGCGTTGCATGACAAAATTCGAACAAAAAGTTACGAATACATATTTTAAGAAGAAAATTATAATATTCGTTATAGTTTTAAAACGTACAAAGGAAGACCGGGGACATTTTATAAGTAGGACGGATCTATTTTGGTACACCCTAAATTCAAATTTAGATAGACTTCTAAATAACTAAAACTAGTTTATAAGAAAGAATGTCGATTATGGGCAATCATGATTTTAAGCAATGTGCATTACAGACGAAATAACATGAAAACTCAAAAAGTTGGAAAACTCAAATGAGAATGCTATTCAAACGAATTTCAGCCTTTTGGTTGCACTAAGCCACCAATTTAAGGTATTAGAAATAACATATGGCGCATCGAGTCATTTCCATGGACTGCTCGCATGGTTTGAGCTCCTTCTTGATTTAAAGTTATGCGAATTTTAACTTTGCACTTGTATAAAATTCTCAACTATTTCTATGTTATTTATTCGGGAAATTAAAGAAATATATGCCAATTTTATACAATCAAGTCCATGCTTAATAGAATAATTGCAAAAATGGTCATTGTTTTATGAAACTACAGCGATAACCTCTGCCTAATAGTGACTTTACACACACAGACCATGTGTTACACAAAGTTACAGTAAATATCATTTTCTAATAGCAAATTAATGAAAATTTTCTTCTGTTTGAAAAAATTATCAAATTGGTCCTTGTATAAGAAAACTATAAAAATAGTCCACGCGTGATTGCAAAATTTCAGAAGTAGTCTTTATTTTCCACAAAATTATAGTTATAGTCGATGTCTTTAGAAATGTGCAGAAATGGTCCCTGTCTAATAACAATTTACTAAAAATGGTCCCTGTGTTTTATATAAATTACAAAAATAAACATTATATAAGAAAACGCTATAGAAATAGTGTAAAAAATATAAAATTAATAAACTTGCTGCAAAATACAAACTATTCCAGTAGTTTTTTTTACGTTAGAAGTGTAATTTTTTTTAAATATTTTGTATTAAACGTTGGTACTACATACCCGTAATCCAATATTTGCAGAAACTTTGACCTAGATATTGTATTAAACAAAACTATATATCTTGTTTTTTTTTCTTCTTACTTATGCTTGTTTGCTAGATCGTTGATACGGATCCCCTTATATCTTAGATTTCATAATTCCATTACAACAACATCAAGAGATATTTTAGATACATCTTTGGTATGAATGCTTATACTACACGAAAAGAAAAGATAGTTGGTCCAAACTCAAAACCCAAAAAATGGTCCAAACTCCTTTAAGCTTGAAACCATCTATACAAATCAAAGGATAGAATGTGACTTATAACATATGTTGTTGTGTGATCTAAGGACCTACACACATGTTGTTTTCTAACTTTCTTGTCCATGAATGATTTAAAGCCCAAAATCCTTGCTCATTTTTCCATCTATAGGTTACTGGAGCCCAAAGAAGAAAGATCAAATTTTGCAAGTTACCAAGTTTAGGGAGATTGAAAAAAAAAATCCAATTTCAACCGCTTTATAAAGAAAAACCTAAAATTTAATGTGGAAGTAGGAACTTACAACTTATTATCAATTTCCTTTCATAGATAAATATTGATTCATGAAATAGATCAAATCATAGAGACAAACCCCACTAATACTTTAGTGTAAGCACCCTCTAAGGTCAAAAGCTCACAGGTCCATAGTCCTAAAAATTAAATGGTCCAAACTCCGATCACATCCGTCAAATTCACATTAATTCATCCCTTATCATTTTCACAATATGTATATTGGTATGCGATGTGTCGTTTTGATGTATTTAAGCAGTTTGGTACCATGATTGTTATTTCTTATCTGGCTTATTGTTTGATATTATTTATCGTATTTTGATCGGTAAACATAATGTAAACTCCTTTTCAGTCTTATAAGGGGTTGTTTTTTTTTTTTTTTTCCTTGATTGAGTTCTGGGTGAATAAAATATCTTTATGGGTGAAGGATATCCATATGAATGAAGGATTGTACAAAAATCTATGTTTTTTTTTTTTCAATGTGAATACAAATAAAGGACATTTTATCCTTCCAATCCAATCAAAAATCAAAACAATAATTACAATCCATTTTGTTTTTTGAACAGCTGAATAATTACAATCCTATTAATCAAACGATTGCAAAATTGACAAATTTGTATACAAAATTGAGAAATTTCACAAAAGAAAGAAAAAACCTACACAAATGATTATAGGCAAGAATTAAGAATAACTCACGTAATAAGAAATAGAAAAGAATCGGTAATTCCTAATTACATGCCAAGACTGATAATCAATGTGACGAACAAACAGTACCAACACAAAGAAAAATAGAAGATTTGATTGCTTTATCCACAAACGTATATATTATTTCGAACAACAAATTCCTCATCTCCTCCTTCTTATCAACTTCCATTTTGTTTATCTAGTTTGAATTGGAGACCCATTTCAAGAAAGGAGTTCAAAAATTAATCTATTTATTCCTTCAGACCCATTTCTAAAAATTTAGTGTCTATTTATTCGATCATACTTATAGGGTGTTTGAGATTGTTTATTTGAAATGTTTATTGAGTTATTGCGATTTGATACGGTAATAAGAAGTTTTAAGTATTTGAATATTAAGATTTTATAAGCATTTATTGACTTAAATAATGAGTTTTTGGTAACTTAGTTCATATTTATTTATTGACTTATTTAAAGAGTTTTTGATAAGATGTTTTATAATTACACATATAAAATCATTTGCCAAACACTAAAAAATAACTTATCAACTTATGACGTTTTGTTACTGGATAAGCTAAACCAAACACTTTTTTTAAAAGTTTCGTTTTGATACTGGATAAGCTAATAAGCACTTATGATGAAAAACATAATTTGTTTTAAATAATCAAACCCAAACACCCCTTGATTTGAAATATAATAATAAAATTTTAAATGAAAAACAACATTTTAATACAAAGAACACACAACAACAAACGGGAATTTAAAACTTAAATACGAAAATTGAAAACCTAAATGCGGAAACTAAAAACCTAAATACGGGAATTTATAACCTAAAATTGATAATTAAATCCCTAAATCGATAATATAGTTGACCCCAAAGGCACACCACTTTGGTGAACCCTCACAATATTCCATGTTTTGATTTTGGTAAACGACAATTTTTTGTTTGTCAATCGATATTCATCAAGAGCTCTATTAAAGATAGCATCATTGTTTCCCCGTTTTCTCCATCTGACGATAAGTTGTTGAATATGTTGTTAAAATTCGACACTTTGAAGTTCAAATCCCTCAACTTCCATGATTGAGGCTGATCTCATGTTGGTGGTTCCATAGAAGCGTAATAGATTGGTTTTTGGAAGTGGAAACTCTAGTCTATTCTTGGACCTTGCTGTATTGTCAGACGATCCACGGAGTTTCAACCGTCGGATCATCCTGAAATTTGGATTGAAGCTTCTTTACATCTGTACGGACGTATTGACCGTTCATTTGTCAGATCTTCTGTCTAGAAATCGAGTTATAACCCCTCGATTGAAACCCTAATTTTCTGAGAAAATGCACTGTTTTGTTCTAGTCCTATAGAATGGTAGGAGTGTCGTATGGTCCTAATTAAAACAAGTGCCCAACATTTGGTATTTAAGTTGGGATCAATCTGTATGTTTTATCCCAAGCCTAGAAATGGCTCTATCTAGGGTGGAAAATGTCATTTTCATAGACTGATCTGGATTGAACTGTTTGGATACCCTAACTTCATTAATTCATATAAAATCAAAGGAAAATAATTTAGACCTGTGTGATATGTCCCTGGAAAGATAAGAGTTCGAATTTTAATAATTTGAAATAGTTTTACTAATCAAAAGGGCTTAAGGAGGGTTAAAGTGATCTTGAGCAGACCTGGTGTTTTGGGATAAAAGTTGAAAAATGAATCCAATAATAATACTAATAATACAAGTACATATATAGGGTAAGGCTCGACTAATATACGCTATAATTGTTGGATTAAGGTGTCTAAGCAATAACTATAATTTAGAGTATACTTAAATTGACAGCAGCACGGTCCTTTTGGGTTGCTCTCATAACCGGCAAGGGACTAGATGGTTAATTAAAAGAGAGAAATAATGATTTATGAATATATTATAAGGATAATATATTAATTAGAAATCATATTATTTAATTAATAATTGATCAGAAATTAATTAGAATTAATTTTGGGATTAATTAGATTAACTAAAGGTGCAGGGGCTGAATTGTAATTGTTCAATAGTTGAGCAATGAACAACCTGGAAACCCTAATGGGTTGGACGAAATCCAAGGCTAGGAGCCTTGTGGATTTCGCAGCCCATAAGGTTGTATATGGCAGTGATAAGCAGATCACTTTATCTGATAAAAGCCTTATCATATCAGGATTTTAAATAAGGCAGCTATTCTCCTTATTGCTTATCACCTGGAGGCTATAAATAGAGGCCTTGGGCACCCCATATTCCACACTAACTACAAGGGATATCTCCTTGTTCTTTCTTGCTCATCTAGCTTGCTAATTCTTGGGTGTGAGACATTAGAGGCACGACATTTGTGGTGCTAGCTTCCAAAGGTCAAAAGGTATAAAATTCATCTGTTGTAATATTATTATTGGCGTTAGATATATGTTTAATTGTGAAAAACGTAGACCCTATAAGGTGCATGTGAACTTAGGTTTTTAGTTTAAAGTTTGCACTAAAACCCAATAATAATAATGTAATATACCTTTAAGGAATGTAACGAGTACAAGTTGAGGTTGGTTGGATTCTCAGAGTTGCAACACAGTTTCTTTGTTGATGATCGATGGAAGTTCCCCACTACACCATGTTGAGGTTGTTCATCCTTTATTGTAGCTCATATGTGCTTATAGGATGTATGTGGGTAGTACTAGGCCGTATGATGTATAGTAGATGTATGTGGGTAGTAATAGGATGTATGTGGGTAGTAATAGGATGTATGATCTATAGTAGAGGTATGTGGGTAGTAGTAAGTTGTTGTAATGTCTAATAGATGTATGAATGGAAGTAGTTGGGTACATAGTGTATTTGCCCGGCTCTAAGCACTAAGCGGATACGCGTGGCTTGAGGTACCGAGTAGAGTATCGACGGCTCGGAGTACTGAACCGGTACGCATGCCTTGAGGTACCAAGCGAAGTATACACGGCTCGGAGTGCTGGGTGGATTGGCACAGCTCAATGTACATGGTGGAGGACGCCATTCCTTATTATGATGTTTGTGTTGTATTCTTTCTGATAGGGGTAGTGTATCTATTATTGATATCTTTTGATATGTTGGAATTCACTAAACTGTGTGCTTACCCTTTACCTTAAAACCACTGTTTCAGGTACCTCTGGTATGGGTTATGGAAAGGCGTGACGAGTACACACTGGCATGGCTTCCCTTTGGGTTTATGTTTGAGTCAACATTATTTATGCTTTTGACTTCCGTTGAGTGTTTGAGTTATGCTGACATTATATGTTTTGATGAATTAAGTAATGCTTATGTTTTGAAAGTTTTTAAATAAAATGATGTTTTACTATTAAAGTCACTTTTCTAAAAAAAATAATTTATCTCAAAAACTGGGACGTTACATGTTAAGTGTTGCAGTTGAAAGAACTTAAGAAAGTAATTTCATGTCAAATTTCTAGATTAACGCATTCTAACCACTGTCCAGTATTTTGGTTATAACTCATGAACCGCAACTTAGATTAAGCTGGTCCATGTGTCCTTGGAAACTAGACAAAATTTCTTATGACTTTTGTCGCTGGTAAAATTTCGTAACTATTAATCTATTTTTATCTATCAGCTCACAAGATTAAGACAAATTATTGTATGAGTTTTAATGCATATTTCATAACTTTTCATTATGTCTTCTTGTTAATTCACTAAATACCTTATACATTGTGTCTTTATGATATATATACATTCATCAAAACATAAACTTGGCTAGGGTTTCTTAACCCATCAAATCTAGGGTTTTCTTATTATGGTTTATGAACAAAACAATGAATCTCATTGTTAGAAAGAAGAAACATAGATCTATTGTGTTCTTCTCGTTTGGACAACAAGACCATATTTAAAAACTAGAACTCAAGGCTGATTTTTAGATCACAAAAACAACCACATTGCACGATGATGTTGTGGTTTCTTGTGTGATGAAAGAAAACCGAGAAGTAAGAAGAAATAGGAAAACCCATGAAAGAACAAGAGGATTGCCTATCTACACCATCACTTGTAGCCTTCACGTCTTCAAAGTTCTGATCTAAGTCTTCTTCCTGCTGTCTCCTTTTTTCTTTTGTGCTATTTATTTCTCATTGCAATTCTCCATCACTGTCCACGTCTCCAGATCTCGGTCTCACAAAACAAATAATAGGAGGGGGTATGTTTTTGTGTGTTTATATATATACGAGAATGAGAGAAACGAGGGGCCTTTGGGCTTAAGAACCCAAGGCTTCAAAAGAATAAAGAATTTCCGCAGCAAGACTCTCGATAATCTCCCTCTCATGTGTGGATGAAGGTGTGTGACTTTAGTGTTACGTATTTGAATACCTACATAAATGAGTATAGCGATATGCACATGGGCTCTGAGTAGGCTCAGTCTAGAAGGTGGGCGACCTCGGCGACCCTCCAAGGGCCCATGTCTCCGGGGGCCCAAAATTTCTAGGCTATATAGTGTTTGTTTGTAAAAATTTTAAATTTCATTATAAGTATTTAGGCCCAGACCAATATAGACCAAAACTAATGATAATACCTACAATGTTAGACATTTTAGGTGTTATTGGGCCAGGTTTTAGTTAATTTAATATTCTAAAAAGACTAATGTCACTCACTTTTAGTGCTAATGAATTTTTCTTCTTTTAGTAAAAATGCAGGGGTTTTAGTGTAAAATTGGTGACAAATCTGAAGTTAAAGTCGAAATGACACGCGCGGCGCGAAGGGAAGCCGTACGCGACGCAGATAAGGGGATAAAATTGCAACCCAAAAGAGTTTCAAAATTCAGGACGGGAGAATACGGTGGATAAGGTTGACCCATGACGCTTACAACGTTTATACACGACGTGTGGAACCAAATTTCTCAACTATAAATAGAGGCTCTCAGGTAGGATTTTGGGAGCGAAGATTGATCCTTGGAGTTGAACTCAGACTTCTTTGACTCAGAAGTTCGTAGTTTCTCAGTTAGATTCATTAGTTGGCAAGTCTACATTTTATTTTTATTTTTGTGCATAGTTTGACTCTTGTGCAATCGAGGATTTTGGTTGTAGAATACGATCAATCACAGAGGATTGATTTGTTATCTGAAATCAGAAGCATTCGGCTCTGATTCAGATTCGATTAGTGGATCTTGGTCTCATTTGGTTTTATGAATGCAAGTTTACTTTCGGTTTATTATTTGTTGCTTGAATCATCGTTATATTTTTGGGTTTGAATCTGATTTCTAAAGTAGATCTCGGGATTGAGAGTAGCTTAGATTGGGTAGTTGCGATCTATTTCTTTGGCATAGATTTGAATATTTTCGGATTTTGTTTTGGGTTCATTTTCGAGTCAAGTGTACGGAATATCCACCATCTATAGAGTGACACTATAGATCTGAAACACCCTCGCTTAAGGCTTTTCATAAAACATCAGTTTAACCATGGTTTATCATCATTATTCCATAAAACCATCCTTTAGTGAAAACTCTAGTTTCAATAACTTCAAACAAGTCATTTTCTTTCAAAACCATTTTAAAAACACATGGGGTTTAATGAGAAATAATTTAGGTTTAAGTTGCGGAAAACAACGTTTGGTCCCGTTTTAGATAAAGCATTTTAGTTTATAAAATAGCGAGGTTGTAACAATTCAAATACCATTACACAGCTCAAATGATACCACACAAACTGTGGCCTTCTAAACATCCAGCTCTTCTAAGTCATCTAAACTTCTCAACCTGAGTACACATCAAAATAAGTTAGGCAATTGAAATGCCTAGTGAGTTTACCCGAGGTTCACCCATTTCGAGTGAGTAGTGAACTACCACACCCGGAACAAACCCCCAAAAATAATTTTAACACACACTTCAAAAGTTATTTAAAACATCATAAAGGTTCACTCAAAATAGATAGTAATGATATGCAAATACTATGCATGATGCAGCTATCCCAAACCCACGTCCATCTCATAAAGTCCAACTCACCTCAATGGCATCTACCTAAGTTCACAAATGACACGCACAAAGCATGTCACTTGATCCCCGTATAGGTTAAACTAGAACTAGTGGCCATCACACTAGCCCCATGAGGGTTAGTAACTCCCTCATGCGGTTCCCTATTGTCGGGAACGGTTTTCCCTAAATCCGGGACAAACATCTCATTTTGGGCATTTTGCCCATGATTTCCCTAAATCTAGGACAATCATGATTTCCCTAAATCCGGGACAATCATCTCATCTTCGTCATAAGGTTCACTCGGTCAATCCCATCCTATATGCAATGCAATGCACAAATAGGATGCTCAAAACATCTTTCAAAATATCATCATAATCTTTATTTGAAAACATCTTTAGAAACTCATTTTCATGCAATGCACAAGTAGTAATCATATAACACATTGCACATAATATCATGCATGAAAAGTATTTGATAACACACACAAAAGATAATAGTTGGGATGTGTACTCCCCGTAAACTCACCCAAGGTCAACTGACGAGTCAACACTAACTCCATACTAGGTTTATGCATTGGAGGCGCTCCTAGAAATCATTTCATCCATCACATCCTCTTAGTTAAGTGCTAGCTCAAGTCCTTAGTCTCACCTTCAAGTCATTACAACATATCTCCTTCCTACAATACAAGAACGGAAGATATCATACTCGTTTCATCTAAAAGTCACACTATAATTACTTCTTTAGAACCGAGAAGGAACAATCATCCAACATCAAAAATGAAGTCCTTGACCCCCTAATATAAGGAAAATCTTAGTTAGAATATCCCAAAGATTGGCATTAAAACAAGGACCCAAAACCCAAACCATAAAGCTCAAAACCCAAAAACTGACATTTCTGGCCAGATCCAGCTACACGGGTCGTGTAGGACCCAGGGCAAAACTAATCCGAAGCCCCAGAGACCCTACACGGGTCGTGTATGAGCACACGAGTCGTATACGCTGTGCATTAACTTGGTTTTTGGTCATTTTAACCCCCTTTTGACCCAATTGAAGCTCCAAATCAACCCAAGACCAATTATACATGAAAATACACATTTAGTAACTCATTTATAAGTATTCAACTCCCAATCCAAGTGTTCATGACTTAAACCAAAGGAAACCACAATTCAATTTCTTATCTCTTAACAAGTGGTTAATAAACTATGGTTCAAGTCAATCATTACTCTAAGCACCATTAAGTACCCTATTAAGTTCTTAACCAAGGTCATCCCTTAAGGAAATCATTCCTACATAACTCTTATGAAGATAGCCTCATGGAATTCCCAATTCCAATCATTGGTCCAAATGGTTAAAACCCATGGAATACCCAATTCCAATCCATCAATTGATAATTACAAGTGGAGATTCCTTCTTCCATTCCATGGAATCATTAGGAAATGATCCTTACTCCACTTCTACCTTCAAATTGATGCTATAAACCCATTCATCCATTATACAAGAGGTCCAATTATCATAATCATGAATAAGACCCATTTCAACACTCAATTCCCATTTTCTAGTGATTCAAGGTTTAAGATTACAATTCAAAGGTTGGAATCCTTATGGAATCATTAGAAATGAATCCCCTCATCCAAAACTACCATAATCATCCACCAATTTCTAGATTCCTCAACAAATCATCAAATCCCCAATTTCTAGGGTTCATAACACCTAATTCAATCAAATCTAAGGATCTAAATCATCCATGGATTGGATGTTGATCAAAACATGAACTAGAATCATAAAATAGCACTTGGGATCCTAGGATTTCCTCCCCCAATTCATATTTTCGGATTTGACATACAACCCCACCCAAAAATGGGTTTACAAGCTAGAAAAGGAAGGGTTTATACCTTAGATTGGCTAGGAACTTCAAGAACTTGAACCATCTTCAATCTCTAACATCAAACCCTCATGAATCCTTTGAAAATCCGCCATTATCTCTCTCTCTAATCTTCAAAATCGATCCCACAAGCTGAAATGGGGGTTCTCCATCTATTTATACATCATATATTTCGGGTTTGGCAATAATAGTCCCTAGAGTTTGGTCCTTTCTTCACCCAACACCCATAAAGTCCACCCTTCTCATAAAAGTCACTAGATTCACACTCATGCCCCAAATATAATTATTTATTTCACTTGAGTCATTGACTAGGTCAACACTAACCCTTAGTTTCCCAAATTGACACAAATGGTCCCTTACACTAAAATTCTTCACTATATGGTCATTAATGTAAACTTAATGACTTATTTAACTTACTCTAAGTTCTAGTTCAATTCCCTCATAATATTTCTAATTTTCCACATCCATGACTAGTCAAATATACTTAGGGTAAGTTTAGCCAAATTGACGCTTTTAGTCCTTTTGTCGAAATTCATTATCTTTGGTTTACAATTAGATTTATTACTTCATGTCATCCTTTTAAACCATATTTGCTCATTGATTCACAATATAAAAATATAATAAAATGTTAAATTTATTTATTTATTTGTTTTCTTTATTTCCAAAATAGATTTTATTTTGTTGATTTAAGCCCAAAACTCTTAGGCTCAAAACACGGATGTTACAAGATCGGTCATATTTTAGACACAAAGTGTCAACCACGTACTCCACGGTTCCATCCTTACTTGCCACTAGGTAGTGAGTGATAAGGTTTAATTTAGTATTTTAACTGCATCGACGACTTCGATGTGTCAACTAATCACTAAATCAACCCAACAACTTATTAGGTTTAATCGGCCTTGAGGATTGAATGCGTCTGGAAGACTGGAACAAACCAAGTGAAATGAGAATCCTTTCATGAATCAGCTCCATGCCTGGGAACTACAATCGTCATTCGACACCTCGTAAATCCCAATTTCCACATCATGATTAGCCTCATGAATCGAAATCGGAATATGACTCTATCATCATCGATTATCTTATTTGGAACAATATTTACAGAACACAGATCTATCGGTACTAATTCTCAATCTCTCTAGTCGCTTCACACTGTCACCCAATCACACTTCACACAACAATCGAATTTGGAACTGTATTTACATCAATAAAGATTATTGAATTCATTTGCGAAACATGAATCTCGAATTTAGAACTGTACTGGACTTGCATTTGGAATTCTTTTTGGGTTTAGTACTCGTGAAGTTTGAAATCTCTGATTTGGAACTATATTTGACATGCATTTGTTTCATTCTGAATTCGTCCAACACTCTTGAATTAGTTACGGTATCAAGATTCTTGATTTGTTTTGTCTTTCTCGATTGACAACATGTCTTTCTCGATTGACAATAGTGATTCTTGGTTGGGGTTTGTATAATGAATTTTTTATTGAAGTTTGACCATTATTTTACCATTTTTCTAAGGTTTAAACTCGGCTATGAATTTTGAGGTTTCAACTCAGTTGTTAGTTCTACGGGGCTGAGTCTGTTGTATGGTCATCTTAACGTGAATGTAAGGTGATTGCATAAATTGGGATGGAGCCTCTTTTATTCTCGATGATCCAAGAGGCTCCACTTTATCAGCAATAATAAAACCCTCATTATCCTCTTCCCGACAACCGACTATGGGTGATTTATTCACACCCTATAAAAATTATTATTATTTACGTAAAATATATGTCTTGATAATATTAGAAATATTTAAACTTTCATCACTTCAGCCACATGTGCTCTTGATGACTGTTGCGACTTACAGAAGGTGTAAGCATATTCCTCTCTTTTGAATATTCTTCAAAAAAGTAAGCATATAATATGTATCAGTTTCATTTAAAATTTTATGAATATTATTATATATAATAGAAACTTTTATTTCCTTAATATGACATAGGTAGTAGATTAAACGACATGTCCTCGCTAAAAAGATGACCGCTATAAGATGGAAAATCAATGATCTCATCTAATTCCTGAAGTACACTGCGAGAACACCGTTTGTCTTTTGTGTGTGTGTGTGTGTATATATATATATATATATATATATATATATATATATATATATATATATATATATATATATATATATATATAGCAAGAAGTGGGATTTCAAGGGTACAACTTCATTTTTTATCTCAAACCTGCCATGGGAATGGCACTGGAAAGAGATCAGGCACTCCCTAAAAAGTGTGGGTTTGGTGAGAGATGTATACTTAAGCAATCGGAAGGACAAGCATGGCCTTAGGTTCGGGTTCGCTAGATTCTCTAATGTCGAAGATGAAAAAGAAGTGGAAGAGAAGTTGAGAGGTCTGTCGATGGGAGGAAGAAAAATTTATGCTAAAGTGGCCAAGTTTGCTAGGAAGGAAGAAGGCAATAAAGAGAAAGTGAATAGCGAAAATTATAAGGAAGCTCTTACACTCAAATTTAATCATGACAGTGGGTTAAGAAAGACTAACGTTTCTTTCGCTGAAGCGGTCATAAGAGGATCGACCCACATTACCAATGGTGAAGAAGAAAAAAGAAAGAATTTAACGGAAGAGAAAAGAAAGGTCGGGACGGAAAAGAATAAGAGCTGGCTAGAGAATCCGATAAACGACAACCAAAAAGGAGAAAAATATGAAGTTAACGTGGAAGAGGATAGTATCTGGGCGGAAAGTTTGAAAGATAAATTAATGGGAGAGGTTAAGAGCTTCAGGAGTTTGTCTTGCATTTCAAATCTATGCATGAGCGAGGGTCTTCGCTCGGGTATTGCTAAGTACTTAGGTGGGTTATGGGTCCTGTTTGATACTAGCAACGAGGAAGAAAAGAAAAAAATTTTATCGAGTAAGGAGATTGGAGCACATTTTAATTCAATCAAAAAATGGGAGAAAGATGTAGAGATGGCAGAAAGATTTGCGTGGATCAAGATTGAAGGTATTCCGGTGAATGGGAGGAATCCCAACTCCTTTATCACCATCGGAAGAATTTGGGGAGAGGTGGTGGTCACTGATCCATGCAAGCTAGAAAGTCAAGATTGGTCTTATGGTCTAATTTGTATCAAAACTCTAATCCCAGATTTAATTAATGAAACTATTGATGTTACATGTAACTCCAGAAAGTTTAAAGCCCGTGTGAAGGAAGTTGAAGGAAAGTTCTTTAGTTGTGACGATGTTGCGGAGGATGGATGTAGTGGTGTTAGGGCGGCGGTAAAGATTCCGGTGTCGGAGGACGAAGAATCCATAGCAGGGGTGGATTCAAGTGGGGAAAGTTCTGAGGAAGAACCTGAAGAGTCGTGGGAAGATTCAATTATTTGGGAGTCGAGCCCAGAGATAGATCATAATAATGATAAGAATGAAAAGGAGATCAATGATGAAACTTGGGAGTCACGAAAAAAGGAAAACAATTTGGATAACTGGAAAGAAGAAAATTCAAAAGGTGGAGAATATTCGAGAGGTTTTGTTGAAGGTGACGGTGAACGGATTGGATGTTTTCAAAATCAAAGTCCAAAGTCGGTTAGCCCAAACCAACGGAGAAATTTCAGCCCAACTTCTAAGGAACAGGAGAGTGGAGTTAAGACATATGGGCCCAACTCAAAAAATGCCGAAAGAAAGGATTCAAGTCAAAGTAGCCCAATCGAGAATGACAAAGTCAATGAAATCGCAGACGGAGGGGTAATTTTGGAAGAAAAGAAGGACAAAAGGGAAGAACACTGTGAAGAGGCAAATCCAAGTACGCCATTGTTGGGAGTTTCAAATAAGCTGAAAATTTTATTGTCTAGAAACACTCCCATGGAAGAAAAATTAAAATCGATCGGCGAAGATACCGTAATAACAGAGGACAGAAAGAATTTTGAAAAGAAGACGGAAAAGGAAAATTCCATCAAAGCTCGTCTGGAGAAGAAATTCGATAGAGAAAGACGTGTCACTAGGAGTCAATCAAAGCAATTAATCAATAAGGAGGTCGCCATGATTCGGAGCTGTTCTGAAGATAGTTCTTCACTAAGTGTGGGGGTGACGCAAAGGATGGAGGAGATAGGTGAAATATGTGGTTTTAAGAAATCAAAGGGCAAAGACAAGAAAAGAACGGAACAATCAAAGGGTGTAAAAAGAGGTAAACAATGAATATTCTTTCCCTAAATACTAATGGTATTGGAAAAGGTGATTTTAAATCCAATTGGATTCGTAGTCTGATTGTAAATCATAGGATTGGTTTTGTGGGAATTCAAGAGACCAAACGTAAAGTAATTTCTGATATGTTGGTCAAAAACATTTGGGGTAGTCAGGATTTCGAGTTTGTTTTCAAGGAAAGTAATGGGCAGTCTGGTGGCTTATTGAGCATATGGAACAATAATTTATTTTTGAAGAAGCAGGCTATCGTGAGGGATGACTGTCTAATTACACAGGGGCAGTGGTTGGAAAATAAGGTTGAAATTGCTTTTATAAATGTCTATGGTAGTCAAGACCCTAGGAAAATAGAAGAGCTTTGGGACTTTATTTCTGCTTTTATTTCCGGCTGGAGAGGAGTGCTGGTTATTTTTGGGGATTTCAATGACGTCAGAGAAGATAAAGAGCGTAGAGGTTCGGTCATTAACACTCGAGCCACTGAAAAATTCAACGATTTTATAAGAAACAACAACTTGATTGACGTTAAGATTGGAGGATCAGAGTTCACATGGATAAAAGGGAATGGTTCGAAGCTTTCAAAGCTGGATCGGTTTCTGGTTTGTGATAACTTTGGAAATAAATGGCCTGAGTTCGAAGTTGTTAGTGAGGTTCGTCGTTTTTCAGACCATAAACCAATCATACTCAAACAAACCCACAGAAATTTTGGGCCCATCCCATTCAAATTCTATAACTCGTGGTTGGAGGACCCGGAATTGGAAAAAATTGTTTCAGACGGGTGGAAAGAGTCCATGTTGGAAGGTCAACACTTAAAGCTCTTCTTGATAATGCAAAAGCTGAAAAGGGTAAAAGAGAAAATAAAACAATGGTCGTTGCAAAAACGCAAAAGAGAAGATGAAAACAAGAAAGAATGTTTGTATAGAATAGATGCGATAGATAAAATTATAGAAGAAGGGGACGTTAATCGAGATCTGCTAGAAGAAAGGTTGGAGATTTCTAAGAAATTATTCCAAATGGAAAAACAAGAAAGAGAAGACGTGGCTCAAAAGAATAAAAACAGATGGTGCTTGGAGGGGGACGAGAATTCTGCTATGTTTCACAGGAATATTAATAAAAAGAAGCATATCAATAACATAAAGGGCATTAACATTGAAGGGGTGTGGGAAATGGACCCGATGAAAGTTAAAGATCATTTCAAAAGCTATTTTGAGAACATATTCAGATCAGACCCAGATTGTAATTGGAGTCAAGAGTTAGGTGATTGCACAAAGATTACAGAAGTTGAGAAAAGCAATTTGGAAAGAGACTTTGATGAAAAAGAGCTAAAGGATGCTGATTGGAGCTGTGGTAACAACAAATCCCCGGGCCCGGATGGATTTACAGTTGAATTTCTGAAAAAGTTTTGGGTTATTATAAAAAATGATTTGTTAGAAGCGTTTAATGAATTCGCGAACCGACCCAAAATCCCAAAAGGAGTTAACGCGGCGTTTATAACTCTTATCCCGAAGGTAAAAAATCCTACAGAAGTCAAAGATTTCAGGCCGATTAGTTTAATTTCGATTATATACAAAGTTCTTTCCAAAATGTTGGCCAATAGACTCAAAAAAATCCTTCCAAATATCATTGACAAAACTCAATCGGAATTTGTTAAAGAGAGACAAATCATTGATGGTCCTTTAGTGGTTAATGAAGTAATCGATTGGGCAAAGGCAAAGAAAAAGGCTATGTTGATCTTTAAAACTGATATCGCTAAAGCTTATGATTCGGTGTCTTGGGATTATCTGGATTCCATGTTGATGCAGAAGGGTTTTGGGGAAAAATGGAGGAAATGGGTGTTTCAATGTCTAAAGTCGGGAACGTCTTCAGTGTTGGTGAATTCTAGTCCTTCTACCGAGTTCTCTCTTTCTTGTGGTCTTAGACAAGGGGACCCACTGTCCCCCTTTCTCTTCACTATTATTATGGAAGGTCTTAACCATGCAATCAAAAAAGCAATTGAAAACGGGGAATATAAGGGAATCAGGGTGGGAAGGGACGATTTATTGCTAACTCATCTTTTTTTTTTTGCAGATGACGCCATTTTCTTTGGAGAATGGTCCGTGGAGAACATATTAAATCTCATTCGAATTTTGTACTGTTTCCAGAAGGTAGCGGGGCTTAAAGTCAATTATGAGAAGAGTGCTTTAATTGGAGTTGGTACAAGTGAGACGTCAATTGAAGCGATGGCGACGATCCTTGGATGCAAGATAGAGAAACTTCCCTTTGTGTTTTTAGGGATGCCTGTCGATGTTAATACGGGCACAATACAGCCATGGAAAGATGTGATAGACAGATTCAGAAAAAAATTAAGCAAATGGAAGGTCAAAACCCTTTCTATAGGAGGAAGGTATACTATAAATAAAACTATATTGGGTAGCACGAGGAATTATCTGTTTTCCCTGTACAAGGCTCCTAAAAGGGTGATAAGGATGCTTGAAAGATTGTGTATGAACTTCTTTTGGGGTGGGAAGGAGCAAGATTCAAAAATCCCCTGGGTCAAATGGGATTACATTCTTAAAGACAAGGAGGACGGAGGTCTTGGTCTAGGTGCATTGGAGGATATAAACAAAGCTTTGTTGACTAAATGGTATTGGAGAATAAAGAAAGAACATGAGGCGTTTTGGGCGAGAATTATTAAAAGTATCCATGGGACGAGATGTGAAGAAGTTGAAGACGGTGATATAAAAACAGGTTATACTTGGAGGCGGATTGTTAAAACCTGGAAAGAAGTTAGAGAATGGGACCTTGATCCCCGAAAACTTATAAAGAAGGAGGTGGGGGATGGCAAAGAAACAATGTTCTAGAAAGATTGGTGGAGTGGTGATGAGGTTTTTGAAAAAAAATATCCTAGATTGTATCAAACGGATCCGAATAAAAATAGCAAGGTCTATGAAAGAGTGAATGAGAATGGAGGATTAAAAGAGTGGGGCGGTAATATGAGAGATGGTAGAACTCGGGAGGAGTGGGAGAATTTAAACTCTGTAATGGAGAATATGCCTCTAAATGATAAAAAAGACGTTTGGAAATGTGTGGGTGGTCCGAAAGGTACGTTTACAGTGAATTGGTTTAGAGAGGAGCTTAAAAAGAAAAAAAAACAGAATATTGGAAAAAACTACTGGAATAAATGGGCGCCAAACAAAATAAACATTTTTATTTGGAGAATGTTTAGAAGGAGACTGGCGGTAAAGGAAAATATAGCTTTAATGGGGTGTTCACAGATTTCGCCTCAATGCGAGGTGTGTAAAACCCAGGCGGAAACGGTTCAGCATACATTCGTGGAATGCCAATTCGCAAAAAACCTTTGGGATAAAATCAAAATGTGGTCGAATTTGAACAACTTTCCTGGAAACACGCTCGAAGATGTTGTAACACCCAGTTTCTTTTCTCTGGATTACATCATAATCACTCAAAAATAAACACAGTGATCATGGTATAATCAAGATTAAGCAACAAAAGTACAAGTAGAAATCAAAGAACAAGTATTTTTAAACAACAGGTCCAAAAACTGGTTTACAAAAGACCGTGTACAAAACTATACAAAAGTGTATTCAGGTTTACAAACAGTTCGAGTCTAGTCTCATATCCATGCAATCATCCCTCTGCTATTTTCTTACCCCTGTCACCTATAACACAAACCATATAACTACTTTTATGAGCTAATTAAGCTCAGTGAGAAAATATATTAAGATTTAGAAATCAATCTAATAGTTATCAAAATTTCCACAATTTAAATCACAGATCTCTTTTTCAATGACTATCTCAGTCATTGAATGTATTCAACCAAGCTAAGCAATCACATCAACAAGAAATTCTCAATCTTGTTTAAGTCAGGTTAATTGGTTATCTCAACCAATTAAGATGTACAATAAGTCAATTTAGTTATAATCAAACTATTTAGAATGAATTATAACCACTCACCTGATGTCTGTTCAGTCCGGGGTCCACCTGTGTCTCGTGTATCTCCTTCCCTCCTATGTGTATCTGCTCAAAACGATATTACATATCATACTTCAACATCCTCAAAACAATTTAACTATATCTAACTCGTTAGACCAAGAATTTATAGCTAACAAGATTATCATCTATGAACATCATACACTATAAGGTTCAAAACCTCCAATTTAGAGGTTTTATACCAAATCAACCGTTAAAACTTCATAACAATCACATCAAGGACTCTATATAACATATAATATAAACCTACTATCAATATATAAGCTAATTCAAAGTATATTCTCGGATTTGAGTATCTAGGGTTTGAAACCTTAGAAATCAAACTCATTAACCTTGAAATCAAGAACTTAGAATCATTCAACACATCTAACCAAGTGTATATGTTCAAATTCCAACCATTCTTAGGTGGTTCTTTACCACAACTCGAAACCCAACTCAAATGACCAAAATCAATCTTTCAAAAAGGATAAAAGTGAATACCTTACCTTCAATAAGCTAGATATCGAAAATCACTTTAATCCAACTCGATTTAGCCTTCCAACTTGGTCCAAGAACGAAAGAGGAATGTATCTAGGGTTAGAGAAGGGTTTTGGCTCGGAAATAACCCAACAAATGTGTGAAATCGCGATATAAAAGGGGTGGGGTCGGCACGAAACCCGACCCGTGTCCGACAGCCCGACCCGGGCTCAACCCCGCAACCCGACCCTGGTTTGACAGCCCGACCCGGGTTTACGCTAAACCCATTTCTTTTTCCTGACGGAACCCGACCCGGCCCTAATAACTCGATCCGGGTTTCAGCCTAACTCGACCCGGGTTTAAAAACCCGCCCCGGGTTTGGTTTGGTTTATTTCCACTTCGTTGATATTCTAAGGCACTTACACGACCCGGGCTGGCCAACACGACCTTTAAGGGTCAATTTCATCTTTTCGTTTTAACTCACGTTTTTAACTCATCTAATCTCGTATAAATATATATTTAACATAATTATACTATAATTTAAAATTAAGGTATTTCAAATTCTTACCCCCTTCAGAAGATTCCGTCCTCGGAATCTCTTGAAACAGAAAGGGATACTTTGACCGCATCTCTTCTTCGGCTTCCCAAGTGACATCTGTTCCTCTATGATGTCGCCATTGTACCTTGACCACGCCAATCTCTTTATTTCGCAACTTTTTGATCTTTTTATCTAAGATTCTTTCCGGCATCTCTTGATATCTCAATTATTCGTCTAACTGGACTCCGACCAAAGGTATTTGTATAGCTTTATCATGTAATGTTTTTCTAAGGTGTGACACGTGGAACACATTGTGAATACCTCGTAACTCATCAGGAAGTTCAAGTTTGTATGCAACTGCTCCAATCCTTTCCAAGACTTGAAAGGGTCCGATAAATCTCGGGCTCAACTTCCCTCTTTTACCAAAACGAATTACTCCCTTCCACGGGGACACTTTTAACATCACCATGTCTCCAACTTGGAACTCTAATGGCTTTCTTCTCTTGTCTGCATATTGTTTTTGGCGGTTTTGAGCTACTCGCATATGCTCACGAATGCTTTGTATCTTTTCTTCAGTTTCAGCTACAATTTCTGGTCCCGCCAATGGTTTCTCTCCCATCTCTGTCCAGCAAGTAGGTGTTCGACACGGTGCACCATATAAAGCTTCGAAAGGTGCCATCTGTATGCTGGAATGATAGGTGTTGTTGTATGTAAATTCGGCTAAAGGTAGATGATCGTCCCAACTACCTCCAAAATCAATCACCGATGCTCTAAGCATATCTTCTAACGTCTGAATAGTTCTCTCAGTTTGACCATCAGTCTGCGGATGATAAGCCGTACTCATTAAGGCTTTAGTTCCCAAATGTTTTTGAAAACTTTGCCAAAAATGAGAAGTAAAACGACTGTCACGATCGGAGACTATAGAGGTAGGTACTCCGTGTCGTTTCATCACCTCTCTAACATAGATCTCTGCTAATTTGGACGCTTGGTAATCTTCTCGTATAGGAATAAACTGTGCTGATTTAGTCAACCTATCAACTATTACCCATATTGAATCGAATCCTCGTGGAGTTCGGGGTAATTTGGTGATAAAGTCCATAGAAATCTCATCCCACTTTTTCTTCGGTACAGGTAGTGGTTGAACTAACCCGTATGGTCTCTGATGATTTGCCTTGACTTGTAAACAAGTTAGACACTTCTCCACATATCTCCCAACATCACGTTTCATTCCCGGCCACCAGTAAAACGGCTTTAAACTTCTATACATCTTTGTACTACCTGGATGGATTGAATACCGTGTACAATGTGCATCTTCAAGTAACAGCTGTCTCGTTTCTCCGTATTTTGGAACCCACACTCGTCCTTGAAAAGTCTTCACTCCTTGTGCGTTTTCAACTAGTTTATCTACATAGCCAACCATTCTCTCACTCTTCATGTCATTGGCTTCTCTCTGGGCACGTCGAATCATTTCTGGTAATTTACTAACCACTCCCATTCGAGCTGAAACGATTCGAATAGGTGGTTCTTTTCGGCTTAACGCATCTGCCACTACATTTGCTTTACCAGGATGGTAAAGTATTTCACACTCATAATCTTTCAAAAGATCCATCCATCTTCGTTGTCTCATATTTAGCTCTTTTTGATCAAACAGATATTTTAAACTCTTATGATCTGAATATATCTGGAACTTCACACCATAAAGGTAATGTCGCCAGATTTTTAGTGCAAAAACAATGGCGGCTAACTCCAAATCGTGTACTGGATAAGTTTGCTCATGTGGCTTCAGCTGTCGAGACGAATACGCAATTACTCGTCCCCTTTGCATTAATACACATCCAAGACCGACCTGTGAAGCATCGGTAAAAAGAACAAAGTCTTCCACACCTTGAGGTAAAGCTAACACCGGAGCTTCGCATAATGCCTGTCTCAGTTTTTCAAAAGCTTCTTGTTGTGCTTCAGCCCAGACAAACTTCTCTATCTTTCTGGTCAGCTTTGTTAAGGGCAAGGCAATACTCGAAAATTTCTCAATAAATCGTCGGTAATAGCCAGCTAGTCCCAAAAAGCTCCGAACCTCAGTCGGATTTTTAGGTGGTGCCCAACTCATCACTGCTTCTATCTTGGTAGGGTCCACTTTAACTCCTTCTCTATTTATCACATGCCAAGAAACTGGATCTCTTGCATCCAAAACTCGCACTTCGAAAATTTTGCATACAATTTTTCTTTACGAAGAAGATTTAGAATCAACTGTAAATGTTGTTTGTGCTCCTCCCAACTCTTGGAATAAATCAAAATATCGTCAATGAACACTATTACGAACTTGTCTAAAAATGGATGACAAGCTCGATTCATCAGATCCATAAAAGCCGCTGGGGCATTCGTCAAACCGAACGGCATTACTAAAAACTCATAATGACCGTACCGGGTGCGAAATGCTGTCTTCGGGACGTCAGATTCTCTTACTCTTAGCTGATGATATCCCGATCTCAAATCAATTTTTGAAAAATATACCGCTCCCTCCAATTGATCGAATAAATCATCTATTCTCGGTAAGGGATAACGATTCTTCACAGTAATCTTGTTTAACTCGCGATAGTCTATGCACATACGCATAGAACCATCCTTCTTTCGAACAAACAGTATCGGCGCACCCCACGGAGACGAACTCGGACGAATAAAACCGCGATCTAAAAGTTCTTGTAGTTGTTTCTTTAACTCCTCCATCTCAGATGGCGCCAATCGATATGGTGCTCGAGCTATTGGTTTCGCTCCAGGAACTAAATCGATAACAAATTCCAATTGACGAATTGGCGGTAAGCCCGGAAGATCGTCAGGAAAAACATCGGCAAAATCTCTCACTATCTCAACATCCTTCACAATGGGATGTTTGGTTTCATTTGGGGCAACATGTGCCATAAATAAAAGAGCACCTCTTTCGGTATACCTTCGCGCTCTCGCGAAAGATATAACCGGAATATGTTGAAAGCGACGTTCGCCTCGTATTAACGTCTGAGACCCGCTCGGAGTTCTCACAGAAATAGTCTTTCCGTGACAATTCATATTTGCCCTATTATTATCTAACCAGTCCATTCCAACTATTACATCAAACACACGAGTAGTCATCGGCTTCAAATCAATAAAGAAAGAAATCCGATTGATTTCAAGCCGACAATCTGTATACTGAGTATTCACTATAACATCTCTCCCGTCAGCAATATCAACTATCAGACTCTCACTCATTTTAGACACCGGTACATTAATTCGAGACGCGAAAGGTACAGATATAAAAGAAATTGATGCACCAGAGTCAAACACCATACGAGTTCGAAGAGAGTTCAGGCTAAAAATACCTGTAATCACATCTGGTCGCTCTCTAGCCTCTTCCACAGTCATCTGGAAAGCTCGAGTTCTAACATTTCCACCGCCTCTATCTCGTCTATCGCCCCGATTATCACCTCATCCCGCCCTCGGAGTCTCACGACGTGAATCAGTTATTGGCTTTGGGCAATCCGGGCGAATATGACCACTTTCCCCACAATTGAAACACACACGATTTTTCTCCAAACAATCTCGAGCCATATGCCCTGTCTTCCCGCATTGATAACACATAAGAGACGGGGTGCTCGTATCACAATTTCCAGCATGTTTTCGACGGCATTTATCACACCACTTGTTCTCAGTTTTTCTTGGATCACCTCGATATTGATAACTCGGAACTGGCTGCTTTTGAGAACTACCCTCGGGTCTTCCTTCCCATTTCCTCTTCTGGCTTCCGCTTCCTTGGTCCCCCTTCCATTCACTATCTTGCCTCCGCAGTTCTTTTTCTCGAGATTTAGCTGCCTCAACAATCTGCTGATAAGTTGTAAAACTGGAACTCTGTAAAAACTCTCGTATCTGGGTCCTCAGTCCCCACAGATACCTATCAATCTTCCTTTCTTCAGTATCCACCTGATGAGCAGCAAATCTGGCTTTTTCGTTGAATTCTGTCGTATACTCCTGTACTGACCGCGTTCCTTGCTGCAATCTCAGAAAATCTTCTTCCAAACTTTTCATTGCAGTATTTGAACAATACTCCTTCATAAACTTCATTTTGAACTCCTCCCAAGTTGGTTCTGGTTCCAATCCTTTCTCTATATCAAGGTTTATGTTCTCCCACCAGAATTGAGCATCTTTGTGCAGACAGTTTGTAGCAAACTCAACTTTATCTTTTTCCGTACACTTGCTCGTACGGAAGACTTTCTCGATATGTGTCAGCCAATTTCGTGCAATAATAGGATCATCAGTACCGAAGAAATCATTCGGTTTACACTTGCGGAACGTCTCATAACTACAACCTTTTGGTTCACCCGATCCTCCAACTTCAGTATGTATAGTAACCGGCTCTCTCTGCCCCCTCCCAACCACAGGTGTGATAGGAGGTCTGTCTCGATCATCTCTATCCGTCACCTCCGTCTGAGGTCTCACTAGAGTAGGCAATAAACTTTTAACTGCTTTTGCTACCTCTGCAGCAATCAACTCTTGTAGTGATGTTGTTAACTCAGGCGGTCTCTCGCCTTCAGACTGGCGCCCCAGTCTTTGATCTTGTGATCCCGAATGCTCATCTCGGTGATCACCTCCCTCTTTCTCCTTTCCAGAACTCATAATGAGGCTGAAAAGAAATTTAACTCGTTATAATCTCGTTTATCTCAATACTCTTTTTGTATCTCGTATCTCATCAAAATTCTCGAAATAACACACATACTCATAATGTGTTTTAAATAATGATTGCATAAGGACAAGATGGGACTTCTCTTTAATAGTTTGAGTTTAGAGTTTACTCTTTAAAGTCTAATTCACTCAAACCCTTGCTCTGATACCAACTTGTAACACCCAGTTTCTTTTCTCTGGATTACATCATAATCACTCAAAAATAAACACAGTGATCATGGTATAATCAAGATTAAGCAACAAAAGTACAAGTAGAAATCAAAGAACAAGTATTTTTAAACAACAGGTCCAAAAACTGGTTTACAAAAGACCGTTTACAAAACTATACAAAAGTGTATTCAGGTTTACAAACAGTTCGAGTCTAGTCTCATATCCATGCAATCATCCCTCTGCTATTTTCTTACCCCTGTCACCTATAACACAAACCATATAACTACTTTTATGAGCTAATTAAGCTCAGTGAGAAAATATATTAAGATTTAGAAATCAATCTAATAGTTATCAAAATTTCCACAATTTAAATCACAGATCTCTTTTTCAATGACTATCTCAGTCATTGAATGTATTCAACCAAGCTAAGCAATCACATCAACAAGAAATTCTCAATCTTGTTTAAGTCAGGTTAATTGGTTATCTCAACCAATTAAGATGTACAATAAGTCAATTTAGTTATAATCAAACTATTTAGAATGAATTATAACCACTCACCTGATGTCTGTTCAGTCCGGGGTCCACCTGTGTCTCGTGTATCTCCTTCCCTCATATGTGTATCTGCTCAAAACGATATTACATATCATACTTCAACATCCTCAAAACAATTTAACTATATCTAACTCGTTAGACCAAGAATTTATAGCTAACAAGATTATCAACTATGAACATCATACACTATAAGGTTCAAAACCTCCAATTTAGAGGTTTTATACCAAATCAACCGTTAAAACTTCATAACAATCACATCAAGGACTCTATATAACATATAATATCAACCTACTATCAATATATAAGCTAATTCAAAGTATATTCTCGGATTTGAGTATCTAGGGTTTGAAACCTTAGAAATCAAACTCATTAACCTTGAAATCAAGAACTTAGAATCATTCAACACATCTAACCAAGTGTATATGTTCAAATTCCAACCATTCTTAGGTGGTTCTTTACCACAACTCGAAACCCAACTCAAATGACCAAAATCAATCTTTCAAAAAGGATAAAAGTGAATACCTTACCTTCAATAAGCTAGATATCGAAAATCACTTTAATCCAACTCGATTTAGCCTTCCAACTTGGTCCAAGAACGAAAGAGGAATGTATCTAGGGTTAGAGAAGGGTTTTGGCTCGGAAATAACCCAACAAATGTGTGAAATCGCGATATAAAAGGGGTGGGGTCGGCACGAAACCCGACCCGTGTCCGACAGCCCGACCCGGGCTCAACCCCGCAACCCGACCCTGGTTTGACAGCCCGACCCGGGTTTACGCTAAACCCATTTCTTTTTCCTGACGGAACCCGACCCGGCCCTAATAACTCGATCCGAGTTTCAGCCTAACTCGACCCGGGTTTAAAAACCCGCCCCGGGTTTGGTTTGGTTTATTTCCACTTCGTTGATATTCTAAGGCACTTACACGACCCGGGCTGGCCAACACGACCTTTAAGGGTCAATTTCATCTTTTCGTTTTAACTCACGTTTTTAACTCATCTAATCTCGTATAAATATATATTTAACATAATTATACTATAAT
Organism: Cichorium intybus; assembly: GCA_023525715.1. NCBI lineage: Eukaryota > Viridiplantae > Streptophyta > Magnoliopsida > Asterales > Asteraceae > Cichorium > Cichorium intybus. Next base: position 60,532,926 of record CM042011.1, read on the forward strand.
TTAAAATTAAGGTATTTCAAATTCTTACCCCCTTCAGAAGATTCCGTCCTTGGAATCTCTTGAAACAGAAAGGGATACTTTGACCGCATCTCTTCTTCGGCTTCCCAAGTGACATCTGTTCCTCTATGATGTCGCCATTGTACCTTGACCACGCCAATCTCTTTATTTCGCAACTTTTTGATCTTTTTATCTAAGATTCTTTCCGGCATCTCTTGATATCTCAATTATTCGTCTAACTGGACTCCGACCAAAGGTATTTGTATAGCTTTATCATGTAATGTTTTTCTAAGGTGTGACACGTGGAACACATTGTGAATACCTCGTAACTCATCAGGAAGTTCAAGTTTGTATGCAACTGCTCCAATCCTTTCCAAGACTTGAAAGGGTCCGATAAATCTCGGGCTCAACTTCCCTCTTTTACCAAAACGAATTACTCCCTTCCACGGGGACACTTTTAACATCACCATACAAATTCAAAAGGAGACACTTTTATGGATTAGTAGTAGAGCTCTCAAAATTTCTTTAGATAGTTCTGAATGGGTTTGTAATCCTAGATTAGCTGCCAAGATTCTGTAATCTTTTGTTTCCCGCCCTTTAGCTCCTGGCTAATGGGCTGTCTCGTGGTTCTAATTTAAAGTAGCTTTTCAAATATATATATATATATATATATATATATATATATATATATATATATATATATATATATATATATATATATATATATATATATATATACAGTGGCGGACCCAGACTAAAAGTTCAGGGGTAGCACAATTTTTTCAACATAATATATTAATATAACAAAATACTAGAAACTAATATTTCATTAAATACGACAAAATAACAAAGTGACAAACTAATCTAGAGATTACATTTTCAAGTTGACCTCTTCGGTCTTTCATTTTTCGGAAGCGACTTATCACATTTTCAGTTTTAACATTCAAAGCCGCCATGTTTTCTATCAATTCGGTGCTTACTTCACTAAATCGATCCCCAAATTTTTGACTTTGCATATCTAAAACCGTGTTAAAAATGACAACTTCAAAATAATGTTGGTGAGTAATATTGGTCGTACGGTTTATTGAAGTAACAAAATTTTCCGATATTTCCACAAATGCTATACTATGTTTTTGACAAAAAAAAAAATGGATGCTTTGATAATTCCTTATATATATATTAACCAAGTAACAACTAACAAGTCCACAATTCCACTTCCAATTTGACAATTTCGATGATAACCAATTTCGATGTAAATGTTCTAATATATCTTTATTAACACAATTTCAATGTTTCAACATATATTTATTAACAGGTTTCAACATATAGTTACCAACACAATTTCGATTGACAATTTCAATATTTCTGCAATTCCACTTCCAATAGTCTATTACAACGAACAATTTCCAATTGACAATTTCGATTTTCGATGTTGGCTTGTTGGCTGTTGCATAAAAAGTTTAACCCTAAATTAAAACTAAAGTAAGTAACAGGAGAAGGAGCCATGAAAGTTTGAAATAACCCTAAATTAAAACTAAAGTAAGTAACAGGAGAAAGAGCCTAGGAGGATGAATGGAGGATCTTACTTGTTTCAATGTTGGCTTGTTGCATTTGAGGAATTGTTGGAAACCGATCACGAAATTGGCCGCCGGCAGCAATAGAAGGATCGGGAGCGGACATATCAATTTCCATTTTCCGACTTCCTCTGCGCCGTGGTCGTGGTCGTGGTCTGTGGAATTCAATTTGAGTTGGGCTGCTCTTCAAATGGGTGTTGAACATTTGGGCTCCTTTGTTTAGAAAATTGGATTCAGCATTCAGCAATTTAGGAGTAGCCCAACAAATTTTGAGGGGTAGCACTCTATATTAAAAAAAAAAGAATTTTTGGTATTAATTTGCAAATTTTCAGGGGTAGCACAGGCTACCCCAAGCTCCAAGTAAGGTCCGCCAATGTGTATATATATATATATATATATATGTATATATATATATATATATATATATATATATATATATATATATATATATACATACATACATACATACATACATACATACATACATACATACATACATACATACCGATTGTAATTTTATCATTTTTCTTCTTTCCTAAAAATCCATTACATAAAATATACAGTAAACTTACTTGAACAGTCTCCTTGTCCAATATGTGGAAATACATTTCAGTAAATATTAGATTTTGCAAATAGACGACTGGCAATGACTTCTCAGTTTCCTCCGTGAAGCAAGATCATCGAAATAATGAATCGATGAGATTTATCTGGTTATTTGCATCCGGAAACAATCCCTAAAATTTGAATCCAATTATCAATTGGTATTCATATATGTTTGAGATCATATTTTCGTGTTTTTTTCTATGTTTATGAGGATTTTAGGAATATTAAAGGAAATAGTTTGTTTTGCATATTAGAATGTTTCAAGTTGATTGTGGAGCATTTTGTTTTTTTAGATATCAAATAAAGAAAAGTGTTTATTTTGGAAATTTGTTGATAGAATGACCAAAGGTATAACACTTATTTATTCATCGAAGTTATGTTTTTTTGCCAAATCGAGCCTAGTCATGTTTTCTAACCATTGATATTTATCAATTATTTTTGGCTTTTAAATTTGAAGTTCAATGTTGTATAGGAAGGGAAAGAATTGAAAGTTCAATCCTATAACAAAAAGAAAAAAGATTAAATGTTCAATGTTGTATAGCAAGAATTTTTTTTTAAAAAAAATGCTATAATGGAAAGAATAAAAAATAATATCACTGCTATAATGAAAAAATGAAAGTACATTGTTATTTCTTGCATTTAAAAGAGAAAACAAACTGAAAATTGAATGTTGTAATAGATGCTCAGATACATTTTGCTACAATTTAATGGTGAAATCTCTTTTACATCAAGCATCAAGGAGTGGATTTTGTTCTCAAGTACATTTCTCACATTTTACTGGTGAAATCTCTTTCATCAAACATCTCTTTTACATCAAGCAGTGGATTTGTTCTCAAGTACATTTCTCACATTTTACTGGTGAAATCTCTTTCATCAAACAGTGGATTTTGTTCTCAAATACATTTCTCGGGAAAATGACTTATAAGGGTAATTATGTTTTAAAATTGTTCAAAAAACATCATCCAAGTTTGGTCTGTTCAAAAAACACCATCCAAGTAAGGACTTTGTACAAAAATAACCATCCAAGTAAGGCCTTTGTACAAAAAACACCATCGAACTACATGTTTTGTTCAAATTTTACCCGATGGTAACCGGCTCTTGCAGGTTAAAGGATGACTTGGCCTAATACTCGGTGACCACCCAAGTCATCCTTTAACCTGCAAGAGCCGGTTACCATCGGGTAAAATTTGAACAAAACCTGTAGTTCGATGGTGTTTTTTGTACAAATGCCTTACTTGGATGGTGTTTTTTGTACAAAGGCCTTACTTGGATGATATTTTTTGAACAGGCTAAACTTGGATGATGTTTTTTGAACAGTTTTGAAACATAATTACCCTTATAAGTCATTTTCCCTACATTTCTCAGATGAATTTTTTATTCTACCAAACAGTGACATCAAATTTATAATTTCATATAAATTCTTTTTCTCTCTATTTTTGTTTTCTGTTTTAGGTTCACTTCACACCTTAGAACGGATACCTTTCGACATGTAGGGAATAAATCTCGCACATTACGTGAGAAATGATGCACGGTGATTTATCTGAACTAGTGGGTCCCCATGCTCTGCACGGGTTTGGAATTGCTGGAGCACGGGTCCGGCTAAATGCTAAAGACATAAGCGTAGTCTGCCGTGTGTTAGCAACTGTTGATGTGAAAATAAGCCCACCCCATTCCTACGACTTGTGATCCACTCAAATACAAATTATGTTAAATTGATTAACTCAACAAACATTTATTTAAATTAAAACAGTATTAAAATGAAATAACTTACTTAATTTTCCATTTCACACCAGATTAGCAATTTCAGTAAGTATATCACATTAGCAATTTCAGTAAGTATATCACATGGGCATATGCAGGCCTTTAAACCTGTACAAATTACCAAATGCATGTAAAAGCAGAATTCACAATCCAACCTAAAATTGGGAAATAAGAGAGAAGAATAATTTTTTCATATGCATGATCATGTGTTTTTGGTTTTATTGAGGTGGAATTGTTGACTTTACCTGAGTCAAAAACTCGGTATTTGATTCAGCCTCAGGAGAAACATCAAGCTTGTCGACCCTAGGTGCAACAAAAAAGACATGATTCACCAATCCAGTATTGAACTGAGGTCTTGACTCCACTAATTGTTGATCACCAAATAGCTCTCGCATAAAAGGGATATACATTTCCAATAAGTTCATTTTGGGATACCTCCACTTTAAAAGACATTCATGAGTGTAAGGCACATATGGATTGTCCAAACCCTGATATAAAAAAAAACATCAGGTTTTACGAAAAGAAGATGGGATCACATAAAATGTAGGAAAAAGCTATGCATTTTTATGACTTAATTGATTAAGCCATGCATTATGGGTGCATGCAATCTATTTATTTGATTTTTAAAATCTTTTTTCTTTTGTTTGCAACACAATTTGGGTAAGAAAGATATTTTCAAGACAATTCAAAGTTTATAACTTCAAGTTACACTCAAAACAGCTAAACGCCGTCAAATTCATGTTACAGTGGTCTCATTCTTTTTAAAATAAAAGAAAATTAATAAGTATCAAGATATGATCTTAACAATCCTCATAGAAGCTCTCCCATTATTTGAGTTTCTCAAATAACTTCGGTGCAACCTGTACCAACATAAATTTCAATATAAAATGAACAAAAAAAACTTATAATAATAAAAAAGGAGCGTAAAAAGAAACTTACGCATTTGTCAACACAATGCCAATAATCAAAATACTGCCCCGTGCAATGTTTGTGCCCGGTTTCATTTGCCTCCACCCTTTTCACACACCCCTTTTGATAAATAACAATAAATAATAAATAACGCAGTGGCTAAATAGATAAAAAGGAGAAAGTAGGTTGTGTTTTTTCGAAATTTAAAGCATATTAGATTTTATATTTGAAGGAATATAGAAAGAACTTGATATTCAAGTCAAGCTCTAACACATTTGGGCTTGCATGAATCTTCAAAGTACTTTTTCTGGTCAACTGGTTCTTCGTCCGCCCTTTTAAAAAAAATTGCATAAAAATGAAAATCTTTGCGAACATCTTAAACTCCACATACACAAATGGTTTGTACATAAAGCGAAAAAGAGTATTGAAATGTAAATTACAATTAGACTTTCTTGATTAAATCCACTCTCATGATAAAATCAACATGACTAAACCATGTTAGATTTCTTTTAACTTAGATCTCCCACGATGAATTTTGTTGCAATATTTTAGGGTAGGAACTATACTTTAAGTTCCATACTTCCATTATGGAAAACGTATGATTCAAAATACATTTTGGATGCCAAACATCATACACAAGTAAAAGTTTAGACAGTTCAACACTTCGCACTTTGTAATTTTGTTACCATCATATTGCTTTGCCCACAAGACTTGAGCCTATCTATTGGAAGATTTATGTTCCTTCGATTACGATAACCTTTAATCATTACCCACACATCTGAATCATAACCTGCAATGGAAGATGGTCCAAGCACTTGGGTATGTTCCCAATGAGGAAATTATAGGAGAAATCGGCGAATTTTAATGATGATGAATTACAAAAACCTGCAATGGTCCCATGAAATTTATTTCTGTCCAATCGGAGGTCTTGAAGGTTTGGAAGATGGCTAAGCTCCAATGGCAAATTCCCGGTAAGTCCATTCGATTCTAGGTTTCTGAACTAATTAAATCAGTTCTCAAAAGTAAGCACATAATGTTTATAACTTGAAATAATGAAACCCTAAAATTATCGCTTATATTTCAACGATGCTAACTAAATTTCTGATTTCGGAAGGAATTGGGCCAGAAAGCTGGTTCTTCCCTAAATCCAAGACTTTGAGGAACTTCAATGATCCAATTGACATGGGTATGGAACCAATTAGTTTGTTGTCGTGTAAAATCCTACATGAATTACAGTTTCTCAATGAAATTTGGGTTTTTTTTAAGGTGAAGTAAGATGTGGAGAGAAAAGCTTACAGTTCTTGTAAAGCGGAGAGCTGAAAGAGTTCTTCAGCGATGAATCCCTTAATTGAAGAACCAGAAATGTTACTGTAAAATGAAATTTTAGAACCCCAATTAGCTTCTTTACAAAAATAAATAAAGAAATCGAAAAAAGAATTTCTTACAGTTTTGTAACTTGATTTCCAGAACATGTAACACCGAACCAGTTACAAGGATCTGAATCAAGGCTATTCCAGTTTGATAAAACCAAGAACGGGTCTTCAAAAATAGATTCTTTGAAAGAATTTAAAGCACGAACTGCAAGAACCAAGAATTGGGTTAAATAAAATTTACTTGGAAATAAAATTTATACAATTCGTACCTTCAATTGGTTGAACGGCGTCAAAAGAGGGTAGAAAGAACCCTAAAACACACAAGAGTAGAAATGGAATCAATTGCTTCATTTTGGATCCAAAATTCATGCTATTGATCTAGGGATTTGAGTTTATAAATCTAACCAGGTAACGGAGTACATCATAAAATTACTTCTAACCACGAATGATAGCATCTAAGACTAGTAATACATGAATATCTCATGATAAGAAACTTGAAATCACAATAGATTAAATCAGTGAAAACTCACATAAGTAATTAAGGAATACGACAACGCGTATACTCTTAATCAACCCCGTTCAATCGAGCAGCCTGCAGAAGAACCAATTTCAAAAATAAATTCATATATCCGCGTTTGTTGGAAACCCATCTAAACAGATCGAAAGACTAAAACCACCGAACCACCACCAGGCATCAGCGCTTTATGAGAAGGAGCAAGAAGTCTTACCGTTCGTTCCCTTCATCGACGTGCAGCTGATGTGAGGAGACGACAAGAAGGGGTAGCATGGCGGAGAAGGAGACGCAAAATCCAGGAAGGAGATGCACCGTCCAAAAAAGAGTGGAGGTTAATGAACGGTGGTTAAAGCCGAGCAAGCCGTTACCAATTTTCCCGTCGGTAGGAAGGCGGCGACGGAGTATTTGGAGGTGGTGGTCGGAGATGGAGGTAAAAAACAAAATCGAGAATTAATTTAACGATAATGGAAGAGGCAAAAGAGTTAAGGTTCTTCTTTGAGTCGCCGACTCTGCTGGACTGAGAAGACGACGGAAGTCGACCGCATGCAATCCACGATGACGGTGAAATTGGATCTCCTGAAAACCATGGCGGTGAATGGAAGCGGTGGTTGAACAATGAATTGAAGTGAAATAAGAGAAAAAGACGAAGCGGATCGGTCAAAGGGAAAACGGATCCACATTGGATCCACCCAACCCGCGTTACACCAAAAAAACGTTACACGGAGTACCAAATATTACGCTTTTTAAATAATAGAGTAATAGTATGCCACTAATTAAACAAAACTGTTATAATTATCTTTATTAATTACCTTATATATTAAACCCCGTAGGTTTCTAGAAGCTTTCTTTGGGGGTGCCGGGGTGTTTGGGTTTTTAAGGGGGTGCTGTCATGTTGGCCTCTCTTTTTTTTCCACGTGCCGTATACGTGTTTCTTTTTCCTTATCCGCCACCTCTTTTCTATCTGTCTGCTTCATCCTTTTTGCTCTATAAGCCACCGAGAAGACAAAGAGGGTACCGGGGTTCCATCTCCGTCTCTCTCAACTCATCATATATATATATTTGGAACACACAATCGAGGTATGTGTATCTGTGGAATAGGACCTGTTATCCCCTTTGTTTACTGTCGATTTTTTTTTCCCTTGCTGTCTCTTCTTCTATCTCAATCTCTCTATCGATTAATGTTGTTATTATGGTGGTTTTGTATCAGTTATACTGAAAACTCAGATACGTCTCCTCCTCTCTCCCTTTTCCGCTTTTCCTTCTCACGCACACACGGAAACTTCACCGGAATTCGCCACGGATTCGGCTCTCCAAATCCCCCAAAGTCCTCAAGCCGACTTCATGAAAGGCACATGGTTACCTTCTCACTTCAATCTCTCAAATTAACCTTGAAATTAATTGATATTTTGCAGAAGCAGAAGAGGAGGTGAAGGATAGAGCGTCTGATTGGGACTAACCGGTCTCCGAGTACATCGATTTGTCCGACCGTTACCTAGGGTTTCAACGGCTTGGTTCGGTTTACGGGTTTGCTGATGCTGGAGGAGGTGAGAGAACATTCAATCGATCGAGAATTTGATTGCTACGTATCCAGATCTGCAAAGCCTTTCCGGATGCACGCCGGTCAAACACACAATCTCCGATGTGGCCTTGCATCAATGCAAACCGTTCAAAACCTCGGTTCGATTTCTTTGGGCTTGTATTTTCACCGGTTCGATTGATATGATGATGTTGACATCGGTATTGATCGTAAAAGCTTGCCAAGATAAGGTGAAATACCTCTCGTGGTGTTCGATTCTTCCTATGCGGCATCCGTGTTGAGTTTTCATGGTTGGGTGACAGATAAGATCCGAACGGAACAATAAGAGTCAAAATAGTAAAAATTGAGGAACACGGTGTATTCCTACCCTTTCCCCTTTCTGTCAATGTTGCCAATTCCCAGCTCAAGGAAATCATGTTCCATTTATATGAACTCCACGTAACTTTCTCGATTCCAAGACTCCAGCATCTGAAAAATCTGACTGAACAGTCTTCGCTACTTCGTGGCTTCCTTCGCAAGCACATGTACATACAACACTCCTCCTGTCTTTTCAAGTATAATCACATTGGGATTACTTTTCTCCCCTTGATCAGATGTATGTTTATATAGGGTTTGATGCGTTTTCATGGCTGTTGAAGGTTACCGGTGCCGGTGGTCAGCGTCAGAAACTTGACATGGGGTGGCAATGGGAAAACACCGATGGTCGAGTTCATTGCAAATTGGTTGACTAATGATGTTGGCGTTTCACCTTTCATTCTCACCAGGGTACTTTACCACTACTATACTTTGACTTCGGGTCAAACCTTTTACTTTTTTAATGCAAAATCGATCACTCTTACTGCAAATTTAGCTTCATATATGTTGTGTTTCAGTATGTTTCTAATCTTACGAAGCTACGAATTCTTTCAATTCTTTATGTTTAATCGTTGTTAATCTTAAATTTTCAAAAGTTGAACTCATGGCAATTGCAGGGTTATGGTGGTGTCGATGAAGCTAAGATGCTTCAAAGGCATTTTGATGGAACATCTGTGAAGATTGCTGTGGGTGCTAATCGAGCAGCCATTGCTGCTTTGTTTCTTCATAGATATGGGTTTGTTAAACCTCTTGATATTGTCTGTTTTAAGAAACAGATACCAGAAAGACGTATTGTTACTGATAAAATTGGAGTTGCAATTCTTGATGATGGAATGCAGGTAAAAATAGCAATTCTTTCTCGATAATGTTCTTCAATTGCATAGCTAAAAGTTTTTTTTTTATTATAATGTTCTTGAATTGTAAATATTTGGATCTGGTGTGCATTTATTAGCAGCATATAACCATGTCAAGTGATTTGGATATTGTGATGGTGAACGCATTGTCACCATGGGGAAATTACCAATTACTACCCTTTGGACCATTACACGAACCATTGACTTCACTTTCCCGCGCTCATGCCGCCGTTATTTGTTGATAGGCTAGACTATAGTGACCACCACCGGTTTCGAAACGAGGTACAACTACTTTTTTAGGGTTTGTTTGTTTGGTTGGATGGAATGGAATGCAATTGACATAGTAATGGAATAAGTCATTCCATTCCATTCCATGATCATACGAAAAACTACCTTCCAACCAAAATAATTGATTTAGGACATTAAGATGATCAAAGCGAGACTTGAAGATCTCAAGAACAAGTTTGATTCGAAACTTGTGATTGTTGTGACAGAAAAGGTTTGTTAATATTCGTAAATTTGATTCCACTTATTAACACTTTATACTTTCCACAAATTATCAGTTCAAATGGATTTGTGTTGACCGTGGTTGACTACAGGATTATGATCGAGATAGCAAGATTCTTGGAGGGTTGGAACCGTTTGAAGTTTTGGTGTTGTGTTGTAAATTGAAGATTTTAGGTCACAACGGGTACATTGAAGATGTTTTCAAGAAGCTAATAATTCAGTCTTTTGGGCAAATGACTTGTGCTTAATTTGTTACATAAATGACTTTCATTTTCTTGAAGTAGAAGAAAGGCGGTTCATTGACTTATTTTTCTTTCTATTTATTAATTTTCTTTCAGATGAATTTTCTTGAGATTTCCAAAAATTGAGGGATATTTAGTTGAAGTTGCTTCTTAGGAATTATTGTTAGTTTATATGAGCAAGTCAGTTCATGAGATTTGTTAGTTTCTTGGTTATGCAATAGCAATTTGGAAGGGAATAGCTATTATTTCTGATTCTTCTTTATTCTGTAAAATACTAGCCTATACTTCTTACTAGATCTTATAGTCTAACATGTTATGTGTGATGTGGATGCACAGGAAGGAACAGAGTAGTGGTAATATCAGGACTTCACACTATCTCGATTTAAGCCTAAAAGGTATTTATTTCCTTGATCTAATCCTTGAAATTTGTAATTAAGTTTTTTAGTTTTGATATCATTTACATGTATGATGATTAGTTTTGATATCCACAACCTATCAGGATCCGCGGATAGAAAGCGTCCCGACCACTTAACAATATGGGACACCCACCGATCTAACCCGACCCGTGCGTAGCACGGGCTCAAGCTAGTTAATAATAAAATGATGACGTTTGGCAAAACATCAATTCTAGTTACCTTATTATTAGGAAGATAAGTCCGAAAATGAATAAAGATGACTTAGGATTATGTTTAACTTTGATTAAGGGGTCATGCAACAAACAATTGTAGTGATTTAGTAAGCGACTTTTCGTTAGATTTTATTGACTACGGTGTTCTTTGCATGAAAATAGTATTTTACATACGCCAACCTTACAAATATTATTTAGAAAAAAAGGGTTATGTATAATGAGTTTTTGCAACTTCTATTTCTTAATCATTCATACTATTTGACTAGTACCATTTATTGTTTTCTCTCTCACTTAACATCGAGAAAATTTTATCTTCTATTATTTTAAGTCATATCATGGGGGTTGTTAATTTGAATTATTAGTAACAAACACATTGATTATTGCATATTTGACGCACGAACATGTTGAGGCGATTTCGGCTGCTTATCCATGACAAAAAGTAAGATATTATTATAATCTAGCTAGGGATGTTTCGTTGTTTCTTAAGTAACAACTTTAAGGAATATTTACAAATTTAGTTAATATTGATAGTTTTTCGCACACTAAATCTCCCCCGAGGCTTGTGTAATCTCAAAAAAAAAAGATAACCAATCGTTGTAATTGACACAATCAAGTCTATATAAAAATTATATGTATGTCATCTTCAAGTCTATAGTGACCTAATTAAGGATGGTTAAAGCAATAGAGCTCTTAGGGAGTTAGGTGTACAATTGTGGTTGACGACTGGAATGAAACATGATAGGCTAAAAATTAGGGGTGTTATTCATTTGGTTTATTCGGATTTCAGTTTGTTTGGTTCGGTTTAATCGGTTTTTGACTTTCAAAATATTAATCAAAACCAAACCGAATAAGGTTTGGTTTAATCGGTTTTCGGTTTATTTGGTTCGGTTTACTTGGTTTGGTTTTCGGTTAAATCCGAATAACAATCAATAAATCATTTTAAATTTTAAATTACTAATTTATAGCTTAATTGCAAAATGATAATTAAATTGTAGATTTAATTTTTTTTAATTTTTATTATTATTATTATTATTATTATTTTGAACGACAAATCTATCATACTCATACTCTTATTCTAATCACCTTAAATCCACCTATTTCTCCTAGTGGAGATTGAACCCTCAACCTCAAAGTTGGAGGACGACGCCTTACCACTTGACCAAGAGGTCATTGCTTGTAGATTTAAATGTTGATGCCAATTTTCAAGTTTTCAACACAACACCCAACAACAACATTGCAAATTTTCATTTTACAAAAGCCAAAAAAATAACCGTCGTATCATTTTCATTATTCACAAAGACTTTTAACTTTATATATATATATATATATATATATATATATATATATATATATATATATATATATATATATATATATATATATATATATATATATATATATATATATATATATATATATATATATATATATATATATGCCAAGGATCCCTGGTTCAACTGGGGTGAGGCACCGGGTTATAGTCCTTGTGTGGACGCAGATCGGGGGTTCTACCCTTGCTCTGAACACACACGAGGGATTTCTCCCTTGACACGCATCGAGTTCGAGTCCCCACTAGACCGAAAAAACCCTTAGGGGTGGTTGATGTGGGAGTTGTTGTTCCTCTGGGATGACTCGAACGCGGGTTGGGCGACTAACCTGGTCAGCGGTGGCACGCAAGATACTCCGCTGATCCATTGCCATTCAAATATATATATATATATATATATATATATATATATATATATATATATATATATATATATATATATATATATATATATATATATATATATATATATATATATATATATATATAGCGGTAGGATAAAATGAGAATGATTAAAAGGTTGAGAAAATGAGAAAGAATCTGGACCCTTTAAATTTTCAGATCAATGGTTGATATGATTGTGTCATTTATGTAAATATATAAAAGTGAAGGTGTTTAAAAGAAAATAACAAACAACTGAGAAGCTTATATTGGGTATTTTACATATCTATTGTATTAAATATCCCTTAGTTTACGTTTTTCAATTTAGGAAGCTATTATTTAAAATCAATTTCCCTTATTCATATCACACACACTCTCTCTCTTTTATCTCTCCCCCTTCTCAAAAACCCTAGCCGAGAAGAGAAGACCGGTGTGCCCTACGTCGCTCCAAGTCTTCTCCCCTGTAACACCCGGCTTTTAAAACAAAAACACTCCTGAAATTTTTTTCATTTAAAACCAAGGTTTCATTACATAAAACCATAACATAAGGGGTATATTTTATTAAAAACGGGTACAAGTGTATCAAGGAGAGTATATAATACTCATATCTCCTTTGAAGCCGGGCTGCTACAACAGCATCTATGAGTCCCACTGCTTAGTCACAGACTCTTTCTTTTCCTTTATCAGGAACATGCTAACCTGCAGGGACATTAACAAATAACGTGAGCTATAAAGCTCAGTGAGTAATCATATCTGCAAATAACGTGTACAATAAATACATCCATATATAATTCTTTATATATGATACATATATCTATCATTTCATCTGTCAATATAAAATTCCATTTTATAGCCTTTTCAGGCCAAACGTGTATATCTGTCTGGATATCGGACCCAGACTACTAGCCTTACCGGCTGATCATATATATCATAGGATTTCATATCCCACTGCATAGCCTTACCGGCAGAATCGTGATATCATGTGATTTTCAAATCACATCAGATAATTGTACACTTTATCATATCCAGTCTGTTATTTGCAAACCAATCTAATCCATTCTGTACCATTCTATCCCATCTTTCTTAGTCATATTTGACTATACCATATATCATGACTATATAAGTCATATCATTTGTCATGGCTATACCAGCCGCACCAAAACATTTCCAGCATCTGAATCATAGCCCGAAGGCCGCTCCAGTTTGGGTTCTACGACCCGGAATCATAGCCATAAGGCCGCACCATTTCTATATAATAATATCATTGCCATATAGGCCGCACCGTCTGGATATAGCATCCGATATCTTAGCCACAAGTGGCCGCACCATCTATTAACAGTTTCTTTCACAATCAGTTATGGCTCACGGGTTTACCCGCTGTTGCCTAGACTCACGGCTCCGTTCTTGCCATCGCAATGACTCACGGCTTATCCGGTCTTGTCTATATAAGTTTGACTCACAGCTCTGTTCTTGTCTATTATAGACTCACGGCTTATCTGGTATTGTCGTACCATTAATATTGACTGACTCACAGCTCCGTTCTTGTCTATAACAGACTCACGGCTTATCTGGTATTGTCATGTCATTATTGTTGACTCACAGCTCCATTCTTGTCTTTATCGGACTCACGGCTTATCTGGTCTTGTCTTTTCAAATGTATCTTTGAACCATCAATTTCGTCCCACAAATCAGTTTCAACCTGTAACAATTCAATCATCATATATCATATATGATATCAGTGAGATTACTCACCTGGATGTTAGCTGCATTTAAATCCCGGTTGTTTTTTGCCTTTGCGTGCACCACAACCATTTTGTCCCATACCTATATATTCATTTATATACCAAATGATAATAGGTTAATAATCATTTCAGTTGACTCTAATACATAAGAGTCTAATATTATGCAACTATAAACCATCCCTAGATGATAAACTTTCCATTTATCATCTTTTTACTAGTTTTACTATTCACCGATGCATTCGTATCGATCTACAGTGCCCCCGATGAGTCGAAAACTCAATTTAATATTTTTCCCAGACTTTTTAAACCATTAGGGACTTATGGTTCAAATTTGAGGTAAATCGGACAAGCCAAACAAAAGTTAGCATTTTGAAGTCCCTGTCTGGTGGGCGTACTGCGCCAGGGGCTGGGCGCACCCCGCCCTTGTCCTGGGCGCACCGCGCCCTGCGCCTGGGCAGTCTCCTGATCAGTCGCGATTTATGCACTGTAGCAAGCAGTTTTGGCCTATTAAGTCCTTAATCCAGTTCTTAATCGTATGGGGTTTGTTTACTGACTAAAACCCTTTACTAATACAATGTTTTAATCCAAAGAAACAACTTCAATCAATCAAATGTAGAAATTAGGGTTCTTGAGCCAAAACCCCAATTCATCAACAATAGCAACCTACTTCCATTTTTCTTGAATTAAGTCCTTTTAGCATGACTTATTGGAAGTATTAAGCTACTTTCAACCACATATCATAACTGAAATTTGCAGATTTCAGTTTCTATCAAACCCATCAACAACACTTCAAGAACTTGGTTAAAAATCAAGTTACTAACCTTGTTTAACTTAGGAATCACCAATTCCAAGCTATGATTCCAATTCCTTGCTTCAAGCTTCAAAGATTTCCAGGATTTTGCTCTCAAAAACCCTTCCCGTTGCTGCACAAATGGCCAGTCAAAGAAGAGAGTCAATCTATCTATTTATACTTCCAAAATTTACAAATTTGGTCCTTAAGTTCCATTTCTTGAACTTTGGCCACAATAATCAAGTTTTATTACAATAAAACTTTCATTCCTTATCCTTTTGCCACTAGCAACAATATTTTTACATCATTGGTCCCTCGCATGGTCAAATGACCAAATTACCCTTTTGTGGTAAAATGACCAAAATCAGTTTTTATAACATTTTAAGTCCACAACTCAAAATATTATTTCAAATTAAATTCTTTTCTGTCCAAAAGACCAAATTACCCTTCCAAGGTAAAATGACCATTTTACCCCTTTTTATTATATTTACATAAAAAGAGTGTCTTGGCATTACAAATTCTCCCCTCATTCAAAAGATTTCGTCCCCGAAATCATACAAGGAGTTGACGATATGTCTCCCTCGTTCCACTTTCGGTCTTCCACATCATGTCGGAATCTCTATGGTATTGCCTAAGTACTTAACCATACTAGTCTTCTTATCTCGTGATCAGATCATAATTTGCATATCATTCCTCCGGTCGTCCCGGGTACCATACCTACTTATCTACCTTCATTTCAACATGAGGTATTCGTCGAAGTTCATCAATCCCTGTTCTCAGGACTATGAGATTCATAGAAAACCTTATAACTACCTTGAAGTTCGTCATAGAGCCTCGATCATTACAGTTCTTACTCTTGGGAAACTATGGAAAAATCCAATAAACAAAGGATTTAAATTTCCTTTCGTCCCAAACAGCTTTTTAACCTTTCCAAAGGATTACTTTCATACAACCATATTCCTTTACTTGGAATTTCAAACGTTTATATTCAGTGATCCACATACCACTTTTACAATTTCTTAACCATTCTTCAAATTCGTTCGTACCCAGCAAGTCTTCTCTTCAGTTTGTGCAAGAATCTAGGATCTAGCCAACGTCTTTATCACATCTTCAATCCAATAAATCAGAGGATAACACGGTATTCCATACCATTCTTCATGTGAATAATCAAACTACTAGCATGTAAGCTGCTATTTCTTGCAAATTCTATCAGAGATAGACAATCTTCTCATCTTCCACTAGGGTCTGCTGTGCTATTTTCAAGCACATCTTCTAGAGTCTGCATCACTAGGTCACTTTGTTCATCAATATACGGTATTTGCAAGGACTTTATTGCAAAGTCTATAACAATGTTGTCCCATTTCTTTTCTGGGGCCAACAACGGGTAAATTTCTTCGCATGTTTCTAACGGTTTGACTTTACTTTGCGTACAAGTCAAATACTTTTCATATGTCTTTCAATATATTTCTTCAATCCTGGCCACCAATACATAGGTTTTATCGCCCTATTCAATCTGGTTTTGCTCCGGGTATACTGCATATCTAGTATAAAATGCATCTTTTCAAGATGATTTTCATGTTTCATTTAGCTTTGGAACTCACATACATAACCTCAAGGGTTTTCAATTGTTGTGAGTTTCTAGCTAACTTCTTTCAATAGCTAATCATTCATTCATTTTTCACATTTTCAGACTCGCACACAATCTTTCTGTGCTACTCGAATCAGCTCAGGTAATCAATTCGCCACATTCATACATGTGGATGTAACCTTCAAAGCTTACCCTTTTCAATTCAAGGCATCTATAGCCACATCCGCCTCTCCGAGATGGTACAAGATTTCATAACCGAAATCTTTAAGTAACCCATCTATCTTTGCTATCTCATATTCAGCTGTTTTTTTTTTATCAATTAAGTGTTTCAAACTCTTATGATCCTTATAAACAATAAGCCTTACACCGTATAGATAGTGTTTCCAAAGCTTCTATGCCAAAATCACAATTGCTACTGCAATATCATGCACCTACAGTCAAATCTGGATGCATTTCTATAATCCAGTTTATCTTCTCCGCTTAGCAATAATGCTAACACCGGAGCTTCACACAAGGTTTATTTCAAACCTTTACAAGATACCTGTGGTCTTTCTACCCACTCAAACTTTATACTTTTATTAGTTAACCTTAGTCAACTGGACAGCAATCAAGGAGCAGTTTTCTACAACTCTCCTAAATTAACCCGCCAATCCTAGGAAACTACTAATTTCAGTCAATTTCCAAGGCGGTTTCTGTTTTATCACATCATCCTTTCCACTGGGTCTACTTTATCATCTCTGGCATTGTTAACATGCCCAAAGAATATAAAGCTTCTTTTAGCCAAATTTTCATACTTGGAGAATTTTACATATCACTTAACTCAGTGAAGTAACTCCAATATCTGGTACAAACGTACCTCATATTCGATCTGGTTTCGAGAATATCAGATTCTCAGTAGTCAATGCACACATGCATCAACTTGTCTTTCTTCTTTTCAAATAAAGTAGGGCTCCATACGATGACACATACGGCCATAAGAGACCCCAATTCAAGAATTTCTTCTAACGGTTTTCCAACTCTGCCATCTCTACAGATGCAAATCAATACAGAGCTCGTATACCAAAAACGACTCCCAAAATCAGTTTAATCATAAACTCTTCTCGCCAATCTGGCAGAAATCTTGGAAGTTCTTTTCAAAAGAAGCATCCGAGAATTTATTTAAAGTAGTACACTACTATCACTGCTTTATTTATCTTGGCCAATAACACGTATGCCAATTACAACATCATTCTTTTACTAACTCTTTTCCGAGTTTAAGCAAAGAAATAACCGGTATTCTCAACAACGGTCATTTACCATGGATTTTCATCCGTTTCATTTCTGTTTTAAGAACCATAATGTTCTTATTTCTACAATTCATGTTAGCATAATTCATTGCTAACCATTTCATATGCACAATTATTTTCAAATCATTGGTAGTCATCGGCTTCAGATTCATAGGGAAAATGGTCCCATAAATCCTAGGCAGACTACTTTTCCAGGTGTTCAATATCTAGAACATATTTGCTATCTGCTATAGCTTCTTTCAAAATTTCATCCATAATCATTGATGAAATATTCTAACTAGACATCAGTGTCACCGATCCAAAGCATAGCTTCTTGGATCAAATATAACATACATCAGAGATCATATCAGTCTCCTCACGAGCTTCTTCCACAATCTGCTGGAATGCTCAAGGTACCACTGGTCCTTTTTAACCATTCATTTCTTCTTTCTTTCCTGGGTTCATCACCCGTTACTCCACATTTAGCATGCGAGTATTTCATAAGGAAGTGATCTATAGTTCCACGCTGGAACCACTTCCGTCCCACGCAACAAACTCGAGCAATATGCTCCCATTTTCTGAAATTTCAGCATGTCAATGGTAGAGTCTCAACTCTACAATATTCTGAGCGCTTTTCCTGCACTTCTTATACCACATAATCTTTTCCGTTCTGGTCGCTTCCCTTTAAGGCTAGACCTGAATCGTGTTAACTTCTTCTGAGAAGTCCACTAATATTTTCTGCTTTTCTTGTAGTATCAACTACTGTTCTTTCACCTTGAATATCAATCAGGGTGAGTAACCAATTTCTTTTTCTGACCACATCAGCTAATATTGCTCATCATGTGGATTTTCTGCTATTCGTCCTTTTTAGCCCTCATTCAATGGAGCTTTGATAAAGGGTTGGTCCATTTCTTAGAGCTTCACGCCCTATATGTCTTCCAAGAAGATTCACAGTTCATACTTCTTATACGTCAGAAGTTAGCAACAGTTAGGTTATATATGTATAATAACAACTATATACACCTAACTATGCATCATGTCTACTATCTCAGGGTTTAAGTCCAGGAATCTACTCTATAGACACCTAGTTCACTTAAACCTCGGCTCTGATACCAACTTGTAACACCCGGCTTTTAAAACAAAAACACCCCTGAAATTATTTTCATTTAAAACCAAGGTTTCATTACATAAAACCATAACATAAGGGGTATATTTTATTAAAAACGGGTACAAGTGTATCAAGGAGAGTATATAATACCCATATCTCCTTTGAAGCCGGGCTGCTACAACAGCATCTATGAGTCCCACTGCTTAGTCACGGACTCTATCTTTTCCTTTATCAGGAACATGCTAACCTGCAGGGACATTAACAAATAACGTGAGCTATAAAGCTCAGTGAGTAATCATATCTGCAAATAACGTGTACAATAAATACATCCATATATAATTCTTTATATATGATACATATATCTATCATTTCATCTGTCAATATCAAATTCCATTTTATAGCCTTTTCAGGCCAAACGTGTATATCTGTCTGGATATCGGACCCAGACTACTAGCCTTACCGGCTGATCATATATATCATAGGATTTCACATCCCACTGCATAGCCTTACCGGCTGAATCGTGATATCATGTGATTTTCAAATCACATCAGATAATTGTACACTTTATCATATCCAGTCTGTTATTTGCATACCAATCTAATCCATTCTGTACCATTCTGTCCCATCTTTCTTAGTCATATTTGACTATACCATATATCATGACTATATAAGTCATATCATTTGTCATGGCTATACCAGCCGCACCAAAACATTTCCAGCATCTGAATCATAGCCCGAAGGCCGCACCAGTTTGGGTTCTACGACCCGGAATCATAGCCATAAGGCCGCACCATTTCTATATAATAATATCATAGCCATATAGGCCGCACCGTCTGGATATAGCATCCGATATCTTAGCCACAAGTGGCCGCACCATCTATTAACAGTTTCTTTCACAATCAGTTATGGCTCACGAGTTTACCCGCTGTTGCCTAGACTCACGGCTCCGTTCTTGCCATCGCAATGACTCACGGCTTATCCAGTCTTGTCTATATAAGTTTGACTCACAGCTCCGTTCTTGTCTATTATAGACTCACGGCTTATCTAGTCTTGTCGTACCATTAATATTGACTGACTCACAGCTCCGTTCTTGTCTATAACAGACTCACGGCTTATCTGGTATTGTCATGTCATTATTGTTGACTCACAGCTCCGTTCTTGTCTTTATCAGACTCATGGCTTATCTGGTCTTGTCTTTTCAAATGTATCTTTGAACCATCAATTTCGTCCCACAAATCAGTTTCAACCTGTAACAATTCAATCATCATATATCATATATGATATCAGTGAGATTACTCACCTGGATGTTAGCTGCATTTAAATCCCGGTTGTTTCTTGCCTTTGCGTGCACCACAACCATTTTGTCCCATACCTATATATTCATTTATATACCAAATGATAATAGGTTAATAATCATTTCAGTTGACTCTAATACATAAGAGTCTAATATTATGCAACTATAAACCATCCCTAGATGATAAACTTTCCATTTATCATCTTTTTACTAGTTTTACTATTCACCGATGCATTCGTATCGATCTACAGTGCCCCCGAGGAGTCGAAAACTCAATTTAATATTTTTCCCAGACTTTTCAAACCATTAGGGACTTATGGTTCAAATTTGAGGTAAATCGGACAAGCCAAACAAAAGTTAGCATTTTGAAGTCCCTGTCTGGTGGGCGCACTGCGCCAGGGGCTGGGCGCACTGCGCCTGGGCGCACCCCGCCCTGGTCCTGGGCGCACCGCGCCCTGCGCCTGGGCAGTCTCCTGATCAGTCGCGATTTATGCACTGTAGCAAGCAGTTTTGGCCTATTAAGTCCTTAATCCAGTTCTTAATCGTATGGGGTTTGTTTACTGACTAAAACCCTTTACTAATACAAGGTTTTAATCCAAAGAAACAACTTCAATCAATCAAATGCAGAAATTAGGGTTCTTGAGCCAAAACCCCAATTCATCAACAATAGCAACCTACTTCCATTTTTCTTGAATTAAGTCCTTTTAGCATGACTTATTGGAAGTATTAAGCTACTTTCAACCACATATCATAACTGAAATTTGCAGATTTCAGTTTCTATCAAACCCATCAAGAACACTTCAAGAACTTGGTTAAAAATCAAGTTACTAACATTGTTTAACTTAGGAATCACCAATTCCAAGCTATGATTCCAATTCCTTGCTTCAAGCTTCAAAGATTTCCAGGTTTTTGCTCTCAAAAACCCTTCCCGTTGCTGCACAAATGGCCAGTCAAAGAAGAGAGTCAACCTCTCTATTTATACTTCCAAAATTTACAAATTTGGTCCTTAAGTTCCATTTCTTGAACTTTGGCCACAATAATCAAGTTTTATTACAATAAAACTTTCATTCCTTATCCTTTTGCCACTAGCAACAATATTTTTACATCATTGGTCCCTCGCATGGT
Source organism: Cichorium intybus (assembly GCA_023525715.1). Lineage (NCBI taxonomy): Eukaryota > Viridiplantae > Streptophyta > Magnoliopsida > Asterales > Asteraceae > Cichorium > Cichorium intybus. The sequence continues at coordinate 60,554,399 of CM042011.1, forward strand.
CAAATGACCAAATTACCCTTTTGTGGTAAAATGACCAAAATCAGTTTTTATAACATTTTAAGTCCACAACTCAAAATATTATTTCAAATTAAATTCTTTTCTGTCCAAAAGACCAAATTACCCTTCCAAGGTAAAATGACCATTTTACCCCTTTTTATTATATTTACATAAAAAGAGTGTCTTGGCATTACAAATTCTCCCCTCATTCAAAAGATTTCGTCTTCGAAATCATACAAGGAGTTGACGATATGTCTCCCTCGTTCCACTTTCGGTCTTCCACATCATGTCGGAATCTCTATGGTATTGCCTAAGTACTTAACCATACTAGTCTTCTTATCTCGTGATCAGATCATAATTTGCATATCATTCCTCCGGTCGTCCCGGGTACCATACCTACTTATCTACCTTTATTTCAACATGAGGTATTCGTCGAAGTTCATCAATCCCTGTTCTCAGGACTATGAGATTCATAGAAAACCTTATAACTACCTTGAAGTTCGTCATAGAGCCTCGATCATTACAGTTCTTACTCTTGGGAAACTATTGAAAAATCCAATAAACAAAGGATTTAACTTTCCTTTCGTCCCAAACAGCTTTTTAACCTTTCCAAAGGATTACTTTCATACAACCATATTCCTTTACTTGGAATTTCAAACGTTTATATTCAGTGATCCACATACCACTTTTACAATTTCTTAACCATTCTTCAAATTCGTTCGTACCCAGCAAGTCTTCTCTTCAGTTTGTGCAAGAATCTAGGATCTAGCCAACGTCTTTATCACATCTTCAATCCAATAAATCGGAGGATAACACGGTATTCCATACCATTCTTCATGTGAATAATCAAACTACTAGCATGTAAGCTGCTATTTCTTGCAAATTCTATCAGAGATAGACAATCTTCTCATCTTCCACTAGGGTCTGCTGTGCTATTTTCAAGCACATCTTCTAGAGTCTGCATCACTAGGTCACTTTGTTCATCAATATACGGTATTTGCAAGGACTTTATTGCAAAGTCTATAACAATGTTGTCCCATTTCTTTTCTGGGGCCAACAACGGGTAAATTTCTTCGCATGTTTCTAACGGTTTGACTTTACTTTGCGTACAAGTCAAATGCTTTTCATATGTCTTTCAATATATTTCTTCAATCCTGGCCACCAATACATAGGTTTTATCGCCCTATTCAATCTGGTTTTGCTCTGGGTATACTGCATATCTAGTATAAAATGCATCTTTTCAAGATGATTTTCATGTTTCATTTAGCTTTGGAACTCACATACATAACCCCAAGGGTTTTCAATTGTTGTGAGTTTCTAGCTAACTTCTTTCAATAGCTAATCATTCATTCATTTTTCACATTTTCAGACTCGCACACAATCTTTCTGTGCTACTCGAATCAGCTTAGGTAATCAATTCGCCACATTCATACATGTGGATGTAACCTTCAAAGCTTACCCTTTTCAATTCAAGGCATCTATAGCCACATCCGCCTCTCCGAGATGGTACAAGATTTCATAACCGAAATCTTTAAGTAACCCATCTATCTTTGCTATCTCATATTCAGCTGTTTTTTTTTATCAATTAAGTGTTTCAAACTCTTATTATCCTTATAAACAATAAGCCTTACACCGTATAGATAGTGCTTCCAAAGCTTCTATGCCAAAATCACAATTGCTACTGCAATATCATGCACCTACAGTCAAATCTGGATGCATTTCTATAATCCAGTTTATCTTCTCCGCTTAGCAATAATGCTAACACCGGAGCTTCACACAAGGTTTATTTCAAACCTTTACAAGATACTTGTGGTCTTTCTACCCACTCAAACTTTATAATTTTATTAGTTAACCTTAGTCAACTGGACAGCAATCAAGGAGCAGTTTTCTACAACTCTCCTAAATCAACCCGCCAATCCTAGGAAACTACTAATTTTAGTCAATTTCCAAGGCGGTTTCTGTTTTATCACATCATCCTTTCCACTGGGTCTACTTTATCATCTCTGGCATTGTTAACATGCCCAAAGAATATAAAGCTTCTTTTAGCCAAATTTTCATACTTGGAGAATTTTACATATCACTTAACTCAGTGAAGTAACTCCAATATCTGGTACAAACGTACCTTATATTCGATCTGGTTTCGAGAATATCAGATTCTCAGTAGTCAATGCACACATGCATCAACTTGTCTTTCTTCTTTTCAAATAAAGTAGGGCTCCATACGATGACACATACGGCCATAAGAGACCCCAATTCAAGAATTTCTTCTAACGGTTTTCCAACTCTGCCATCTCTACAGATGCAAATCAATATAGAGCTCGTATACCAAAAACGACTCCCAAAATCAGTTTAATCATAAACTCTTCTCGCCAATCTGGCAGAAATCTTGGAAGTTCTTTTCAAAAGAAGCATCCGAGAATTTATTTAAAGTAGTACACTACTATCACTGCTTTATTTATCTTGGCCAATAACACGTATGCCAATTACAACATCATTCTTTTACTAACTCTTTTCCGAGTTTAAGCAAAGAAATAACCGGTATTCTCAACAACGGTCATTTACCATGGATTTTCATCCGTTTCATTTCTGTTTTAAGAACCATAATGTTCTTATTTCTACAATTCATGTTAGCATAATTCATTGCTAACCATTTCATATGCACAATTATTTTCAAATCATTGGTAGTCATCGGCTTCAGATTCATAGGGAAAATGGTCCCATAAATCCTAGGCAGACTACTTTTCCAGGTGTTCAATATCTAGAACATATTTGCTATCTGCTATAGCTTCTTTCAAAATTTCATCCATAATCATTGATGAAATATTCTAACTAGACATCAGTGTCACCGATCCAAAGCATAGCTTCTTGGATCAAATATAACATACATCAGAGATCATATCAGTCTCCTCACGAGCTTCTTCCACAATCTGCTGGAATGCTCAAGGTACCACTGGTCCTTTTTAACCATTCATTTCTTCTTTCTTTCCTGGGTTCATCACCCGTTACTCCACATTTAGCATGCGAGTATTTCATAAGGAAGTGATCTATAGTTCCACGCTGGAACCACTTCCGTCCCACGCAACAAACTCGAGCAATATGCTCCCATTTTCTGAAATTTCAGCATGTCAATGGTAGAGTCTCAACTCTACAATATTCTGAGCGCTTTTCCTGCACTTCTTATACCACATAATCTTTTCCGTTCTGGTCGCTTCCCTTTAAGGCTAGACCTGAATCGTGTTAACTTCTTCTGAGAAGTCCACTAATATTTTCTGCTTTTCTTGTAGTATCAACTACTGTTCTTTCACCTTGAATATCAATCAGGGTGAGTAACCAATTTCTTTTTCTGACCACATCAGCTAATATTGCTCATCATGTGGATTTTCTGCTATTCGTCCTTTTTAGCCCTCATTCAATGGAGCTTTGATAAAGGGTTGGTCCATTTCTTAGAGCTTCACGCCCTATATGTCTTCCAAGAAGATTCACAGTTCATACTTCTTATACGTCAGAAGTTAGCAACAGTTAGGTTATATATGTATAATAACAACTATATACACCTAACTATGCATCATGTCTACTATCTCAGGGTTTAAGTCCAGGAATCTACTCTATAGACACCTAGTTCACTTAAACCTCGGCTCTGATACCAACTTGTAACACCCGGCTTTTAAAACAAAAACACCCCTGAAATTATTTTCATTTAAAACCAAGGTTTCATTACATAAAACCATAACATAAGGGGTATATTTTATTAAAAACGGGTACAAGTGTATCAAGGAGAGTATATAATACCCATATCTCCTTTGAAGCCGGGCTGCTACAACAGCATCTATGAGTCCCACTGCTTAGTCACGGACTCTATCTTTTCCTTTATCAGGAACATGCTAACCTGCAGGGACATTAACAAATAACGTGAGCTATAAAGCTCAGTGAGTAATCATATCTGCAAATAACGTGTACAATAAATACATCCATATATAATTCTTTATATATGATACATATATCTATCATTTCATCTGTCAATATCAAATTCCATTTTATAGCCTTTTCAGGCCAAACGTGTATATCTGTCTGGATATCGGACCCAGACTACTAGCCTTACCGGCTGATCATATATATCATAGGATTTCACATCCCACTGCATAGCCTTACCGGCTGAATCGTGATATCATGTGATTTTCAAATCACATCAGATAATTGTACACTTTATCATATCCAGTCTGTTATTTGCATACCAATCTAATCCATTCTGTACCATTCTGTCCCATCTTTCTTAGTCATATTTGACTATACCATATATCATGACTATATAAGTCATATCATTTGTCATGGCTATACCAGCCGCACCAAAACATTTCCAGCATCTGAATCATAGCCCGAAGGCCGCACCAGTTTGGGTTCTACGACCCGGAATCATAGCCATAAGGCCGCACCATTTCTATATAATAATATCATAGCCATATAGGCCGCACCGTCTGGATATAGCATCCGATATCTTAGCCACAAGTGGCCGCACCATCTATTAACAGTTTCTTTCACAATCAGTTATGGCTCACGAGTTTACCCGCTGTTGCCTAGACTCACGGCTCCGTTCTTGCCATCGCAATGACTCACGGCTTATCCAGTCTTGTCTATATAAGTTTGACTCACAGCTCCGTTCTTGTCTATTATAGACTCACGGCTTATCTAGTCTTGTCGTACCATTAATATTGACTGACTCACAGCTCCGTTCTTGTCTATAACAGACTCACGGCTTATCTGGTATTGTCATGTCATTATTGTTGACTCACAGCTCCGTTCTTGTCTTTATCAGACTCATGGCTTATCTGGTCTTGTCTTTTCAAATGTATCTTTGAACCATCAATTTCGTCCCACAAATCAGTTTCAACCTGTAACAATTCAATCATCATATATCATATATGATATCAGTGAGATTACTCACCTGGATGTTAGCTGCATTTAAATCCCGGTTGTTTCTTGCCTTTGCGTGCACCACAACCATTTTGTCCCATACCTATATATTCATTTATATACCAAATGATAATAGGTTAATAATCATTTCAGTTGACTCTAATACATAAGAGTCTAATATTATGCAACTATAAACCATCCCTAGATGATAAACTTTCCATTTATCATCTTTTTACTAGTTTTACTATTCACCGATGCATTCGTATCGATCTACAGTGCCCCCGAGGAGTCGAAAACTCAATTTAATATTTTTCCCAGACTTTTCAAACCATTAGGGACTTATGGTTCAAATTTGAGGTAAATCGGACAAGCCAAACAAAAGTTAGCATTTTGAAGTCCCTGTCTGGTGGGCGCACTGCGCCAGGGGCTGGGCGCACTGCGCCTGGGCGCACCCCGCCCTGGTCCTGGGCGCACCGCGCCCTGCGCCTGGGCAGTCTCCTGATCAGTCGCGATTTATGCACTGTAGCAAGCAGTTTTGGCCTATTAAGTCCTTAATCCAGTTCTTAATCGTATGGGGTTTGTTTACTGACTAAAACCCTTTACTAATACAAGGTTTTAATCCAAAGAAACAACTTCAATCAATCAAATGCAGAAATTAGGGTTCTTGAGCCAAAACCCAAATTCATCAACAATAGCAACCTACTTCCATTTTTCTTGAATTAAGTCCTTTTAGCATGACTTATTGGAAGTATTAAGCTACTTTCAACCACATATCATAACTGAAATTTGCAGATTTCAGTTTCTATCAAACCCATCAAGAACACTTCAAGAACTTGGTTAAAAATCAAGTTACTAACATTGTTTAACTTAGGAATCACCAATTCCAAGCTATGATTCCAATTCCTTGCTTCAAGCTTCAAAGATTTCCAGGTTTTTGCTCTCAAAAACCCTTCCCGTTGCTGCACAAATGGCCAGTCAAAGAAGAGAGTCAACCTCTCTATTTATACTTCCAAAATTTACAAATTTGGTCCTTAAGTTCCATTTCTTGAACTTTGGCCACAATAATCAAGTTTTATTACAATAAAACTTTCATTCCTTATCCTTTTGCCACTAGCAACAATATTTTTACATCATTGGTCCCTCGCATGGTCAAATGACCAAATTACCCTTTTGTGGTAAAATGACCAAAATCAGTTTTTATAACATTTTAAGTCCACAACTCAAAATATTATTTCAAATTAAATTCTTTTCTGTCCAAAAGACCAAATTACCCTTCCAAGGTAAAATGACCATTTTACCCCTTTTTATTATATTTACATAAAAAGAGTGTCTTGGCATTACAAATTCTCCCCTCATTCAAAAGATTTCGTCTTCGAAATCATACAAGGAGTTGACGATATGTCTCCCTCGTTCCACTTTCGGTCTTCCACATCATGTCGGAATCTCTATGGTATTGCCTAAGTACTTAACCATACTAGTCTTCTTATCTCGTGATCAGATCATAATTTGCATATCATTCCTCCGGTCGTCCCGGGTACCATACCTACTTATCTACCTTCATTTCAACATGAGGTATTCGTCGAAGTTCATCAATCCCTGTTCTCAGGACTATGAGATTCATAGAAAACCTTATAACTACCTTGAAGTTCGTCATAGAGCCTCGATCATTACAGTTCTTACTCTTGGGAAACTATGGAAAAATCCAATAAACAAAGGATTTAACTTTCCTTTCGTCCCAAACAGCTTTTTAACCTTTCCAAAGGATTACTTTCATACAACCATATTCCTTTACTTGGAATTTCAAACGTTTATATTCAGTGATCCACATACCACTTTTACAATTTCTTAACCATTCTTCAAATTCGTTCGTACCCAGCAAGTCTTCTCTTCAGTTTGTGCAAGAATCTAGGATCTAGCCAACGTCTTTATCACATCTTCAATCCAATAAATCGGAGGATAACACGGTATTCCATACCATTCTTCATGTGAATAATCAAACTACTAGCATGTAAGCTGCTATTTCTTGCAAATTCTATCAGAGATAGACAATCTTCTCATCTTCCACTAGGGTCTGCTGTGCTATTTTCAAGCACATCTTCTAGAGTCTGCATCACTAGGTCACTTTGTTCATCAATATACGGTATTTGCAAGGACTTTATTGCAAAGTCTATAACAATGTTGTCCCATTTCTTTTCTGGGGCCAACAACGGGTAAATTTCTTCGCATGTTTCTAACGGTTTGACTTTACTTTGCGTACAAGTCAAATGCTTTTCATATGTCTTTCAATATATTTCTTCAATCCTGGCCACCAATACATAGGTTTTATCGCCCTATTCAATCTGGTTTTGCTCTGGGTATACTGCATATCTAGTATAAAATGCATCTTTTCAAGATGATTTTCATGTTTCATTTAGCTTTGGAACTCACATACATAACCCCAAGGGTTTTCAATTGTTGTGAGTTTCTAGCTAACTTCTTTCAATAGCTAATCATTCATTCATTTTTCACATTTTCAGACTCGCACACAATCTTTCTGTGCTACTCGAATCAGCTTAGGTAATCAATTCGCCACATTCATACATGTGGATGTAACCTTCAAAGCTTACCCTTTTCAATTCAAGGCATCTATAGCCACATCCGCCTCTCCGAGATGGTACAAGATTTCATAACCGAAATCTTTAAGTAACCCATCTATCTTTGCTATCTCATATTCAGCTGTTTTTTTTATCAATTAAGTGTTTCAAACTCTTATTATCCTTATAAACAATAAGCCTTACACCGTATAGATAGTGCTTCCAAAGCTTCTATGCCAAAATCACAATTGCTACTGCAATATCATGCACCTACAGTCAAATCTGGATGCATTTCTATAATCCAGTTTATCTTCTCCGCTTAGCAATAATGCTAACACCGGAGCTTCACACAAGGTTTATTTCAAACCTTTACAAGATACTTGTGGTCTTTCTACCCACTCAAACTTTATAATTTTATTAGTTAACCTTAGTCAACTGGACAGCAATCAAGGAGCAGTTTTCTACAACTCTCCTAAATCAACCCGCCAATCCTAGGAAACTACTAATTTTAGTCAATTTCCAAGGCGGTTTCTGTTTTATCACATCATCCTTTCCACTGGGTCTACTTTATCATCTCTGGCATTGTTAACATGCCCAAAGAATATAAAGCTTCTTTTAGCCAAATTTTCATACTTGGAGAATTTTACATATCACTTAACTCAGTGAAGTAACTCCAATATCTGGTACAAACGTACCTTATATTCGATCTGGTTTCGAGAATATCAGATTCTCAGTAGTCAATGCACACATGCATCAACTTGTCTTTCTTCTTTTCAAATAAAGTAGGGCTCCATACGATGACACATACGGCCATAAGAGACCCCAATTCAAGAATTTCTTCTAACGGTTTTCCAACTCTGCCATCTCTACAGATGCAAATCAATATAGAGCTCGTATACCAAAAACGACTCCCAAAATCAGTTTAATCATAAACTCTTCTCGCCAATCTGGCAGAAATCTTGGAAGTTCTTTTCAAAAGAAGCATCCGAGAATTTATTTAAAGTAGTACACTACTATCACTGCTTTATTTATCTTGGCCAATAACACGTATGCCAATTACAACATCATTCTTTTACTAACTCTTTTCCGAGTTTAAGCAAAGAAATAACCGGTATTCTCAACAACGGTCATTTACCATGGATTTTCATCCGTTTCATTTCTGTTTTAAGAACCATAATGTTCTTATTTCTACAATTCATGTTAGCATAATTCATTGCTAACCATTTCATATGCACAATTATTTTCAAATCATTGGTAGTCATCGGCTTCAGATTCATAGGGAAAATGGTCCCATAAATCCTAGGCAGACTACTTTTCCAGGTGTTCAATATCTAGAACATATTTGCTATCTGCTATAGCTTCTTTCAAAATTTCATCCATAATCATTGATGAAATATTCTAACTAGACATCAGTGTCACCGATCCAAAGCATAGCTTCTTGGATCAAATATAACATACATCAGAGATCATATCAGTCTCCTCACGAGCTTCTTCCACAATCTGCTGGAATGCTCAAGGTACCACTGGTCCTTTTTAACCATTCATTTCTTCTTTCTTTCCTGGGTTCATCACCCGTTACTCCACATTTAGCATGTGAGTATTTCATAAGGAAGTGATCTATAGTTCCACGCTGGAACCACTTCCGTCCCACGCAACAAACTCGAGCAATATGCTCCCATTTTCTGAAATTTTAGCATGTCAATGGTAGAGTCTCAACTCTACAATATTCTGAGCGCTTTTCCTGCACTTCTTATACCACATAATCTTTTCCGTTCTGGTCCCTTCCCTTTAAGGCTAGACCTGAATCGTGTTAACTTCTTCTGAGAAGTCCACTAATATTTTCTGCTTTTCTTGTAGTATCAACTACTGTTCTTTCACCTTGAATATCAATCAGGGTGAGTAACCGATTTCTTTTTCTGACCACATCAGCTAATATTGCTCATCATGTGGATTTTCTGCTATTCGTCCTTTTTAGCCCTCATTCAATGGAGCTTTGATAAAGGGTTGGTCCATTTCTTAGAGCTTCACGCCCTATATGTCTTCCAAGAAGATTCACAGTTCATACTTCTTATACGTCAGAAGTTAGCAACAGTTAGGTTATATATGTATAATAACAACTATATACACCTAACTATGCATCATGTCTACTATCTCAGGGTTTAAGTCCAGGAATCTACTCTATAGACACCTAGTTCACTTAAACCTCGGCTCTGATACCAACTTGTAACACCCGGCTTTTAAAACAAAAACACCCCTGAAATTATTTTCATTTAAAACCAAGGTTTCATTACATAAAACCATAACATAAGGGGTATATTTTATTAAAAACGGGTACAAGTGTATCAAGGAGAGTATATAATACCCATATCTCCTTTGAAGCCGGGCTGCTACAACAGCATCTATGAGTCCCACTGCTTAGTCACAGACTCTATCTTTTCCTTTATCAGGAACATGCTAACCTGCAGGGACATTAACAAATAACGTGAGCTATAAAGCTCAGTGAGTAATCATATCTGCAAATAACGTGTACAATAAATACATCCATATATAATTCTTTATATATGATACATATATCTATCATTTCATCTGTCAATATCAAATTCCATTTTATAGCCTTTTCAGGCCAAACGTGTATATCTGTCTGGATATCGGACCCAGACTACTAGCCTTACCGGCTGATCATATATATCATAGGATTTCACATCCCACTGCATAGCCTTACCGGCTGAATCGTGATATCATGTGATTTTCAAATCACATCAGATAATTGTACACTTTATCATATCCAGTCTGTTATTTGCATACCAATCTAATCCATTCTGTACCATTCTGTCCCATCTTTCTTAGTCATATTTGACTATACCATATATCATGACTATATAAGTCATATCATTTGTCATGGCTATACCAGCCGCACCAAAACATTTCCAGCATCTGAATCATAGCCCGAAGGCCGCACCAGTTTGGGTTCTACGACCCGGAATCATAGCCATAAGGCCGCACCATTTCTATATAATAATATCATAGCCATATAGGCCGCACCGTCTGGATATAGCATCTGATATCTTAGCCACAAGTGGCCGCACCATCTATTAACAGTTTCTTTCACAATCAGTTATGGCTCACGGGTTTACCCGCTGTTGCCTAGACTCACGGCTCCGTTCTTGCCATCGCAATGACTCACGGCTTATCCGGTCTTGTCTATATAAGTTTGACTCACAGCTCCGTTCTTGTCTATTATAGACTCACGGCTTATCTAGTCTTGTCGTACCATTAATATTGACTGACTCACAGCTCCGTTCTTGTCCATAACAGACTCACGGCTTATCTGGTATTGTTGACTCACAGCTCCGTTCTTGTCTTTATCAGACTCACGGCTTATATGGTCTTGTCTTTTCAAATGTATCTTTGAACCATCAATTTCGTCCCACAAATCAGTTTCAACCTGTAACAATTCAATCATCATATATCATATATGATATCAGTGAGATTACTCACCTAGATGTTAGCTGCATTTAAATCCCGGTTGTTTCTTGCCTTTGCGTGCACCACAACCATTTTGTCCCATACCTATATATTCATTTATATACCAAATGATAATAGGTTAATAATCATTTCCGTTGACTCTAATACATAATAGTCTAATATTATGAAACTATAAACCATCCCTAGATGATAAACTTTCCATTTATCATCTTTTTACTAGTTTTACTATTCACCGATGCATTCGTATCGATCTACAGTGCCCCCGAGGAGTCGAAAACTCAATTTAATATTTTTCCCAGACTTTTCAAACCATTAGGGACTTATGGTTCAAATTTGAGGTAAATCGGACAAGCCAAACAAAAGTTAGCATTTTGAAGTCCCTGTCTGGTGGGCGCACTGCGCCAGGGGCTGGGCGCACTGCGCCTGGGCGCACTGCGCCTGGGCGCACCCCGCCCTGGTCCTGGGCGCACCGCGCCCTGCGCCTGGGCAGTCTCCTGATCAGTCGCGATTTATGCACTGTAGCAAGCAGTTTTGGCCTATTAAGTCCTTAATCCAGTTCTTAATCGTATGGGGTTTGTTTACTGACTAAAACCCTTTACTAATACAAGGTTTTAATCCAAAGAAACAACTTCAATCAATCAAATGCAGAAATTAGGGTTCTTGAGCCAAAACCCCAATTCATCAACAATAGCAACCTACTTCCATTTTTCTTGAATTAAGTCCTTTTAGCATGACTTATTGGAAGTATTAAGCTACTTTCAACCACATATCATAACTGAAATTTGCAGATTTCAGTTTCTATCAAACCCATCAAGAACACTTCAAGAACTTGGTTAAAAATCAAGTTACTAACCTTGTTTAACTTAGGAATCACCAATTCCAAGCTATGATTCCAATTCCTTGCTTCAAGCTTCAAAGATTTCCAGGTTTTTGCTCTCAAAAACCCTTCCCGTTGCTGCACAAATGGCCAGTCAAAGAAGAGAGTCAACCTCTCTATTTATACTTCCAAAATTTACAAAGTTGGTCATTAAGTTCCATTTCTTGAACTTTGGCCACAATAATCAAGTTTTATTACAATAAAACTTTCATTCCTTATCCTTTTGCCACTAGCAACAATATTTTTACATCATTGGTCCCTCGCATGGTCAAATGACCAAATTACCCTTTTGTGGTAAAATGACCAAAATCAGTTTTTATAACATTTTCGCTGTGTTCCCGAGTCTCATTTAACGAGAGAAAGGGTGAGAAATAGGTAGAACTGAGAGGAAAAGAAAAGTTTTTATGTTCCCGAGTTTTTTTTACGGAAGGAAGTGGAAAGAAGAGAAAGGAATTGGAGGGTTAATATTCTCTCCTAACTTTCCTTCCGATTTGGAAGGATTTGGAAGGAAAGGAAATTACTGGTAAAAATAACACTTAATTATAACTTTCATTTCCCTTCCTTTCCACTCGGGAACACATAAAACGTTTCTTTCCTTTAATTTTCTTTCGACTCGGGAACACGAAAATATAACTTTCATTTCATTTCCCTTCCCTTCTTTTCTCTCCTTCTTTTCTTTTCTTTTCTTTTCTTTTCTCTCCATGCTAAAACTCGGGAACACAGTGTTTAAGTCCACAACTCAAAATATTATTTCAAATTAAATTCTTTTCTGTCCAAAAGACCAAATTACCCTTCCAAGGTAAAATGACCATTTTACCCCTTTTTATTATATTTACATAAAAAGAGTGTCTTGGCGTTACATCCCCCGCCTTCTTCCTCGTCGATCTCGAAGCCGCCATACGCCGCCGCCTAAATTAGCCGCATAAACGATCAGATCTTCTAGTGGTTCGAAACAAAGGAAATCAAAACTATTGCGGCTGTGTATCGTTGACTGATGCAACACATGGAAGACGAGAGAAATATGTATGACTGAGGTTGGTGGAAGATGACTATAAATTGATGATTCAGCGAACGGCATGCCTGGGTCGGTCGATTGGGAATCTATTATCAAGAATAAAGAAAGACGTCCTAATCTAATTACAAAAAAGGGACGCAATACATGCCGACAATGTCATGCTTTGCTAAAGATCTAATGGGTTTAATGGTTTAAGGACGTGGCTAGGACTTGTCGATCAGGTACTTCATTTTTTTATTAAATTGTTTAGTTGTTACATGTAAATAAGTATACAAATACATAATATATTAGAGGTGTTCATTTAAGTATGACTTGGAAGAATGATATTTGATTTCATATTTGTTTCATCTAGAAATTTGTACGATGACTAAATAATAATCAATAGATTTATAAAGCAATCAGGTCATGCTAATGTAGTCTAAAGGTTTTAAAATTATGTACAGGTTAGATATTAAGATGGTGTTTCTATTAGATAATTTTGATTTGAAAAGGTAAAAACTATCACTATTTTATCTATGACACTGTAATCATCAAAGCTTTTTTTTTAAACTCATGCCGTATTCATTTATGATTATAGGTAAACAAATTTAGTGGCTATTCATTTACGATAAGAGGTACTTATTAAGGTTAATCATTGATGATCGTTTTAATCATCGATGATTAACACTGTATATGTATGTTTGTTTTATTAAGGGCAAAATATTAATCATTGATGATTAACACTGTATATGTATGTTTGTTTGATTAAAGGCCAAAGTATTAATCATTGAAGATTAATACTACATATTTATGATTTTTTATTAAGTGTCTAAGTATACATCACTGATGATTATAATGTGATCATTGATTATTATAAATATAATCATTTGTGATTATAACTCTAGATTGCTTTATCATGACATAATCATTTTTTGATATCTTTGAACTTTATTTTGCAGGTGTGAATGCAAAAACAAGAATGATTATATTCATGGATGTCCCATCTTTGTTTTTATGTATGATGGTAGCAACAAGAATAACGGTCAAAACTACAACATCGGCGAATTCATTTTATGATTAAATGTGTATTTATTTAAGAACAATGATGTATTCGCGTATGATTAAATATGTATTCATTTTATGATTAGATGTGTATTCAGTTACGATCATATGTATATTTACATATCATTGCATGCTTATTCATTTATGATTACAGGTTTATTTATTTATGACTAGATGCGTATTCGGTAATTCTCAAATTTTATATATATTTTATTCATTGATGATTACAACGTAATTTTGTATAATCTCTATAAAAATTAAATCACTAAAATTATAAAAATATTTTTTTATATTCATCCATGATTGAAACCGTGAAAAAGAATAAACAAACTATTAAAATTTCGAATTTTGAAAAAAGAATTGATAAAATTATTTTTTTTATTTTCAATTAATAAAATAACAAAAAAATCAATTAATTCATTTATTTTAGGTAACAGCAATTGTAATCTCAATAATCATGGAAACTGAATAAATTAATCCCATGATTATAGGAAAACATAATTATTTAGTATTTTTAATTAATTAGTCATATTGTAAAATTACTATAATATCCCTATAAAATGATTGGTCTAGAATCATTCTCACATTCTCAACATTTTAATCCTTCTCATATATATATATATATATATATATATATATATATATATATATATATATATATATATATATATATATATATATATATATATATATATATATATATATACTAGTTGTAACACCCGTGTATTACACGGGATGACATAAATAAAATGTATTTAACGAAAATATAAATATTAATTATTTTAAAAACTAAATTTTCATAAGATATGATAAATATGTTGAAACAACAATTCAAATTCTCATACCCGTAATTTTAGATATTAAAAACAACAATTCGAATTCTCATACCTTAATTTTTGTAATTCTAATAAGTTCAAAATTCGTAATTTTAGTAATTCAATAAATTGTAATAAATTTGAAAAGAAACTAAAACTTTTATACTAATCGTAATTGAAAGAGTAAATCAAGCCGGCACACAATGCATAACAAACTGAAACCGATCTTTTTGGAGTTACTCTTAACTGTCAAACAAATTACTTTTTTTAAGAATTTCAAAACTATGAGAAAATGACATGTGGCCAAATCAATGTCATGATGACAAGTGTCCTCTAAATTTTTATTTATTAGGATAAGATAAGATTCAAGTTTATATATTTCGTATCATATTCTCCGTTATTCAACTTCTGAATAAGAACTTAAGTTATGCTAATAACATAAAAATATTTGTTATACATTATTAAAAAATACACCCATATTTTTAAAAGCAACAATTAATAGTTTTATAAAAATGATCTAAAACAAAGTTTTGAATTTTTTCCAATATACATACGCATTTGGTTTGCTATGCAAATGCATATAAAAAGCTAGTTTTTTATTTTAATGTGATTATTGATCTATTTATTTTTTTGTCGTCAATATAAACTATATATTTATTTAAAATGTAAATGGTGAACTATTTAAAAAGTAACTCTACATATGTGGCAACATAAATAAAGGTTCTTAATTTATTGCTTTAGTTATGAATTATTGAATACATACATTAAATACATTCAATTCAAACAATTTTTTTTAAAAAAATTCAATATGAGAAAATGACATGTGGCAAAATCAAGGAGGAGATGACATGTGGCTTTGAGTTACTTATTTATTAGGATAGGATATATATATATATATATATATATATATATATATATATATATATATATATATATATATATATATATATATATATATATATATATATATATATATATATATATATATATATATATATATATATATATATATATGCCCTTATTCGGTTTATTCAGTTAAACCAAACTCAAATTTTGAAACTGAAACCGAACCGAATAAGGTTTTGGATAATCGGTTAAACTGAAAACCGAATAAGGTCAACCGAATAAACCGAACCTTATTCGGTTCAGTCTATTTATTCGGTTTCGGGTTTTTTCAACACCCCTACTAAAAATAAATATCACACTTTACTTGTAGCATCTTTTAAGAAAGATTTTTTTAAAGTAAATATTATTAATCATCTAAATTTTTTTATTATTTGAGTGTTAAGTTAATAATAGAGCAGACTTAAGCTCTTCAACAATCATGAATTTTTCGGATGAATGCTTGGGCTTAGAGAGCTTGGAAATGATCAAGTCTACATTTTCTTCCAATTGGTGTAACCAAGCAGAAGAAATGTGAGGATCTGAAGTTGGAGTGGCCGTCAGACAAACTGTGGAAGCGGTAGTGAATGAGTATTCTTGGAACGAGATTGAGTCGACCGAACTGCAGGGACAATAGGTTTATGAACTAGTGGAGTTGGAGGGATTTAACCACTTGGAGAATGATCATCTCCAAAGAGATTTTGGTCTTGAGGCAGAGAAACACAATTGACCGTATTCCCTCATGATCCTTCTTCAATCATATTTTCTGGTTTCTTTGACTGGTTTCCAGATTGGCTTTCTTAAGCGCTTCTTTTTCTGCAAGGAGGCGAGCTTCTTCAGCAATTTTCGCCTTGGTTGCGGATTTTGCTTCAACATCAGCTTAATTCTTAATTTCTTTGATCTTAAGCTGTTGTGCCTTGGTCTGCGCTTTCAATTTCTCTTTGGCTTCTTTGGCTGCCTGCTCTGCAGCAGCAGCATCAGCCAATCGTTACTCTTCATCTGCACCAGTAGTGGCTTCTCTATCAGCTTGGAGTTTAGCCTCTAAATCTTGTTGCCTCTTCTTAACCTCTAATGGAGACGACTTTTCTCGTCTCGCATCACGCTGAAGCTGGAATTTCTTTTTCTCAGGCTCAGTTAGGGGCTTTTTGGTTGATTTTTTTCACTAGCAGATTACTTGGATTTATTGTTTTGGATCAAAGCAATAACCTGACCACCATCAGGAGTATCAGAGGATGATGATGGCTCAGGTTCCTGTATACAGCCATGGAAGTTAAGACACACATAGTCACTTAAATTTTCTTAGCAACTAGCAGCTCTAAAAATCTCTATTCAAGTTACAGACGAACCAAGGTTCATATATAACCACCTGTTAATATAGGTTTGTTTTGATATTGAGCCTATCAGTATTTCTTGCGGTCGAAACATGGTAAACATTTGTCTGCAATAGGGTAGTGGGCTTCGGTCGTGTAGTGTGAAAATATATGAGATATTCTCTCGAAACCTTTCAAATACCAAGTGAGGGTGTCCGGGGAGTTAATAGAAATTAATCACAACTCTTTTGAGAGAGAAACAATATCAAAATGGTCTTTCCCCGTGATTTAATGAGATGTCTTCCATGTGAGAAGACAAATGGTTGGCATAGGTAATGACTCGATAGAAGATCTATTATCACCGCCAAACTTTTGATAGTCTGTGGTATGCAACAGGGTGTTGTCGTTGAAATGTGAGCTAAAGGAGAATAAACATAATCCTAAGCAATAAGTGGGGCTTATTAGATGTTTCTTGGATGGTGTCTCCTAAGCACTGATGAGCTTGGCCTTTTTCACAAGTGAAACCTTCTTCTTCGCAATTAACTTTGCGAACTTCTTTTGAGTGGTGAAGTTGTGGAGGTTTGAGGTACGGACAGGGTAGGTTCAGACGGATCTTCATGAGTCGTATCCGCCATGTGGATAGCTAGATATTGCGAAGCTACATCCACATGGTTTAATATTGCATTTGGAAGACCGCTAGGAGGATGAAACTCGAATTGGTCCAAAGGAGATCTATAACTCTAGATATGTCTAGAGCTGAAGCACTCCAGACGTTACTCCATTTGTACGTTGGAAGCCAAATGCATTGCCTCAATACACAATTCCCAATATTCTAAACAAGGAATCACATACTTTTGACCACTGGAAAACTCTTTGAAATCATTCAGTTGATCCAATATCCATGTTCGTTCCTTGGAAGATCCCCCACATAAGGTCTAGCCACTGAAAATTAAGTGAATTTGTTCTACCGGTTCTCCCCAAAGGACATCGAATGATAAAGTGGGCAAGCAATTACCAAATCATTAGGAGTTTAGCTTTCTTGAAATCCTTCATATATTATATTTCCTCTCTCTATGTCTGATATTTCCTCTCTCTATGTCTGATTTTAATAAAAAAACATTTGATTTGGTCGACAAGGGGTGAATGAAGTCCACACTACTATCGGTCAACAGAAAACCGATAGCAGTCAAGATACAACTTTCTTCAGTAAAATAACACGATCATTGATAAGGTGGAACTGAACCAGATTGTCATCACTTTTGACCATGACTATTTGGTAAGCATATTGAAGGTACTTCAATGGAACGTGAGTAGTCATTTTAGTGAGCAGACCAAAAGAGAATGAGATCGAAGGAACTAAAAAATAATGGCAACTGAAGCAGGTTTCAAATCGGATTGCTAGTAAAACGACAGATTTCAACATTTCAGAGGAAGATTTGATGAATTTGCAGTGAGGAGTCGAGAAGAAGATGAACAATTGAAAGTCTTTAGGGTTAAGAAATTTGAAGGCGTTAAGAGAGAGTAAATGGATTGAACAAGTATTTAAAGATTTTGAAAACATCTGGGTCGGGTTCAGTTACCAAAAAAATGATTAAAAATAGGTAAACTGCCCAACATTTAATGAAAATAA
Source organism: Cichorium intybus (assembly GCA_023525715.1). Lineage (NCBI taxonomy): Eukaryota > Viridiplantae > Streptophyta > Magnoliopsida > Asterales > Asteraceae > Cichorium > Cichorium intybus. The sequence goes on from CM042011.1 coordinate 60,572,933, forward strand.
TGATGATTTCGGTAAGGCTTATCACACACTGACATCATCGCAGTCGTTGATACGGTCAAAAATACAAGATTTACTACCTTACGAGCACACTAGCTAAGTGGAAGTAATGGTTGATCCGTGGAGTTGGTGGTTGAAGCATGTGTCAAGAATTAATCAAACTATAGTGTCACTCTATAGCTGGTGGCGTTCCATACACTTCACAAAACTCGAGCAAACCAAAAATACCGAAAACATAAACAAGCATTAACGAACTAAACAATTCCAAATCTCGATCCAAACCAACTACACAATCTGATTCCGAAGTATATTCAGAAAATCAGAAGCGCTCAATACCACAAAATACTCAAACGAACAAATAAACGTAAACGGAAATCGAAACCGATAAATAACTAGAACCGAATGATTGCATTAAACTAAAAACCAAACCGAAAGTCGAATGTTTCTGACTTCGGGAATAATCCAGAACCGACACGTTCCAGTGGATTCTACAATCCAGAACCGTTGGAAATGAGTGATAAACAAAACCGAAAAATAAACTAAACTATGAAAATACCAACTTCTATTCACTGAAATCCGAAAACACGAGTCGAAGAGGCGTAAGTTCCACTCAAAGGTCAGGTCTTCGCTCCCGAAACACGAACGGGAAGCCTCTATTTATAGTTGCAAAATCTGACTAATCGCGTCGCGCAATGGTGAAAACTGCGGCGCGACCTTATCTGTAACCCCGATATTCGCTTTTTGAATGTCAAACTTCTCATCCGATCATTGACTTTTCGCCTGAAAATGGACTTCATTCCAAACTTCTTCATTTTGTACGCATTTAACCCCTGTTTTTATCATATTTCACACACAAGCATTAGACACGAAAAGTGAGTAATATAACGGTTTATGAGATATAATTAACTCGGAATAATGCTCAATAACGAATAAAATACTTGATATTACTAGGCGTCGTCAGACACCAGTATGTTTTGAAAAAGAGAGTTGTTAATTTGTACAATATGTTACATCACCTTGTTCAATCGACCATTTAAATTTTAAAAATATTTTTAAGAACCAATTCTTTTTTAGAGAGAATAATCAGTCATTATATGTATCTCATTAAAAATGATTTCGAAATAAAACAATACCTGAGAAAAATTACATAACAGATATGTTAAATGCTAATCATAAGAATGTTCGGATTTGATCAAAAACACAAATATCATATGCAGCAGAAGACAATTAAGATCAAACCACATAGAATTCCATGAACATATTCAGTATCATATCAGCTCATAGTAGATTATAGCAACTTTATACAAACAATAATGTACCTCAAGAAGTCAGTGCCTTTGTGATCTAGTCAATCCACGATTGCAGGATGATCATGATCTAAAATGTAAACCCTTCTAGTGGCTTGTACCTAGGGACAACCAGAAAACCAAGCAGATCAAGAGCAAAGAACTCTAACCCTAGAAAGGGAAGAGTTTTCGCAGAGGGAAGGAGGGAGGAGAGGGTTGGCGGCTCCAAGGGTTTTGTGATGCCTTTGGGTGTCACCCCAAGGCCTCTATTTATAGTGCAATGCAGGGTTTCAAACTTAGGAGCCTTACCCTCTGGACTTGTTCCATTGATTATAACTTTAATCAATTACAATACAATCTTTTTAATTGGTTCCAAATTAATCCTAGATTAATTTACCAATTAAATTATTATTATTCTTTTAGTTTCTAATTAATAAATTAATTGACTAAATAACATTTCCTCTATTTTGGCTCTGAATGTTGTTCTAGGTTCTAAGGGAAACCCAAAAGGACTCTATCTTTTATCAGAAGTGTCTTAACAAGTTGATGACATTGGATACCTTTCCAACAGTCTCCCACTTGCATAAGTTGTCAACTTGAACACAACCTGAAAAACAGTAAAGTGTGCCATCCAATGCAACAACCGAACTCTGATCAACGAAAAGAAACTACTCTTAGATAAGTGATTTTTGATTCCTATGTTCTCAAGATATCAAGATGATCCCGTGTCATGGAAATAGTCAGATCCCGATAGTTCAAAGTTTGTTTCTTGATACCGATTTATGATGACCTATTCGTGTAACACCCTTTTTGTTGTATTTAAACAAATACAATGGTTTTTGATGAACCGTATTTTGTAAAATATGCTTTTATGTAATATAAATGGTTTGTAAAAGTTGGGGCGTTACAATTCGGACCATGAATCGAACACATCAATATGGCGAAGGCTTGGCCAAGCACGTAGTGTCAGCATCAAATCATCCAGGGGCCATAGATATCGCTTCTCCTTGTAAGGCAGAAGGAACATATAAACTTTGACTACATAGTCTCTGTCTATTTTATCATATCATACTCGGACATGCCCGTTATAACTACCAGTTACGAATAGCGTTTGAGTAGACCGAAGTATGAGAGAATCGTAGTGCAGATCCCTCATGCATCTTGGTTTGAAGAATAGGAGATATTATCATCCTAGATTACTTGTAACTAAATCCATGAAGTAATCTCTAGGTGCGGGTTGTTCCAATGCTTGAATATCTATCAAGCACTCATGATGGTTACTTGCAATCACCATGCTATGTCTGATCTTTATTAAGGAAATGATTAAATTTCATGGGGTCTAAAGATTTTGTAAAGACATTAGCTATCTCTTCATCATAGGGAACAAAAATAATTTCATTGTTTTCTTTTAGAATGTGATCTTTGAGGAAGTGATGTCTGATATCAATGTGATTAGTCATAGAGTGGTGGATTGGATTATGAGATATTTCTATTACGCTTTGAGAATCTCAATACATTGGAATTTTAAGAAAGTGATATCCGTAATCTAAGAGTTGAGATTTCATCCATAGTACCCGAGAATAGCAGCTGGCAGTAGCAATATATTATGCTTCGGCCGTAGACAGAGAAACACAGTTTTGTTTCATGGATGACCAACTAACTAACCTTCCATCGAGGAATTGACATCCTCCTGATGTGCTTTTTCAGTGAAGCTTGCAACCAACATGATCCGAATCAGTGAAAGGTTTAAGACTAAAATCTTTTCTAGTGGGATACCAAAGCCTTGAGATTTGGTGCCTTTAAGATATCTTAAAATCTGCTTGACGGCTGTCAGATGAGATATATTCAGATCGGCTTGGTATCGTGCGCCAAACATGTAGAGAACTTATATTCGGGTGAATTACAATGAGGTACATGAGTGACCCAATCATGCCTCTATATAGCTTTTGATACACAAATTCTCCGATTGGATCTACAACAAGTTTGGAACCAATGGACATGGGAAACTTTGTAGATTCACAATTATCTATTGTATTTCTTTAGCAGATACGTAGTATACTTTTCTTGATGAAGAAAAGTGCATCGCATGGTTTGTTTCACCTGCAGACCTAAAAAGAAGTTCATTTCATGATTCATACTCATTTGAAATTTACTTACCATAAGTCTGGAGAAATCATCAATCATGGCTTCGTTCATAGAACCAGATATAATATTGTCCACATAAATTTGCAAATGCATTAAATGCTTCTTATTTAACCATCTGAAGATCGTCGGATCTACAACTACTCGCACAAATCCGGAGGCCTTAAGAAACTTAGTAAGAGTGTCATACCAAGCTCGAGGGGCCAGTTTCAACCCATGCATAGCATTCATGAGTTTGTAGCAATGATTTGAATGATCTTCATTTTCAAAACCTGGAGGTTGTTGTAGATAGACCCCTTGTTTCAGTTCACCATTGAGGAATGTACTTTTCACATCCATTTGATGAACTTTTTATGTTCTTTTGTGCCACATATATAAGGAAGATGCGTATAGCCTCAAGTCGTGCGACCGGTGCAAAGGTTTCATCGTAATCTATACCTTCCAATTGATTATACCCTTTGGAAACCAGTCTAACCTTGTTTCAGATAACGATTCCGGATTCATCCAATTTGTTTATGAAAATCCACCTCGTTCCAATTATGGTTTGTCATTTTTGAGGTGGAACCAATATACATACCTTGTTCCTTTCAAACTCTGCAAGCTCCTCTTACATTGCCTTGATCCAATCTGAATGTTCCAATGCATCATAAATCTTCTTCGGTTCAATCATAGAAACAAAGTCAACATAATGACATTCATATTGTATAGGCTTAGCTGACCGAGTTTGAACACCAACATTAGGGTTTCCGATGATCTGGTTTGCGAGATGATCCTTCATCCATATATAAAGTCTTGGAGTTTGGTGATCAACTGTTGATGTGGAGACAATTTTGTGAAGACGTTCATGTCGTTCCCCCCGAATATCTTGAAGATCTGAAACTTGCTCCCCCTTAACACGAGATGTATCAGGCGTAAAGGAAAATGCTTTGGTGGTAGGGGTACAACAACAACAAGATATCTACTTTGGTTCTCCTATTCAACAGAAGGAGGAACAAATGGTCCAAATTGCTCTATAATTGGGATGGGGCCATACTTTGCTCAGATGGCAGTATGGTTAAGTTGTTCTCCCCTTCAACATGTGAAAGGGACTCAATCCCAGTTGATTCATAAGTAAGGGGAGGTCTAGGAGTTTGGGTCATGGTGGGAACCTCGAATGATACAATGTTTTTAAATCAAGAGCAGCCTCAATGGGACCGAAAAGAGAGTCAAAGTCCACATCAATATTAACAACTTGTGGTGTACCGTTCGTCTGAGGAGTGTCACTCTCAAAATTTTGAGAAACAACATTTTGATTTGGAGATTTGCGGACGAAGTTGTCATCAAAGTTTATGTCAAAACTTTCTTCGATCACTTTAGTTCGTTGATTGATAAATCTATATGTTACATGTCTGGTTAAATAACCAAGAAAATTTGCCTCATCTCTCTTCAGTTGGCATTTACTGAGATGATTTGTGTTGTTCCTTATGAAACATCTGCAACCAAATATATGAAAGAATTTTACATTAGGTTTCTTACCATTCAAGCCCTCATACGGAGTACATTTGACACGCTTGTTGATAAGACTTCAATTTTGAATGAAAAATGCAATTGAAACAGCTTCGGCCCAAATATGCAGTGGCAGGTTTGTGAAATTAAGCATACATCGTGCTAACTCAAGAAGAGTTCTGCTTCTTCATTCGACTACACTATTTTGTAGAGGAGTATAAGCAGCAGAGAATTTGTGTTCAATTCCTTTCTCAACAAGAAAACTATTAAGAAAAGTATTTTTGAACTTGCTACCATTATCACTCTTAATTCTGCAGACCTACAACTTATTTCTAACTTCAACAACTTTGATGAAATTTATGATTTTTTGAGCAGATTCATACTTATATCGCAAGAAGAACACCTAAGTAAACCTTGTTTAATCAACGGCTATAACAAGAATATACTTTTTCCTAGAGAGGCTCTCAATAATAGAGGGTCCACAAAGATCCATGTGCAGAAGTTGAAGAGGTTCATTGATAGATGATTCGAGGATCAGTGGATCACGTTTCATGCTTTGCTTCCCATGCTCGCAAGCTCTATAGAGAGTGTTGGTGTCAAATTTGAGCAGTGGCATGCCTTGCACCATTTCACCCGTTACAAGGTTGTTGATGTATTTGAAATTGAAGTGCATGAGATGAAGATTCCAAAACCAACTAACATCAGGAACAACTTTAGACAGAAAACACGATTACGGCTTCCCAACCATTAGATGAATTTCCAACGGAGATATTCCCATTACGACGTGAAACAATAAGGCAGTTATCACGATTCTCGGTGAGAATATCGCTGTGAAGTTTGTCAAACAATTAGGTAGTTGCCTACATTGATGAGATTATGTTTTAATCCAGCAACGTATTCAACTTTTCTTATTGTAAACAAACCATTTATGATGATTATGTATCATTTTACAAGGTTGTTTGAGTCATTTCCAAAAGTAACATATCCACCCTTCTGTACAGTTCGTTAGTCAGTAGATATTCTAATATTCCCGTCATGTGCATGTAGCAAGCATTGTAAATAAACCATTCACGATCCTGCTCCTCCATGAAAAATGCCTATTCCAATCCTGCTCCCTTCTAACATTATATTTCATTCTTAGGCTTCAACCCAGGTGCTACTATATCTCTCTTCCTTAAATTATTATGTTTCCTCACAATATTAGTACATTGCATTAAAATGGGCTTAATGTATGTTGAAACACACATATACTTAGTAAATAAGCATAATATTACATTCATTAACCTCAACTAGTATACAAACACTAATTAAAGACATTTTGTGTGTTGTGTATGTGTGTGTATGTGTGTGTGTGTGTGTGTATATATATATATATATATATATATATATATATATATATATATATATATATATATATATATATATATATTGATGCAAACTCTTGTCTCAGAATGATCTCCTGGACGATGGAATCCTTAACCTGAGCTCACAACAATAGAGAAACGAGGTCAGACGCACTCCGGGAGGCGGTCCCGGGAGGGCTCTTCGACGGTTAAGTTAGTACGGTGGTCGGAAAGTATGGAGAGAGTACGGAAAAAGTAGGAGTGAATGGTCATATGCGATGATGATCTCACCAAGGGCGTGATCATCATATATCGTTATACCTGCGAGGGGACCACTTGTCAGTTAGTGGCGGATCTTTTTCTCATTGGTCGATCGTCTGACGCTAACTGTGATTGGTTCATTCATCTGGCCAGGTGGTAGCTCGGGGACCACCTGGTTCGTTCGTGTCTCAATGGTTTGCACGATGATCGTTACAGGGTGACGTGCTATTCTGGCATTGGTACATGTGGCAATCAGCCATTAGCAACTGTCGAGTCGGGTAAGGTCCAGCCGAGCCTCTGGCGGCTGGCTTTCTGTTTGAATGCTGGCAAGTTGTTCCGCCGGCGCGCTGGCGGGAAGCTTTGTGTATCCGTATGATATACCATCAAGTCCCCCCAGTCTTGGTAGTCAAGGTGATGACGTGGTCTAGTTTTGACTAGCAAGATTGGAAAAAAGGCGGTTCGTTTTCCGAGAAAATCGGCGTTATTATGGTTGACGTGAGTGATGTGACTCGTCCGTTTCCATTATTAGGAACGATTTTCAATTTCCCGCTTCCTTTCTTTTCATTAATATCCTTTTAGGGTTCTTAATTTCTTTCTCTTCGTCTTACTCTTTCCTTGCTCACTTTTGATTTTCTTCTGCTATCTTCTCTCCTGTGCTCTTCTCCCCCCTCCTTTTCATCTTAAGAATGGCGGAACACGATCGACAAGAAATTCCCGACGATGTTTATGGTCCTCTGGTAGAATGATATGGTTTTCAACCGGAGGACGGAATTCTTCTTCCTAATGCCGATATAGGGTTTTCTTTGCCTCCAGAGGGGAAAACTGGCGTTTATCTGAAAACTTTTGACGCCGGATATCGTCTTCCAATCAGACTTTATGGATGAAGTTCTACACCGCGACAACGTTGGTTTGCACCAGTTGACACCAAACTCTGTCAATAAGATAGTGGCTTTCGAGCTTTTGTGTCGTGGTCTAGGTATTGTGCCTGATTTCTTCGTTTTCAAACATTTTTTCCGTCTCGCTGCTTCTGGGGAGAATTATGCTTTCTATAGAAGAACTTCCGTCCATACACTGATTCCGGAGCCCAAGTATTCTCCTAAGAACTGGCAGGATAAGTGGTTGTGGGTTAATCTTTCGCGTGTTGGCAAGGTGTATTATCGGACTGGTGCTGCTTCTGATCAGATTCCTAAATTATTTCCCCATCAAGAACAGATAGTAAAAACCCTAAACGGTTTCCGGGTCGTTCCGGAGGAGTTTCCGGAATTTATTCTGGCCGGAGGAGGCCTGAGTACGGCATGGCGTATGCGAGGGAAAATGCCGGAGTTTTATGTACTGCAAAAAAGTATAGATTGTCCTTTTCCTGCTTTTTGTTTTAGTTGGTTGGATTTTGATTTCTTCTTATTTATGCATAGGATCAACCGCATTCGTCGGATAAGTTATGTGGCTGGAGAAGAAGCAGGTAGGCGTGGTCTTCGCCAGGAATTGAAGATTGGGGGTCCGGATACCGGGGAGGGAAGTTTGGCTTCCAAGTGTGCTAGGGAGGTTGATGATGCGATGGAAGACTTCGCGACTCTTGACTATGCAGGTTTGCTGAATTTGGGGGAGCTTGGGGTGGATGGCCTGAAGGAGTTGCTCAAGGTGGAGGCTGATGGGTGAGTCGTTGGTTTACATCTTTCGATATGGTTGTAATGGTATTTCTGGGTAATTTCTTTTGTTTCGGTAGTTATGGACAAATGCTTTGTTTATGTATGGTGAACAAGGTTATGGTTGTATGTTGACTTTGTTTGGTTGGATGTGTCTGGAAACTGCTTTCCTTTTGAAATGGTATTTAGTTGTTTGTGTTGCATCTATTCTTGTTTGAAAATGATGGGTATCGATGTAAGTAGTGTCTAGTCGGTTGTATTGTGGTGTGACTTAACATAGATGGTGCTCGGCCATTTGTATTAAGTTGTGACTTAGTACGAGTGGTGCTCGGCCAATTGTGTTCAGTTGTGATTTAACATAAGTAGTGCTCGGCCATTTCTATTAAGTTGTGACTTAATACGAGTGGTGCTCGGCCAATTGTGTTAAGTTGCGACTTAACATGAGTGGTGCTCGGCCAATTATATTAAGTTGTGACTTAATACGAGTGGTGCTCGGCCAATTGTGTTAAGTTGCGACTTAACATGAGTGGTGCTCGGCCAATTATATTAAGTTGTGACTTAATACGAGTGGTGCTCGGCCAATTGTGTTAAGTTGCGACTTAACATGAGTGGTGCTCGGCCAATTATATTAAGTTGTGACTTAATACGAGTGGTGCTCGGCCAATTGTGTTAAGTTGCGACTTAACATGAGTGGTGCTTGGCCAATTATATTAAGTTGTGACTTAATACGAGTGGTGCTCGGCCAATTGTGTTAAGTTGCGACTTAACATGAGTGGTGCTCGGCCAATTATATTAAGTTGTGACTTAATACGAGTGGTGCTCGGCCAATTGTGTTAAGTTGTGACTTAACATGAGTGGTGCTCGGCCAATTGTGTTAAGTTGCGACTTAACATGAGTGGTGCTCGGCCAATTATGTTAAGTTGGCTGGGTGATCAAGTCAGCCAACGATTATCAATGTATACAAACAAAAGTGCCATGTTATGGGGTTTTCAAGACTTAATTCTCTGCAACATTAAATCCATTACATATTCTTGTCAATAAAAGGAAAAAAGAGAGGGTATGTTGCAATTAGTTGTTCAAATCGCCTTGTGTTGATCTTTTAGAAATGAAAACCCTTTAGGTGCTGGATGTTCCATGTCCTTGGTATCGGGTTGCCATCCATGGTTTCTAGCACGTACGCTCCATTCCGGTGTGCTTCTACCACTTTGTACGGGCCCTCCCAAGTTGGGCCTAACTTCCCTCTTGGTTGGGCGTGGCTGACCTCATTCTTCCGTAATACCAAGTCGCCCACTTTGAACGCCCTTCCTTTCACTCGTCTGTTATAGTATCTTTCTGTGTTAGACTTGTATCTTGCTTGTCTAACGCTGGCAAGTTTGTGTCTTTCTTCCAGCAGGTCCAAATTGTGTCTTAGGTCCTCCTCCGTCTTTTCAGTGCTGAAGGTAGAGACCCATAGAGAGGTTATGGAATGTTCCGGCGGGAGCATTGCTTCTGATCCGTACACCAAGCTAAATGGTGTTTCTTGTGTGCTGGTTCTTGGAGTTACCCGGTAGGACTAAAGAACGCTTGGTAGCTCTTCCACCCAGTTGCCTTTGGCTTTTCCCAGTCTTTTCTTGATTCCATTTACCATGGTGCGGTTAGTTACTTCCGTTTGGCCATTGGCTTGTGGATGGGCAACCGATGTGAACTGCTGTCGGATTTGTCTTTCCTCACACCATCCTCGAAAGGGGTTCTCGGCAAATTGTAGCCCGTTGTCGCTAATTAATACTCGTGGGGTGCCAAACCTAGTGAGTATATGTTTCCACATGAATTTGATGATGCTACGTCCAGTTATGGAAGCTACTGGTTCCGCCTCTACCCATTTGGTGAAGTAATCCACCGCCACAATTCGGAATTTCACCCTTCCTGGGGCTTCTGGGAAAGGCCCGACAATGTCTATGCCCCACTGGATGAATGGCCATGGGCTTGTTATGCTTGTTAGAGGGGTTGCAGGTAGGTTCTGTGTTGGAGAAAAGGTCTGGCATTCTATGCACCTGCGTGTTATCTCCATTACGTCGGCATGAATGTCGGGCCAGTAGAATCCCATTCGTAGGATTTTGCCTGTTAGTGCCCTTGCTCCTTCATGGGCCCCCGCTAGCCCGGAGTGTATCTCGTTTAATGCACGGCATCCTTCTTCCTTTGTTATACATTTTAGCCAGGGGGTCAAGTATCCTTTTTTGTAAAGATTCCCTTCAATTATTGCAAAGTTGGGGGCTTTGACTCGGATCTTACGAGCTTCCGTATCATCTTCTAGCAGGGTCCCATGCTGGAGGTATTCCATAAATGGAGTACTCCAGGTTGGTGGTTCTTCTGATGTCACGTTGACCTGTTCTTCCTTGATGCTGCTTTCATGTAGTACCTCGACCAACACCTTTTTGGTTAGATGATCGAACGATGTTGAGGCTAGCTTACTTAGGGCGTCAGCCCATCTGTTCTCTGACCGGGGAATTTGTTTGATTGAGAAGTTGTCAAAGGATCTTATTAGCTTTTTCACCGCTTCCGTGTATTTTTGCATTCGTTTGTCTCTGGCTTCATATTGGCCATTTATTTGGTTCGTCACCAATAACGAGTCACTCAAGGCTGTCACTTGTTTCGCCCCATTCTCAATTGCTAGTCGAAGTCCTGCCAGCAAGGCTTCGTATTCTGCCTCATTATTTGATGTTCGGAAGTCAAAACGTAATGCGTACGTGATCTCTTCGCCCTGAGGACTTTTCAATATCAAACCAGCCCCTGATCTTTCTTTTCCAGCTGCTCCGTCAGTAAACAGAGTCCATTCACATAACTGCCCCTTGGCGGGAGGATGAACGGCAGTCGATGTTTCTGTGGCTGGTTGGTCGGGGACTTCAATTAAGAAGTCTGCTAACGCTTGTGCCTTGATGCCCATGCGGGGCCGGTAGGTGATGGCATGTTCTCCTAGCTCTATGGCCCATTTAGCTAGTCTTCCAGAGTTTTCTGGCTTTAGGAGGATTTGCTTGAGCGGCTGACTGGTGAGTACTTCAACTTGGTGTGCTTGGAAGTATCGGCGGAGACGTCTGGCAGCGTATACGAGTGCTAGGACCAGTTTTTCAAGCATTGGGTAATTAATTTCCGGGCCTTGGAGTGCTCGGCTGATGAAATATACTGGGAATTGTGTATCACTTCTTTCCACTACTAATACCGCTGAAATGGCTTCATGCGACGCGGACAAATACATGGATAATGTTTCTCCTGGAATAGGGCTAGCCAGCGTAGGTAAGTTGCTCAGTGCTTGCTTAAGATTTTGCCAAGCTCCGTCAGCTGCCGTTGTCCACCTGAACCCTTCCTTGTTGACTTCTCCTTTTAGCGTGTTAAAGAGTGGCAAGGCTTTCTCTGCTGATTTTGCAATGAAACGCCCTAATGATGTTAACTTCCCATTCAACGTCTGCATATCTTTCAATGTGACTGGAGGCTTGGTTTCGATGGCATCTTGTACCTTAGCAGGATTGGGGAGTATACCATGGTTTGTCACATAATATCCCAAGAAATGACCTTCCTCCACCCCGAATACACACTTCGCGGGGTTCAGTTTCATCTTAGCCTCCTCTAATGTTTTTAGTGTTTCCTCTATGTCTGTTATCAATGCGGTTTCTTCCAAGCTTTTGATCACCATATCATTGACGTAGACTTCGATGTTTCGCCCGATTTGACTACGGAATAATTGGTCTACCAACTGCTGGTATGTTGCGCCTGCATTCTTCAGTCCAAAGGGCATTTTCCGGTAGCAGAATGTTCCTCGATCAGTGTAGAATGCCGTTTTCTCTTCGTCCTCTTTTTTCATTTGTATTTGGTGATAACCCTTATATGCATCTAAAGAGCATTTCCACCGAAAACCTTGAAGTGATTCAACTTTTTGATCTATCTCTGGCAAGGGATAGCAATCCTTGGGACAAGCTTTGTTTAGGTCTGTGTAGTCTATACACATCCTCTAACTTCCGTCATTCTTCTTGACCATTACCAGATTGGCAATCCAGTCAGGGAAAATGGCTTCCCTTAGTATTTCCGCTGCAACTAATTTGGTCACTTCTGCATTAATTGCCATGTTTCGTTCACCCGCTTGGCCCCGCTTTTTCTGCTTAATTGTATTGCTTCCTGGCTTAACGTTTAAGCTGTGTTCTATTACTTCTCTGTCTACTCCCACCATATCTGCGGGCTCTCATGCAAACACATGTTTATATTGTTTAAGGAGAATAATCACTTTCTTTCTCGTAATTGTGGGCAGACTGGTGCCGATGCGAATCGGTTGCTCGGGGTAATCTTGGTTAATGATCTCTTTGTCGTTCGATCCTTCCGTCCTGGCTTTCTTGATTGGTCTGATAATGTCTTTTGGTTGCATGACTTGACAGCAGCTTAGAGTCTGGGGGCTTGCGGCTAGGACGCAGGCTACTCCGTTTGGTGTTCTGAATTTCAGGAGGCCATGCACCGTGGATGGTACCGCCCCAAACTTTAGTAGCCCTGGCCTTCCTAAAATCATATTATGTTCTGAGGGTGCTCTTACCACTACAAATTCGATGAGTGATGTCTTGTGTAGTCTTCCATCGAAACTTTTCAGCGTGAATGGCAGGGAGATGGTCCCAATTGGCCATATGTTGTGGCCAGTGAATCCTACGAGTCGTCCTCTAGCGGGCTTCAGTTCATCCTTGATGACTTGTGGCAGTAAGTTAAAACAGTGTTCGTGTATGATGTCGGCAGCACTTCCGCTGTCTACGTATACTCGATGGATTTTAATATTTTGAACATACCCGGTTAGTACCAGGGGATTATCTCCTTGCCAGCTTTCAGGTCTCGGGTCATTAATTGAAAAACTTAAGTTAAGAGGGCCGACATCACAATGTGTGCGTTCTCCATCGAGGCGGTCAGGTCGCTTCTGACTGGCCCGAATAACTAGAATCTCGAGGGTCTTTCCGCCGGCCTTATCGTCCTTCCTTCGTCTTTCAGCTTTTCTTTCTGCTTCAAATTGTTCTCGTAATCTTTTTGCTGTTTCCACCAAGTTACCCTTCAAATTTTTTTCTTCCATTTCTTTCTTCAGCATGGCACAATCGACGGTGTCATGAGCCCTGCTCTTATGATATTTGCAATATCGTTGTCTACTGTCTAGCGCTTTATTCGTGGTGGATTCTTTAACCGCGTAGATGTCTGCCTGCCTGCTCCGGAGTTCCACCCAATAGAGTGGATTGAATCGTCGTGGAGGTCTTCCTCCTCTTGGAGGGAGGCTAAGATGGTCCTGGCGTCGGCTGTGAGGGTGATAACGGTCGTGTCGCTTGTGTTGGCCGTCGGTTGTTGCTTTGAGATACTGTTGTTTCTCCGCTGTACCTTCTTCCTGTCTAAGGAACCTTTCGACTCGTTCCTTCAGCTCATGACGGGTTTGCGGAGGTCGTCCGAGAAATTTCCGGGATAACGGTCCTGGTAGCAATCCCCAAGTGAACGCTCCCGTCACCATGCGGTCGTCCTGTCCCGGTACGTCTAGTGTAGCTTTGTTAAATCGCCTGAAATAATCTTTCACGAACTCGCCCTCTCACTGTTTGCAACCCATTATAGCGTGATTATCGCCCCTATATTTGCGTAGTTGCATGAAATTTGTGAGAAACAATTGTTTCAACTATTCGAAATTGTATATACTGTTTGGTGCTAAGCTTTTGAACCATGCACCCGCGTTCCCGTCCAGCGTTTTCGGGAAGTACGTACACCAGAAGCGTTGATCCAACTTCAGCGAGGTCATGTGCCATTCATAAGTGTCAATGTGGTTGTCCGGGCATGTGGTTCCATTGTATACCTTCAACGTTGGTAGTTTTGTGGTACAGTGGGTGTCAGAGATGGTGTTGACGGTGTTCCGGTGGTAACCAGTGGTGGAAAAGGCGGTAAGAAACTTGCCAAGACCGGGGCTGATGTTGATGTTCCCACCGTTGTTAGAGGGACGAATGGGGGTGGAAATGGTGTTTGTGCTGCTGTTGGCCCTGTGTGGAGGAAAGGGTTAACGTAAGGTTGTGGCGGCGTCAACAGGGTTGGCATCGGGGTCTGCCACGGTGAGACGGTTGTGATAGGCGATGCTGTTGTAACCACTTGGGGTGCAGTCGCCGGAGTTGGAGGTGTCACCGCTCCTAAGGATGGCATGGGTCGTATTGGACTTCGCTGGGCGTCGTCCTGTTGACTTCCGGATGGTGTCGCCATTCAAGGTTAGGAGATTGTAGTTCGTTGCTTCGTCACACAAGCGGATGGCGCCAATGATGCAAACTCTTGTCTCGGAATGATCTCCTGGACGATGGAATCCTTAACCTGGGCTCACAACAATAGAGAAACGAGGTCAGACGCACTCCGGGAGGCGGTCCCGGGAGGGCTCTCCGACGGTTAACTTAGTACGGTGGTCGGAAAGTATGGAGAGAGTACGAGTGAATGGTCATATGCGATGATGATCTCACCAAGGGCGTGATCATCATATATCGTTATACCTGCGAGGGGACCACTTGTCAGTTAGTGGCGGATCTTTTTCTCATTGGTCGATCGTCTGACGCTAACTGTGATTGGTTCATTCATCTGGCCAGGTGGTAGCTCGGGGACCACCTGGTTCGTTCGTGTCTCAATGGTTCGCACGATGACCGTTACAGGGTGACGTGCTATTCTGGCATTGGTACATGTGGCAATCAGCCATTAGCAACTGTCGAGTCGGGTAAAGCCTCTGGCGGCTGGCTTTCTGTCTGAATGCTGGCGAGTTGTGCCGCCGGCGCGCTGGCGGGAAGCTTTGTGTATCCGTATGATATACCATCATATATATATATATATATATATATATATATATATATATATATATATATATATATATATATATATATATATATATATATATATATATATATATATATATCAGAATCTATTATTAGTATTTGGTATGCATCTAACCTGTACTATATATTACCAAAATCAAGCACATTGGAACTTGGTCACCTGAGTTTGGCAACTTAGATTGCAAATTCAGTGGTCTTGACAAAACCTATTGTCAATTTTTTACTTTCCAACCGCTACCATTCCTCATGAGATCACTTCTCAAGAATTTCATGTTTAAGTCTAGGAGCTCCTATTAGAGTTAGTTCCCTTACTTGATTCATGTGATACAATGGTTATGTATGAGTCCATTCAAGATTATGGTGTTGTGTAGGTGTTTCAGCTAGGTGTGAGTTTCAATTCAATATCATCTAACAATAGAGTTTGAGCAGTCAAGAATGCATATCTTGTACAATAATTTTGAGATAAACTTCTAAAGCATTTTTAGTGTATCAACCATACATGAGTTAATTGAATAGATATGGAGAAGGTATCCTTGTGAAAATGGAGTGTGCTCTTAACGTATAGCACAAACACTATACTACATGTGTTACTTCTTCTTCCCTAAACGTTTACTATTCCTCATTTAACATATGGTTTTAATCATGTAACTGTGTGTTTGGAAGCAATTGTATTCATGAACTAATTTGTATTTTATTTCTATATAAATGAAGTATTTTGTTTATCATTGTAAAGTTTGTTTGAGGTGTTCAAGAACTTTTGAAGTTTTTAAAAGCATCCTTTAGCACATTTCTTACCCCAAGGCGCCCCAACATAAATGTATATGCTGCAATCAACTCAATATACTTCAAAACTCATGAAAAAAGTATAAGTCTCATCCAGACTCAACATGGACACACAAGGCTTATTCATATAGTGAAGCATGATTTGTTTTAGGTGAGTTTGAGTTAAGTTCATAACACTCTTCATCGATGTAATTCACAACAGGAATTGACATACGAAGGGATTTACATATGTCCATAAAATACAAGAACTTTTTCATATCATTAAACATGTAATCAATACCTATGATATTTTAATGACTAACTGTCGATGGTCCTTTAGAGTTGCAATCAATATTAGGGTCTTTGTAATAGGGGTGAGCGTATGGACCAGAAAAACTGAATCGAACCGAAAACCGGATCAGAGTAGACCAAACCAGAACCGATTTACATAGTAAGGTTCAGTTTTCGGTCCTTAATAATATTTGTTTTTCGATTTTGGTCCATGGTCTATTCGGTCACGGTTTGGTTTCGGTCCGGTCCACAGACCATACTCATTCCTAATTATACAACAATATCATCAACCTTGGTCATAATTCTGTCCTAATTCGGTTTGGACCATAAGAACCGAATCGAAACTGAAACGGGACCGAACACACCCAATCGATTCGTTTTTTGGTCTATAATCAAGTCCAATTCGGTCCGGTCTTAGTTCGGTTTTGTTTTTCCAGTCCAATCTGCGGACCATGCTCATCCCTACTCTATAGTGTGTGTATGATGCCTCGCTCACGGTTATCCGGGAAATAAGCTCCATGCCATATTAGTTAACTAAGTTAAGTTAATTGTGCTTCATGAATGCCACTTCAAATTCCGTTAGGTGGTACGGATGCTATTGTTGTGACTATGAAAAGAATATATTATAAAATATTACCTCGTAAATGCTGGTATTACAATATTTATTTTATGTTGCTATAATTATATTTAACTTAAAACCTTTAAATATAATTATTTTAGTTACATTTATTTTATGTCACCATAACTAATTTTATTTTATTTAAAATTTCAAAATAATTTCCTATAAGAAAAACTTCTAAACCCAAAAAATACGAATGTTACAATATTCAACGTATCAACTTCATCACACAAAAACTTCTTAACTTAAAATTTCTCTAATCATTGATCAATTATAAAACTTTTTTGTTTTCAAAAATAACTAATTTATCTCAATTTTGTGAACTGTTTTATAAAATCCCCTAAATATATATGTTATTTTTAGTACATGTAATACTTGTAAAAAATAAAAAAATATTTAACGAAAACATTAGATAAGATCAATAATATATCACAACCCAAATAAAAGCGATATCATTTTTTATCTAGTAGTACAACATTTAGACATTGAGAATTTGAAGATTAAGATCATACCACTAATAATATTTTAATATTCAATGTCTGAGATCAACAATGATGAAAATAAATTAATCGAAAAAGTAATAAGGATTTGACGGTAAATATAATTAAGAATGTAAAATAAAATATTATTGAATATAGAAGGTTAACCGTATAAAACACAATACTAAAAGACATCTAGAACAAAAATATTTGATATATTTAGTCTCCCAAAACTATAATATTTATTAGTAAAAACATTCGTTCAGATTGATTTTAAATAATGGCTTCTAAAAGGACCTATACTTGAAACTGCTTTTAGTTGTATTTTTTCTAATTTATATTTTTTTATGAAGAGGTCATATGTGAAATTAAAGGAAGGTGTATTATTTTCCTTTTCCTTTTACTTTTTCCTTTTCAACCTCTAGTTTGTGCACCTTAGGAAAGTTAGAGAGGGTGAATGTGCCCCGATAAATTTAGAGAAAGGAATGAATTGACATTACTTAACAGAAACATCATTACAAATCAAAACCAAAGCCACGGTGGTAGGTGGCGGCGCTGTGGTGGTGGGGTTCCATGTGGTGTCGATAAGTCATCATCGCCGTTGCTTTTGGTTGCACAGAATATCGACCCACCACCATGTGCAAAAGCATATAAATTATATATATAACCAAACCCCCAATATTATCTCAATTTCCAATTTAAAGCAAAGTTTATCACCTTTTAAACTGGCAGCATGGCTTCTTGGCCCCATTCCATTTTAATTTCTAATTAAACCACTTTTTCTATCATAACGCACATTCTCTAACGACTGAGGTAATTCAACTTATCTATTCAAAATGGGTTTTATATTTTATGTTTGGCAAGTGAGAAAGTTAAAAATTTGCAATTAGTTTCAGCCAATATCTAATTTGTTGAACAGAATATGAAAAAATCTTAAGATCTGTTTGATTTGCCTTTTATTCGGTCTAGTAAAAAGTTACTTCTAAGTCGGTCCGAGTTAAACCATTTGATAACCCTAAAATTTACCTCTGACTCGATCTTAAGTCTTTAAACTTATCTCTTACCCAATCAGCTTTAAAATAAGTCTGACTAGATCAGACATTGACCTAGTAAGCATCAAACAGCCTACTAAAACTTTTAAAGAAGAATTTATTTTTGATTGTTATTCTTTAGTATTTCATTAGAATCAGCTATTTACAAAGAATAACAATGCATTTGAATTATATTATCTCAAAAATAAAACTATTTACGAAACACAATACTTTTATTGGTTATTTTAAAGATTTTATTGTCAATTTTGTAGTTTGAAAAGATTGATCATCACTTTTTGCACTTACTAATTAACAAAATTAGCTAAAAATGAGACAGATCGATGAGAGTCGCCAAAAATGTATTAGACGTTTAAAATGCTTATAACCTCATAGATCATATTATCAAAAAGAAATATTATAATATAATTTATATAACTATATTTAACACCTCAACAAAAACTTTAAACAAAACACAAACATATATCGGTGGTCAAAATTCTACCCGACTATTTAGAAATTATACTTTTTGGTAGAAATTCATTGTCACTTGTAATCTAACTTACTAACCGCAAAAGTATAGTGCAGTTTTTGTATTTGGTCATGGTTACAAGACATATACATTTAAGCAACAAGAACTGGATAAATTATTTTGAAAGATAAATGTGTTATTATATAAACGATATGAATTAGAAATGATGTATATAAAAGTGTCCAACTATTAAGTACAACTAGATAATGTGTAAGAGACATATGTAACACCCAAGCTACTAGAGGAAATGATTAGAAACATTATGTAATATGATATGAATTAGTTGATTGACTGAATTCCATATTTCCGATTCTTACTTATTCAATTGTTAATTGAAAAAATAAAAGTATTAATGTAATATATTCTATAAATATGTAATATATTATTCAAATATTAAGAATCATATGGTGCAGTTTCTTTAAGTGGTTTTTGTTTTACTAAACGATGTGACACGGTTATATCGATCTAGTAAAAAGGTAAAACCGAATCTCACCGCAAATATGCAGTTTTTAAAACAAAAAACATTAGCCATTGGTTTAATTCAGTTTTTAAAACATAAAACATTAACTTCGATCTAACCCATTCATCTACCCAACTCAAACCAATTAACCAACATTGATTACTCCTACTAAACCAAACAGCATAAGAACCTGTTCTCGATTCGGATTTATGTATATGGACTCGTATTTATATAAGGTAAACCTTTTGGAGATTTTCTTATTAGATGAATATAAACCACAGGGTCGTAATAATGGCTGAAGCATAAAAAAGGACTGTAGCAGTAACGTGTGGATATATGGGAACACAGTTTAGATAAATAAAGAAGGGGGGAGGGGGGGGGGGGGGGGGAGGGTAGGGTGAGGCATGGAATGCATCAAGCTCAGATAAAAAAAGGTAACGTGGGGAGAAGGTCAAACAGGGAAAGTCGATATATCATTAATAGGGCATGGGCCTGTCCTCCTTAAAATAATATTATTATTTTTCTTCCCAGAGAGGAAAGAAGTTAAAGTGGTAAAATTCAACCAGATTATTTAAGATGTTGAAATAAATAGTGTAAACCCATGCAAAATATATGACGCAGTATGAAACTGTGAAAG
This sequence comes from Cichorium intybus, assembly GCA_023525715.1. Taxonomy (NCBI): domain Eukaryota; kingdom Viridiplantae; phylum Streptophyta; class Magnoliopsida; order Asterales; family Asteraceae; genus Cichorium; species Cichorium intybus. The sequence continues at coordinate 60,592,728 of CM042011.1, forward strand.
GAGTATGGAGACATACAATACTATATATTTTGTATCAGACGATACAAAATAGATAGATAAATAAGACCGATTAAATAACTAATACAAGTAGGTAAGGTTTAGTATGGATCAAAACAATGGGGTGTGATACAAAACTAGTATATCACCATAAGAATGGTGGTAAGTATATATGCAATATAGATAAAGTACTTGTATGGAAGTTTTATTTGGAATATACGTAAAAAAGACACATAATATATTAAGGATGAGGTCTTTCTCTTAGAACACTGTCTTAAAAAAAATTCGTCCAACTATTGGAGATTTGTTTCCAAAGACACGACGACGACAACAACAAGCAGTTTTATGAGATGACCAAACTCAATTAGTCCCCGAGTTTATCTTGAAAGAAGCTAAAAACTTTTAGTAGTAGCAGTATAATATAAGGAAGAATACATGAGAGTTTGATCTGTTTACTAGTGTCTAAGAATGTTGTATATTGTAAACTTGTAATGATTACCATAATCATAATCTTAGCGATTACAAACTGACAAATTAATTATTAAACTAAATTAAATTTAAGCACAAAATATAAACCTGAAATTGTAATTAATTCCTATTTTTATCGGTATTAAACAAGCATCCAACCATTGAGACACTCCAACAACCATTCAAAGACACCGTTCGTTGGTGGTATTTAACTCGATGTCCCGTTTTAGACATACAATTTGTCAAAAAAAAAAAAAAAAAAAAAGTTATAATTGAGGAGAACTTAAATCCATCGATATCTTTTCATTGCAAGCCTGACTAAGAAAATAATTCCATGCTCAAAATTAGGCATAACCCATTGTTTCCAATAATCCTCCACATGAATGGTAATTTATCCGTAGGTAGGTGTTATCCTATGATCAATCCCTAAAGATATACTTATTTTAGTAAACTCGATGTCTCTTAACTATTCGGCCAAGTGTGCATATTATCAATATATTTCTTCACATGAGTCATCTTGACCTAGTTAGGTTCTTATTTTTATGTTTGTTATGGCCATGAAGACTTGTCTGGTTCCCAAAAGTTCACAGGAATTGAGCCTTCAAAAATTCCCTTTGACGTAATCCTACTTCTTTCTCACATAGGTGATTCTAACAAATTATTAAAAGTTAATGTTTGTTGATTTTATTATGAACATTGTTAAGATTAAGTTACATGTCTATCAATTTTAGGAATGTGGTGTGATCGACCCCAATAGTAATTCGATTTATCTATATGTAATTAGGTAGCCTATTTGAACCTAGATATCGAGATCCCCAATCAAGGTTGCTTTCTCCTTTGCAGTAACTTTTTCATTCGTGAGCACTAATCTCATTCCACTTGATGATCTTACAACTGTCTATATATATGACTACAGGTGGCAAAACCTGACACGACACGACAACCCGACACGAACTCGACACGAAATAAACGGGTTTGGGTAAGAGATTTCAACCCGTTTAATTAAACGGGTTGACACGACACGACACGATAATTAAACGGGTAAGGTCAGAGTTGAAACTTTCAACTCGAATATGACTCGAAAATGACCCGTTTATTTATATTCAAGTTTTTCTAATTCTTATGTAAATTGGACAGGTCAAAACACCAATACCATATTTAAAAGAAAAACTTCTGATTGATGTGTTTTATAATGTGGAAGTCTTTTAGCCACCTAGGTCATGAATTCATTTGACTCGGCCTCTCTCTCCTTCTCGCAACCTCGTCATTCATCTCCCTGACTCTTAATCTTTTAACGTTGCTCTATAAACTTAGTGTGAATGTTTCTATTACTAGTTTTTAATGTTTTCCTTTTCGCCTCAAACTCCTATTCTTTCAACATACTTAGTGTTTCAACTCAAAAAGTGACATGATATATTTACAAGGTCTAAACCCCAAACCCGAAACTCGACACGAACTCGACATGAAAATAAACGGGTTGACACGATACGACACGATTATTAAACGGGTTGGGTTAGGGTCGAGCACTTTCAACCCGTTTAATGTTTTAACACGACACGAAATCGACACGACACGACACGTTTGCCAGGTCTATATATGACCCCTTCATTAGCAAATCTACATTGTTATTCTTAAACATTAAATAGTCGATAAAGATAACACTAGTAGAGAGGAATAGCGCCAATGATACCCAGCTCAACTGGGTGGAGGTCAGGGGGTTTTCCCTATTGGGTTTCCTCCTGAGGCGGAGGTGGTGGGTTCGAGTCCCTGGAGCGTCAAATAACGAGGGACGGTTGAAAACCCGTCACAGGTGATCGATACCCCACGTCGTTCAAAAAAAAGTAGAGAGGAATAGCCTAATAGTATTGCTTCTATGCATATGTCGAGACACACACACACACACACACATATATATATATATATATATATATATATATATATATATATATATATATATATATATATATATATATATATATATATATATATAGAGAGAGAGAGAGAGAGAGAGAAAGAGAGAGAGTTAGTATTAAATACATTTGGTAATTATTGTGTGATCGTAAGACTATTCGTAGACCATTAGATTGAAAAAATGAGTGGTTGTAATCATGGTGGCATTTTTGTAAATAAATGAACATAAAACTCGCTTCCTGGAAAAAACGGACATTGAAGGGTATAAAAGTAATTTTTGTGAAATCAACGGGATATGCTAGAAATTAGCATTTTGGTTTGATTTTCGAATACGATCCATTGATTTTCGACATTGATTCCTGCATAAATTCCGATTTTGTTCTGTTCATATTGATAGGTCGTTTAATTTTGAAGAATTGGTTTTTCAATTTCGCAACAACTGTTAGTATCAGAATTGTACGCAAGTATAAATCAAGATCTATTATGTTTTAATTGGTTTTTGATTTTGTAATTTTTGTATGTGCGAAAGATTAAGATGTGTATAACGTTAACAAATTTTTGTGCAACATTTATGTTGGTTTGTCGAAGACCATTCTTGGAGAATGGCTGCTAATTTTTGTTGTTTTTTGACATTCTTAGAGAATGAACACATATGTTACAGTTTGAACATTCTCTGAGAATGCATCCAATAAAACCATATGTTATACATTGAACATTTTCTGAGAATAAGGACCACAATAAAAGTCTCAAAGAATATGGAATGAAATATCTACATTATCTGAGAATGAAAGTTATTTTACAAAGTCGACATTGGTTACATTCTCCGAGAATAAACAAATATACCATTCTCAAAGAATGGTATTAAAAAGAAAACAGAGATGAAGAGATGAAGGTGAATCGCAAAAACGTAGACATTGGTTACATTATCTGAGAATGAACAAATATACCATTCTCAAAGAATACCTATAAAAAGAAAACAGAGATGAATAGATGAAGGCGAATCGCAAAAACGCAGACCCAAAATCAACTACAAAAAAGTGGCGCTATTCCCGCTTCAACGCTAACCGATTTCTAATCAAATGCGGTGCTTGGGGCCGGCGCCTGGGCTGTGGTGGTTAATGGCGGTGGAATTGGTTCTTGTGGGTCACGATTGATGTGGAACAAGGCATAAGAACCTGGGCGGTGGTGGTCGACGGCGGTGGAGCCGGTTTCTGTTGTGTCAAAAAGACCATCGCTGGCAGCGGTGATGGATTCCGGCGACAACGTCGGGTGCAGGTGGTCGCCGATGGTATAAGGCATCGATCGATTTTGCTAATTAGGGCTTGATAGATGTTACGATATAAAAAGGGAAGAAGAGGAGAGAGAGAGAGAGAAAGAGAGACAAATTTACCATCATACCCTTTATAAATGAGTGGACCACAATTGGTCTTACAATCACACAATATTTAGAAAATGTATTTGAACCTACATTTATATATATATATATATATATATATATATATAAAATCAGGATCGGGTGAGGACTCCAATTTTGGTGAGGACTGTGAGGACAAATCTGGATCTCTAATCTTGAAAAATGGGTGGCTAAGATTTATTGTGAAAAAATTGACACATCTTAAAAATTTGGGGGGTTAGTTGTCAAAAAATTAAAACTAATGGTGGATAAGACAAATTAGGAAGGTTATTATAGTAATCTGATCGAGTACCCCACCCCCATTGCGATAATTGTCACAATCTCGTTTGCTGGGTTTTTTTATTCCACCAACTTTGTTTTTGGTCCATAACTTTTTTTTCTTTTAAAAAAAATTTGAAAAAAACAAAGTTTTTAAAATTTAATTCTCTACAAAACAAACACCATCATGAAAATTTGAAAAAAATAATATTTTTTATTTTTTATTTTTATAAAAAATCAAAAATTAAAAAAAATCTCCAAAAATTACGAAAATTTAAGGGATCATTGTATATATTTTATTAGTAACTTTGCAAAAAGAATTTTTTGAAAAAAAGGTTTTTTAAGTGTTCATTTTATATTTTTAAGTAAAAAACTCATCAAAATAGCAAAAAATATACATTATCCAAAAATATTAAGAACCAAAATTTATGATTCAAACTGTTATAAACTAATTATTTTATGAATCAAAACTTATTAAAATAGCAAAAAAAAAATATACATGATCAAAAAATATTAAAACCAAAATTTGTTTTATGATCCAAAACTTGTGATCCAAGATTCAAAATTCGTTATGATCCAAGATCCAAACGAGTTAAAAAACATACAACGACAAAAGTAAAAAAAAATTGGAAAAAAAAACGAAAAAAGAAAAAAAAACTAAACTAAAAACAAAAAAACTGAAAAAAAAACTAAAAATAATATTTAAAAAAATAATAATAACAAAACAAATAAAAAAACCCGGCTAAATTGTGTTGTACGGACGTGAGTAACATATGATTATATCCTCGAGTCCGTATTACGTTCCATGGACGACCGCCGCATGCGATTACGTCAAATCTAATAATTACGTTTGACGTTATTGCCCTTAATGAAATGAGTGCACAAGAATTGTCCTCGCAGTCCTCACCAAAATTGAAGTCCTCACCGGATCCGGACCCTATATATATATATATATATATATATATATATATATATATATATATATATATATACACACACACACCAGTACAAAGAAAATTTTTGGTAGCAATGTAATAAATTTTTTTTATTTACATGGTCTTTTTGCAAACCAACAAAATTAATCATAATATGATCCAAAAATGACATGATTCGCAAAAAACTACCCGAAAAAACGAGCCGATAATTCTTTTTTATGATAATTTTGTTGTAATAAACTAAAATTGACGAAAATTTGAATGAAAACTTGATTCACTAAAAGATGAATTATCAATGTGTTTTTTCAGGATTTTTTTTGTGAATCAAGCTTTTTTTTACATCATCTAATTATTCATTTTGTTGGTTCATCAAAAACATGCAAATGATCCACTTTTTTTTTCTCCAACAAAAATTTTCCTTTTTATATCCCATATATATATATATATATATATATATATATATATATATATATATATATATATATATATATATATATATATATATATATATATATATATATATATATATATATATATGAAAGGTTTTGCACAAACAATGAACTGGAAACCTTAAGTTCACATGCAACCTAATGAAGGATCTATGTTTTTCTATCTTATGAACATGTAACAAAATCCTAAGGCCAATAATAATTTTTAAAGATCAAAACAAGAATTACCAACCTTTGGATCTTGTTGTTGAAGCTAGCAGCACAAATGTCCTGCCTCAAATGGTGTCACACCCAAGCAATGGAGGAGAGAAATCAGCAGAGTAATATTATCTTGAAAAATGGCGTAGGTTTTGGGGTGCCCAGGGGGTTCCTTTTATAGCCTCCAGTGAAACCCTAGAGGTGCCCTCTTAATGGATAAGCATGTTGCCCATTTGGACCAGATCTCCTAAACCCTAATTAGGGTTTCGCCAACCTCTAGGGAAGCCCCCTAGGTGGCGCCAACTCTAGCCCCTGGCTACTGGTTTGTCAGTTATTCAACTATTGAATAAATACAAACCAGTCCCTGCACTTTTAATTAATTTATTTAATCACTGAATTAAATCCAATTAATTCCAGATTAATTTCTAATTAATTATTATAGTTTCTAATTAATATATTAACACTTAAATATATTAATAAACTATTTATTTATTTCTATTGATTTATTAAACAATTAATAAATCAACATTTCTTTCTACTGACTTCTACATCAATCCTCCTGCTATGAGGGCAACCCAAATGGACTTTGCTTCTATTAATAAGATAAATACAAATGTAAAGTCATGGCTTAGACACCTAATCCAACAGTTTCCCACTTGGATAAGTCTATGACTTTAATTTATCTTCTGATTAATAAACAACCTGCAGCTTCCTAGAAACTGCTGCCAAACTCTGATCTAGTCAGTTCTATCCATAGATAAGTGATCATATGATCCTTCGTCCAACAAGATATTTTTAGACACGAGACATGGATTGAGATCAATCTCTGTCTGATACTCTGTTTCTCGATTTCTGATTCTGCTTATGACTTTAGAACTTCTAATTGAACACATCAATTTAGCCCATGTTGGCCAGCACTTTAGTCAACTTCAAAATCATCGAGAGGCCTACAGATATCTGTTTCCCATCAGGGTCATAGAACAAATAAGCTTCGACTCATATGATTGTGTCTTTTACTTATCAAAATCGTACACAACAATGCGTTTTATAACATCGAGTTACCGATGCGTTTACGTATTATCAATGCACAACCGAGTCGTAAATTTCAACTCATATGTCTATGCCTCAAGATCATAAGATGTTATCGTCTCAACATTGCTCGTGATGTAATCCATGAAGCAATCTATTGAGCGCGGGTTTACCCAATACTCAAATCTCTATTTCTAAGTACTCGTGAACGTTGTAGCAGTCTTACTGCAATGTCTACCTCCTTAGACAATCTACAAACCAATTCACGACAGTCTTCATTCATACTTACTCCCTAAAAGTATGAGCGACTGTGGACCTTTGAATAATCAAATTATTCGGGAAGTGAAACATGAAAAAACGAAACTTAAAATCTGACTGGTAGCCACTCTTGCTAATTACCAAGTCTCTACGAGGTAATCACCAAGTCAGATTCTTCATAAAACTATTATCGGTTTCTAGATTCCTTTTAAACTTTTAATTCATGTTATATATCTATGTCTATATGACTTTTCACTCTTTCTATGTATCCAAATGTCATACATTGATACACTTTATCTAATCGGACATTCATCTGATGATATCTCAATTTAGTCATATATACTGTCATTCTCACTTACATCTCCATTATGTGTACTGTGACTTTCCATGGTTCTTGGGATCTTTAGTCCACATGACTGCACCCTAAGACTATTTCGAGGTGTTATGATGTGCCTGTGACCCACACGCGCTCCATCGGAATACCAACGAAACTCTTTAACCATTAAGTCCTTTTACTTATTTGAAACTCTTTTCAAATTATTATTAACATTCACCCCAATCATTTTCCAATGAGTTCTCATGTATGTACAAAATTCATTAAGTATTCCCAGCCAGGTCAAATCCTGAATCTGACTACTATGCTCTAAGCATTAAGTTATCAGGACATGTTCATGACACTTTTGATCGATCCAAGGAGCTTTTGGAATTCGATCTAATCTTATTCAAAACCCTTTCGGAATCTTAGGATTACTTATAATCCTTGTGTCATGATTTTTGAATAACTATTTTCTTTCGGAGACTCTTTCTCATGCATCTTGAATCTTACCAAGATCATTCTTACTATGGCTAGGTCTATACTGATGATAACATCTATCTGATAGATGTCTATGGATTATGTGAGTATGTTGTACCTTCTTTATATATCTCATGCCAAATCATCACACTTTGTAATGATAGAAAAATTCCTTTCCTGGGCAATGCATCTTACATCTCATCAAGATCATCTTGGCAGAGTTTCGATCTATCTTATTGACATTTATAACCACCTGAGTATGTCGTATCTCTATTAAGTCTTTCATAACGATCCGTCTCTTAACACCAAGTCATTACACTTTGTAATGAAAAGAGACGTTTCCTAGAAACAGTATGTAACCCACAAATGGGGATAGTAGATAACAGCGATACTCCCACTGGCTTTGACACGGATATGGACTATTCACAAAATCCAGAACTTTTGGCACATTTTGAGAATCCAAACCTTTCTGACATCTTAATGGAAATCTTTCAGCCCTTTCTCAAAATCCAATCTTTTGGCATATTTTGAGAATCTGAATATCCTTTCTTGCGAGATGCCTGTGGGGTAATCCCGGGCCAATGTACCTTTGTACTGGGACACTCTTTGTGAGTCCCTATTAGTGTGTCGGTGATCCACACGCGCTCCATTAACGACTTACAATGTGTCATGCAGTATCCTTTCAGATTTCATCTTCTATTGAGAGTGCTACTCCCAGAATCAATTACTTGACTCTGAGTATCGTCTCACTCAACCAGATATTCTAAAGGTACGTTTCTGTCCATGTTGCTATCTTTTGATGATTCAGTTACTCCCACTAGTTTTTAGACCAGGGGTAAAATCAATCAAACTGCCACATAGACTGTATCTCGTTCTAAGGTTCTCTTAATTGGCAGCAACTGGGCTCACCAATGCTTCTAAGTAGTCGGATTGTTAATCCGTACCAACTATAGTGTTTTACTATCAAATGGTATGTCACCTCGATCATAACTACTTATGATGGTGATCAGTACTACTGGTCAAGAGAAGATTATGTCAGCATTTAAAACAGAAATCTGATTTCTGCTCCAAGCCTAGTGATGACTAAAGGTTCTTTCACTTGGCTAATCCTGAACTCATTCAGGACTGTCCCACCTCCCACTGTTTCCTTAGAACATGAGTTCTTTCTAAAAGAGCTCTTCTTTTACAGGTACAGAGAGACAGCCAGTGATACGACATTGCTGATCAGGTTCAGGCTAGTCATGAGGTTTGGACGAACACTACAAGACCCTGGACACTATGTGAAGTGGGACAATCTCAGCTTTACATTTCAGACAATGTCTTCAAGACCAACTTAGTCTAGGATGTGGTCGGAATATGGTTTATATGGTCTGACTGGTTTAGTATTCAATTTATCGGAACCTAATTGACAACGTATCTCATACATTGAGGATCGAACTGTTTCGACCAATGCTCCATCATCTTCCCTAAGATGCATTATAACTATTAATGTTCTTGGAAGAGAATAGACTGTGAAACATTTCTCAGTTTATAATGTCACTCAGGTTATGTGGATCTTATACTTCCTTTGAAGTCCTTGAACTGTTCGAGGTTTCAATTCAATCGCTTATTCTGATAAGCGAAGCCATATTCGTCATACCGAATGACAAATATCGTGAAGTATAAACAATTGTGTTCTATTTGAAGATTCGAGCAATACACAGCAACTGATGTGTCCGTTGCTCCTAATCTCAATATCTTTTACATCTTTATGTAAATTTATGACTTTGTTAATTCTGTTCAAGACTTGCAATCATCACTTGACTCTAAGTCAACTGATTCCAAAATCCTATCCTCTGGATCTGTGGGTGATTAATTTCTAGCCACATTTGCTGTATAAAGAACTTAATCATCATTTGACTCTAAGTCAAATGATTCCAAAGTCCTGTCCAACTGGATCTTTGGGTGATTCATTTCTTGCCACATTAAGAACTCAATTCATCATGAGACTCTAAGTCAAATGATCCCAATGTCCTGTCTAACTGGATCTTTGGTTGAATTGATTCTTATGACATTTACATTAACAATCATAAAGGACACAATTCCTGAATCCAAACGCTTTGGATGCATCAACATTCAAGTTATTACTATTCATGCATTCAACACATTCATACAACATTTCAAGGATAATTTCAAACAACATGTGTTAAAAAAATCGACAATTTTATTAAAAAAAATCCTTGAACAATGTATTATATGATAGACAATGTCATACGCATCTAATAAGCTAATAACATGATTTTAATATCTAACTAAACTTCAAAACTGCATGAGCTGGAAATCCAATCCAAATGTGCTCCTATGCGCCAAAGTCCCGTACCCTACTAATCCCCCGCATGCAAACCTAAATGTGACTATCACCTTATGCATCAAGGAATTTAAGGAACATGAGTTTTTGAGGTTTTTAGATATACCTGAGCTTTCAAAAGATTTTGACCTTGAAGCGTCTTCCAATCTTTCCGTGACTGTATTCGATTCTGTGGATTCCTAGTTTGAGACATGTCCAGACGATCTGGATCGTTTCTTGTTACGTCTTTTCACTGGACTCAATCCAGAAGTAGCTGAACCATTGGAGTTATTCCTGTCCAAGAGTGACTCGTATAAAGTCAACAGTGGACGCATTTCCATAAAAGCCTTTTTCTGGTCTTCCTTTCTATACGTCTGAATGAACAGATCGTACTTACTAGTCAGCGAAGCGAGAAGAATGTTAACACTCATCTCCTGACTCATGGAATAACCAAGTTTGTACAATTCGCCTATGTATGCTTCAATCTGGAGAACATGCGAATCGATGCTACTTCCTTCTTTTAGCTTGCACTCTGCAAGTCTTTTGAAGATCCTAGCTCGTTCCTCTTCAACTGGTTTTCGGAACTTTTCCTCAACCAATTGCATTAACTCATATGGCCCCAAGGATTCAAAATCCTTGCGGAACTCGGGGTCAATGGTCAACAGCATGAGGTCACGAATCTTTTCAGATTCATCAACTAAGAAGTCATGCTTATCATAAAAACTCTTGATGATGACTTGTTCCGGTGGAACCGGGATCGGATACTCGGTGGGATGTAGCTTGCCAGCAATAACGAGAACCAGTCTCCAATTACGAAGCCATTCCTTACACTTAAGGCCAGTCAGCCTTTTCATATTTGGCAGGTGCATTCTGATGCTCTCAGAAATGGGTGAAGGAGGAAAGGGAGGAGAATAGACACTTGATTTAGACATCTACAATAAACAGAATTTATTAGTTTAATTAATCCTTTTAAATAATTACCCAATTTATTATTTATTAAGGCTAGGACCCAAAATACCTCAACTATGATGTGAAGAGGGATGTCGTAGTCACAACATAATGGTCATTAAGGTAGATAATACACTTATCAATTTCATCATATGAAATTCCTAGGTCTGTTGAGATTCATTGAACAGTTCAATGACATGTTTAATCTCGGATGTGCCCCACTGTTTGTGACTGGGATGCCGAGGATCACAAACCGGGTGTGAATAACCATGCAAGTTAGCTTGGTACTCTCGAAGTCGATTACCATCTCTAATTGACGTGCCGGTTAACCACACACGCTCCATCAATAATGGTAAAATCGAGAAACCCATTGCAACTCTTTGTGAACCGCTATTGGTGTGTCGGTTAACCACACACGCTCCACCAATGTTTCACAAGGTGCAATGTGCAACTTCATGGATTAGCAACTAATTTACATTTTTGACCTAAAGTAACTAGATTGGGATTTTGTTCAAAGTTCTAGTACTTTCAATTATAGCATTATACTTTTAAGAGGCTTAGCGGTTCTATCAAACCCATTCGGCTAACGACACTAGACTGACCAGGAGAGCGGTGGGTGAGAGTGGACACCCATTAGACTACCATTTTATAGGCAGTCGCCTTATACCCTCTTTATAGGACAGTTTTGTAAATGATGCCTACTAACGGTAAGACTAACCAGTTTTATCGTACATATAAATATTAACTTTTAATCATAAATATATAAGATATATTTTAATCTTATTAAAATATTTTAGAATTAATTTATTATTAATTTTCGCAAATTAATGTCTATTTTTCGAAAATTTAAATTAATTCTTTAACTGATTTAATTGGTCTTTTAATTAAACAATTTAATTAAACTAATTAAATGAAGTATGGGGAAGCACAAAATTAACCAAATTAATTTCCTATCCCCATCCCCTAATCTCGAAAATAGCATGCTTGGGATGTAGGGTTCCAGTTATTTAATTATCCAATAATTACCAAAAATAACAACCTACTTATAAAGCAGCAAGCAAAATTGCAAAAAAGGAAGGGAGGGTAGGGTTTTCTAAACCCTAGCCGCCAAACAGGTTTCTTGGCCTCACAAGAGATGATTTTCGATTACCCACATGATCACATAAACATTTTATATCAAATTCACAAGAAAACAAGCCATAGCTCTGATACCACTGAAGGGTTTTACACAAACTATGAACTAGAAAATCACCTAAGTACACATGCAACCCTAAGAGAGATCTATGTTTACTTCTATGAACATATAATAATAAACCTAAAGGCCAATGATAATTTCTAAAGTTCAAAACAAGAATTACCAACCTTTGGATCTTGTTCTTGAAGCTAGCTGCACAAATGTCCTGCCTCAAATGGTGTCACACCCAAGCAATGGAGGAGAGAAATCAGCAGAGTAATCTTATCTTGAAAAATGGCATAGGTTTTGGGGTGCCCAGGGGGTTCCTTTTATAGCCTCCAGCGAAACCCTAGAGGTGCCCCCTTAATAGACAAGCCTGTTGCACATTTGGACCAAATCTCCTAACCCCTAATTAGGGTTTCGCCAACCTCTAGGGAAGCCCCCTAGGTGGCGCCAACTCTGGCCCCTGGCTACTGGTTTGTTAGTTATTCAACTATTGAATAAATACAAACCAGTCCATGCACTTTTAATTAATTTATTTAATCACTGAATTAAATCCAATTAATTTCTAATTAATTATTATAGTTTCTAATTAATATATTAACACTTAAATATATTAATAAACTATTTATTTATTTCTATTGATTTATTAAAAAATTAATAAATCAACATTTCTTTCTACTGACTTCTACATCAATCTTCCTGCTATGAGGGCAACCCAAATGGACTTTGCTTCTATTAATAAGATAAATACAAATGTAAAGTCATGGCTTAGACACCTAATCCAACAATATATATATATATATATATATATATATATATATATATATATATATATATATATATATATATATATATATATATATATATATAAACAAACACACACACACACACACGTACATATGTAAATGACATCTATTGTTTCAATGTATAACAAAATAATTAATGAAAGAATTGATTTTTTATTCAAATATAATCTACTAATTTAAGTAATTAATTGATTATGTTCGAAAATATTTCATTCCTTCTCTGTATTCTCTCATATTATCTGATGATTTATCCTATATCGAAAGCATTTTCTTAATATATGTTGCGAAGAATGGTTTTCGAATGCGAAGAGTGGTTTTCGGACTTGTTTTACCAGGATTAGATCGATTTAAAAACAATTTTTTGGAAGTGGTTTTTCCAAGAATAGATCTACAAACCATATTTTTTGTTAAGTTTGTATAGTCTAATCCGAACTGAGGAAAGCATTACGGTCGAAGAAGATTAAAGTTTTGAAGCAATGAGGAACCCAGGCAAGCCTGCCTGTACGGTTAGAAGGTTGAGCTTCAGACAGATTAGTACTCCTCATCCGAGGAATGTCCTTCACCTTAGTTGGGTGATCCAAAGAAAATTGACAGACTTAAAGTAGTATCATAAGTCGGGTTCATTCCTATAAAAATGACAGCAGTGTTTCTTTAGTGGATCCGGAGTTTGGACAAAATCAAAGTCTGTAGGACCGAGGCAAGCCTCACTCCGATCCGGACCTTGTAGTAGAGACTTCACATGTGTTAGATGGGGACATTAGAGATGTTGATAAAAGAGAGAAGCTACTTCAGAATCGAAGTGTCTCATTGGCACAAGTTCCCAGGACTGATTACTGTCAGAAAGTTGGTCTGCCTAACATGTTCCATGGCATGTCACATCAGCTGGCCTATTGTAGAAAACAACAAGCTAGTAGATTTGTCATAAACTTAGATCTCCCCTACATTATGTGTGTGTGTGTGTATATATATATATATATATATATATATATATATATATATATATATATATATATATATATGATATCGGATTGTAACAATGAAAATGTAAATAGCGTTAGCCAAATAGAGAGAGAGAGCATGCAGTAAATATTTGTATAACTTTATTTAGCATTCAACTCAATAATAAAACTCTCTAGTTCCTACAGTGGGCGTAGCTCGATTAGTATAGATAGAGTAAACCACTTAAATCCTTGTGTTCTTTATTTTGGTTGTTATTCTTCTTATTGTTCTCATTAGTCCTGATTAATTCGTGTAGAAAGTGCCTTGTCGAAGTCCTTAGTCCTAACAAACTGGTATCAGAGTTATGGCTGAAGAATGGAAGATTAAGATCGATAGGTTTTAAGGTCCTGATTTTGGCTTTTGAAGAATGCAGATGGGAGATTACTTGTACCAAAATAAGCTACACATGCCTCTGATCAATGAGAAACCTGAAGGCATGAAGCATGAGGAATGGGACCTATTATATCGGCAAGCCCTTGGTGTTGTATGGTTCTCATTAGAAAAGAATGTTGCTTACAACATTGTCAATGAGAAGACAACATATGGCTTGACCAAGGCGTTGTCTAACATGTACGAGAAACAATCAACTACGAACAAGGTGTTCTTGATCAGGCAGTTGGTTAAATCAAATATACAAGAAGATGGGTATGTGACAGACCACGTTAATGAGTTCAATTCAATCATATCAATAATGATATTGGTTGGTATTGGCATTGAAGACGAAGTGTAGGCGTTGTTGTTGTTATCTTCGCTTTCAGAGATCTGGTCTGATATGGTGACTACGGTCAGCATTGCATCCGGTAAGCAGAAGCTCATGTTCGAGGGCATTCACGATTTGATCCTCGGAAAGGACATTCGTAGAAGGAATGCAAATGAGTGCTCTAGCAGTTTCCTGAGCATAGAAGAATGATGGAAAAGGGCCAACCAAGGCGGTGGTGTTGGCAAGGGAAGAAGTAAATCAAGAAGGAGAGGAACTTCTAGAGGTAGGAAAAACATCACGTGCTGAAACTGCAAAGAAAGTGGAAACTTCAAAAATCAGTGCACGAAGCCCTCCGCAAGCAATACAAGAAAGAAGGTGCATGTGGCAGAAGACTATGGTGACATACTTATTTGTTGCATAGACAGTTTAGTGGAGTCCTGGATAATGGACTCGGGTGTCTAATTCCATGCAAGCCATTATAGAAACGTAATGTAGAACATCAGGCATTTCATTAACAAGGTTAGGCTTATGGGTGACCAAAGTATAGATATCATCGGAGTGGGGGATGTAGTACTCTGGACGAGCTTAAGTATGAATTGGACTTTGAAGAATGTCAAGTTCATTCGGGATCTTAATTGGATGCTGATATTCGTAGAGCAGTTGGATGATGAGGGGCACCACATCGAGTTTGACAATCACCAATGGAAGGTGATGAAGGGGGACATGGTTGTTGACAGAGGCCAGAAATGAGTAACCTTGTATATGGTTAAGACCTCTATGGCCAAGGAAAACACTATGGTTGAGGAAATGAAGATGTCCATTATATGGCATCAAAGACTTGGTCATATGAATGAGAAGAATATGAAGATGTTGACATCCAAGGGGAAAATTCTTGATGTGAAGAATATCACCCCGTAATTTTTTTGAACCTTGTGTCCTTGGTAAACAGAAGAATATCACGTTTGCTAAGGTGGGACAAGCTTTGAAACAGGAGATTCTGGAAATTGTTCATTCATACGTGTTTGGCCCACTTCGGTTTCATCGGTAGGAGGTTCTAGGTACTACGGTACTTTCATTGATGATTCCACAAGGAAGGTTTGGGTTTATTTTCTGAAGAATAAATTTGAAGTCTTCACCATCTTTAAGAAATGGAAGGCTGTTGTAAAGGTTGAGACTAACCTCAAAGTCAAATGCCTAAAGTTAGATAATGGGGGCGAGTACAACATTTGGCCCTTCATTGATTACTGCATTGAGCATGGGATACAGATGTTGAAATTGGTCTCAGAGACACCTCGGCAGAATGGAGTGGCTGAATGGATGAATAGAACATTGAATGAAAGGGCGAAGAGCATGAGATTTCATGCGGTGTTGTAAAAAAGGTTCTGGGTAGATGTCATTAACACATAAGCCTACCTAATCAACAGAGGACGCTAGGTTCCTATAAGTTCAATATTCTCGAGAGGAATGGAGAGGTCATGAGATATCCCTTGGTTATTTGAGAGTCTTTGGTTGTGTCTAATATGTAAAAGTTAAGGACAATGAGAAGGATAAGCTAGAGGCAAAGGCGAAAAAGTGCTTCTTTATAAGATACAGATTGGATGACATGAGGTACCGCTTCTGGGACAGCCAAAATTGTAGGGTTATCAGGAGACGAGATGTGACATTTAATGAAGGTGCTTTATACAAGGATGTGTTTATAGATACTTCATGTCGAAACAAAAAGTCTGAACCGAAGAAAACTCAAATAGAGGTTGATGCTCTGGACGGAGACCATGCAGTATGCTTTGGTGCCGCAGAAGAAGGCAGAGTGATAAAAAACAGTGAGAGCGTAGAAACATATGGAAACTCTGGTTTGAGTGGGAGTGAGTGGATGGACAATTTATCCACGGATAGCGACTCCTCA
The DNA here is from genome assembly GCA_023525715.1 of Cichorium intybus. Taxonomy (NCBI): domain Eukaryota; kingdom Viridiplantae; phylum Streptophyta; class Magnoliopsida; order Asterales; family Asteraceae; genus Cichorium; species Cichorium intybus. The sequence continues at coordinate 60,609,297 of CM042011.1, forward strand.
GATGATGAAGATGAAGGATCAGGTGTTGCAGCTGGAAGCATCCTTCGTAGAAAGAATGTTGATGTCACTCGTAAGCAATTCAAGGCTATTGACGATAAATTGGACAATTTACTTTTTCTTGTGTCAAGGACCTAAAATCTCCTACAATAGCACCTTCATTTGTCACCATGGATTGAAGCAACTCTCAGAAAGTGGATCTACATAGAGCTCCTCATGCCACCATCTATATTTACTTTATGATGATATGTGAAGAGATGTAGAGAACACAAAAAACAATGCTAGTCAACTTATCAGTAACTATAGTTTGAGGAAAAGTGAAGTCGTTGTTGTAGGGGTCAGAATAACCCTCTCCTCAATTGTCAAATGGTGTTGGTTCATTCAACTTGAAATCGAGCCTGAAAAGTCATTGTTGCATATAGGGTTAAGAATAACCATCTTAAGATCTTAACCCGATACGATCCCACTACTTTATTCCTTATAATATAGTCAAGCCTAAAAAGTTTTTTCATTTAACTTGAAATCGAGCATCGTATGTCGCAAGAAGTCTTAAAGAACATTAGCACTATGGTTCAGGTTTAAGAAGTTTAATTTTATTCTACCATCAATGTTTTATTCAACATTAACTCATAATGAGTATTGCACAAATTATGACTTTGAGAGAAAATTTGGAGACTAGTTTATCAGTAGGATCTTACAATCCGATCCTGATCTTACCATCACAATTTTGTAAATCATAAAACTGTTGGATTAGGTATCTAAGCCATGACTATAATTGGTATACACTTGATTGATAGTAACACGGTCCTTTTAGGTTGCCCTCAACGCTAGCAATTGGACATGATGACTTTTAGAGAGAGAGAGAGATAGAGGTTGATTTATTATATGATTAATAAATCAAGATAAATAGTTTATTAATATATTATGATGATAATATATTAATTAGGAATAGTAATATTTAATTAATAATTAATTGGAATTAATTTTGGGATTAATTGAATTAATTAAAAGTGCAAGGGCTGAATTGTAATTATTCAATAGTTGAGTAGTGAACAATTATGTCAGTATATATTTTGGGCGAAAATTAGGATATAATTATCCTATGATTTTCGAAAATATATATAGATAAATAAGGGTTTGAATTTAAGATAAAAGATTTATCTGGTTTGAATTCAAATAAGGCTTATCTGTTAAACCCTTGAGGCTATAAATAAAGACCCCTGGATCCCTATTTTCTGCGCCAACTACAACCTCTCACCATCTCTCTCTCTCTCTCTCTCTCTCTCTCTCTCTCTCTCTCTCTCTCTCTCTCTCTCTCTCTCTCTCTCTCTCTCGTTTTTCTTGCTTGCTAGTTCTGGGTGTGAACCATTTGAGGCACGACGATTGTGGTGCTTGCTTCCAACGAAAGCAACTAAAGATTAGTAGTTTTATTCATCTTTTAGAAATTGATTTTTGGCTAGGGTTCTTAGTTTTAGATTCAATTAGAGAAAACATAGATCCTTAGGGTGCATGTGAACTTAAGAGTATACGTTTATTTTGCCTATTTCCTATCAAAAAACGATATTAGGTAAGATCTCGATATCGACAACCTTGGATCAACCTCTATTATAGTTTTTTTTATAAATTTAACTAATTTATTTTCATCCATCTAAAATGTTCTATAAAACCCCTAGTCTTTAATTAGTCAGTTTTAAACACATTATATTTTAGTATAAAATATTTTAATAAATATTATCATGAGTCATCAATATTTAAGAAATAAAATATGTTGGGTTTTTCTGAGATAAAAAAACTGAAACTTAGAAAATTGCAAAAGTATAAGGTAGCGTTTGGTAAGCAGTAATTTAATGGGAAATAGAATGGAGTATTCTTTCAAAATAAAAACAATTATGTTTGTTTGCTCGAAGAAATGGAATTGACATTCCTCAAAGAATGTGATTCCTTCTCTTGGGCTAAATTTTATTTCATAGGAAAGGGGTGTTTTTTTTCATTCACTCAAGAAATGAAATGATATATAATACACTTAAATTACTTTCTTTCATATAATATTTAATAAATATTAATCTGTTTAAAAATTTCAAAATTTCATCTAAATAACTTTTTATTTTTAAAAAACAAATAATTTTTTTATCAAATTTATATTTTATGATTTTATAGTATCTTGTTCTCTTTATTTTGTAACTTTTTTTAAATTATAGATAATTTGTTTAAGCTATTTGCAAAGTGCATATTATGTATTTTTAATGAAATGATATATCTTTACGCGTAATTTATTTATAAAGATATATCTTTATTTAATATAAATTTATTTTATAAAATATCATTTTTTTCTTTATTTATCAAATTTGTTTTATTTGGTTTTTTATATATTAATAAAAAACAATATATTTGAATGACAAAATTAATTTATTTGAATCAACCAAACATGACAGTACGTTATCCTTTATTAAAGTGTTCATTCAATCACGTCATCTATTTCATTCCTTCATGATTACATTATGTTGTACCAAACATACCCTAAGATTTTAATATACTAAAGGAATATAGTAATCTTTTTAATAATTTTATAAAAATATATTAAAATTTTCTAAATTTTTTCTTTAAATAGTCAACAAAACTTAACAAAAAAAAAAATCGTCTCAATCGCCCTTATCAAAGTGGATCGATGAAGGGTGTTAATGGAAGGCTACAAAACGCGTATACGAAAATCCTGAGTAATTAAATGTCAGAGACAAAAATAATTGAAATTGAGGGTGTAAACTCTGACAAAAATAGAACAGAATAGGGGCAAATTTTGGAAATAATAAAAGATCTGTGTCAGTATGAAAACTAGGAAAATAATTTATGCTCTACTCTTTTTGTAGCCTCACTATCTTTAATGTGCGGACAACCTTTTACATTTTCAATTCATTATGATGTTAATTGTAAAAGAATACAGCATGGTTTTTTATTATTTTGTAACTCATTTGAATACTATTTATTAGAAAATTTTGTATAATATTCTAACTATCAATGTAAACTAGGGCTGTAAACGAACCGAACGAACACGAACGAGGGGTTATTCATGTTCGTTCGTTTAAGTTAGCCGAACAAACAAACGAACACGAACGGATAAACGAACGAGTTTTCTTGTTCTTGTTCGTTCGTTTATTTTCATGAACATACTAAACGAACAAACATAAACGAATAGAGATAAATAAACACAATTAAACATATATGAACTTAAAAAAACACATAATATTGTAAGTAATCAAATACAATTGAACATATATGAACATAAGAGGAACTTAAATGAACAAACATAAATGAACAGCATAAACGAACGTTTACGAACATAATTGAACGAACGAGACCATTGTTCATGTTCGTTCGTTTAATTATATGAACGAGAATTTGTGTTCATGTTCGTTCATTTATTAAATAAACGAACATAAACGAATTTCCCGCCGATTTCGTTTACAACCCTAATGTAAACAATATTATACTATTTGACTAGCATTTTTTATATAAAATAGGTTAAATAAAAGGATTAATGTTATAAAATAACAATTAATAATTTATAAAATGTAGTTTAGGTTATTTATTATTTAATTGTATTTAATAGATCATTAGCAATTTTTTGGGTTATCGTTACTATTTCAATTGGTTAGTTTTGTCATATCAGATACAACGTCCGACAGACCTAAATGAATAAATACTGTCGTATTGAATATTATAGTGGACCAAACTTACGATTCAATATCAGTTACCCGATTACAATCTACCACAACAGTACATTGGACTCTAAAAATATTTAATGGTCTATTAAATACAATCAAAAGATAAATAGCTTAAAACACGACTATTAACTGTCGGTTGCTATGACTTTTGAGTTATTTATCCTTGTCGCTATGGAAGCCTCTCACAATAACGATGCAAGTTTTTTATTATTTAGAGCGAATTCATTTGGAAGAAAATACATATAACTATAAGCAGTCTAGTTAATGGCTTTTGAGTTCTTTATCGGTGTCACTAACATAACCTTGTAGGGTCGAATATCTTTATCAATTTGTGTTGGTTCGCTTTCGAGATTTTTGCAAAAGATAACGGGGTCAAGAATATGGGGTCATAAATTTATTGCTCTTTTTTGGCTAAATCCTCTTTCCGTACCTTAATCGACATTTGTGTTTCGGCCCTTAATTAAGAATCTATTATTCAGCCATCATTGTAATTATCATTTAATGATTCTTGGACGTTTAAGTCGAATTATTATAAAAAATAAAAGTTAAGGGTTTCGCTTTTCAATTGAAAGGATCTACACGTATTGGGACCCCATCACTCCCTTGAGCATATTTGTTTGTTCATAAATCATAATCAACAATCTTTGACTACACAATTATTTTATTAAATTCAAACGAAAATAAAAGCATAAAGATAACGATAATGGAGTCATTCTCATAGCATTTCACGTGTGTCTTTGGGTCCTATTTAACATGGTAACCAACTGGATTGGATTTCTTGGTTTTTATCTCGTTATGGTTTTGTTACCTATTTATGATATATTAATATAGATTTCCATCGTAGGCTCTTAAATGTTATGATATCATATGTAATATGTTGGATTTAAAAATGACATATTGATATCACAACACTAAAATCAAGAAAAATACGGGTTGAAAGTTGTTATTACTTGGTCATGTAATCCATTGATGTGTGATTCAAGCTTGGTTTTGATTCAATATGAAAATTTGATAGATATTAACAAAATATAGAGAAATACATGCTATGACTTGTGAGAATGAAATCATTGAATTATTTCAAGTTACATTAAAAACATAGCCTTTTTGCTGAGATCGACGTCAACATTGTCAAAATCTTCCCAATTATACTGTAAATTTGCATGTTTCAAAGTTACCATTAATTGAAGTTAATTTGTTTCTTTGCATTTTTTTACCCTAATTCTCATTATTCCAAATATGACTCCCTCACTTGCTCAGTCTACTTTCTTTCATTTCTTCAACCACCAAATCATTTCTTCAACTACCAAAAGGCCATAGCCGATCACCGTTTAACTTTTACAACATCATGTATCCAAAATGTGAGCACACGAGTGCATGTGAATCTGGTTTTATTGGTTCGTGCGAGCACACGTGACCACATTTGGTGCAATCGTTCTCGAGCCATCTAAGGGCTAACCAACAAACAACATCAAAATGTGTGGGGTCAATGAAAAAAGATTGGACTTCATTTGATCCAAGGATTGGTAAAGGCACAATAATGCAAGAATTGACTACAATGAACCGTAACACTCCAATTATGAAGTGACATTTTACCATATCTTAGTATTTTTAGCATTTGTATCTTTGTGTTTGGTGTCTTTTTGGCAATTTTGTCACATTTCAGTTCCACTTCCCATAATGTAACTTTCCCATTCATCTTTTTTTGTCTTTTTACTATTTAACATTTTACACATAATACTATTGGATGATATAGTTGTTTGATTCCTGACTTGGTTTTGAATTTTTTTTAAAGCTATAAGTTGAGTACCGGATAGTTATTTATACTTTTACAGAAAACTTGTAGTCTTTAAACTTTTTCAGAGTACGGTCTCAAATGCAAGAGAACCAGGGAGCCCCCCTTGGAAACGAGAAATTGGCAGAAATGTCATCCCCATATATAAGCCATTTTTTAGATTTTTTTTTTAATCATTTTTCACCAAAATTGATTTTTTTAAATCTCATTGATCCTAATTTCAAATCTTGATATGACTTCAAATTTTATACATACCAGTAACATTCCTAAAAATATATTAAAATGTTATACAAATATGTCAAAATTTTTTGTTAAATGTGTAATTCAAAGTTTCTCAATTACCTTACAATTCCGCTACATGAAATTAACACATAGAAATGAATGCATGAAAATCCATTAAAACAACTCACACCATAAATTAATTTAGGGACATGTACTCTAGTAACTCACCTTAGTTAAGTAGTCACTCAAGTCCTCAACCACATCTCAATTGCTACATCTCTATTCCTTTCCTAGAAGTTAAGAAAGAAATGTTACTTCCAGTTCACCTATTTTGGGGACAAAACCAAATTTCACTAACAACACTTCTTATGGTTACCAATCCTTCTCAAATGTATTGAAAACCCATAAGGAAAAGACCAGGAAATGGCACCCTGCAAGTTACAGGCTACGCGACTCGAGGAGCTGAAGGACCGCGATTCAGGCATGTACGTGATGCGTACATAGCCCCTACACGACGCGTAAACTGGTTATTCCAGAAAAAGAATCTTCACAAAGTCTTAATTGTTCATTATATCCTCCCCCTTTATTAGACCTCATCACTACTAGAAAAAATGTCTTTAATGACACGCATTGCGTGTCATTAAAGGGTACAGATGACATACAAATATATGTCAAGGAAGCCCATGTCATAAATGAAAGATGACATACATTTTTGTGTCATAAATTTATGACATACATTTATGACAAACATTTACGACTCGCAATGTCAGTCATAAATTACGATATATATATATATATATATATATATATATATATATATATATATATATATATATATATATATATATATATATATATATATATATATTAGATTTAATAATATTAAAATTAAATCACACATTAAAATTTAATGTCTCATAATATAAAATAAAATATTATTAATACAAATCCAATCCATTACAATATCACAATGTCATATACCATATACACAAGAATAAACATCAAAAATCCATTTCCTGCACCACCAGACCATCCACCACTTGACCATCACCAGTACCGCCCCTTGTACAACCCGTGAAACCACTTGTATATTGTAATCCTTCTGGTTTAACCTTTGTCTCTATATAGATTAATCACACACACATAGAGTTATTAAGTTGATATAATGGGCTTGATAGTGAAAGAGCAAAAGGCAAAGAAAGGATAAATAAATGATATAATGCGCTCAATCAGGGTATCTAAATCATACCAGAAGCTGTTTTCCCAAGTATAGCTGATTGATAAGTCTTCCTTTTGCCTACAGATACAAGAACAAAACAAATTCATCCTATGACATGAACATGTAAAAAATTACCAGTTTAATGCTTCAAATAGTAAGGGTGACTTCTATCTATTTTACATTTAAAATAGACCGGATTTTGAATAAAAAAGAACTAAACTCGAAACAAACCCTCAATCAAAAACATCGGATCAGGATTCTATGTAAAATATAAAATATTAACATGCATACATTTATACATATACACAACATAACGAGCTGCCTCGATTGGTGAGAAAGCCAACCACAATCAAAATAACCATAAGTAGAAAACAAAAAACAAGAAGCAGAAAACAAAAAGAAAAACAATAATAATCATACATTAGAACACCCATAGATAACTAGAAAACAAAACCAGAAAAATCATAACCAAAACTTGAAAATGGCCTCCATGATCCATCAATTAAAAAAACTTCCACAATCAGAAAACCAAGATTAGGAAACTGATAACCAAAAGCTAAATCAGAAATCTGACCACAATCAGACACGTGGTAGCAGTGTGTGGATTCGATCCGTGTTGTTTGTTGTCAGATTTTGCTCACACACCAAACAAAACCAAAATATAAATGATGTTATATTCATCATGAGTTGGTATCTCTTAGCTTTTCCATATATTTTTGTGGTTGATGTCAAGTTAGGATGTACCAAGAACCTAGCTGCTACCTCTATTGAGAACTCATAAGCACTAAAAACTTGGTCAATGAGATTCCTAATTAAGTATGGTTACAACTAAAGTTTTCTCTCTGGGAAGTATGCCAACAATCTGCAATTCTGTTTGCTGTTTAAGAACATGAAACTATAGAATGTAGAAACAAATATACAAATTACAACGAAAGGAATCAATAAATATAAGAGCATATATTGGTTATAAAGCATATCGGGGATCGAACTGTATTTTATTATAAGATCTTCAGCATTCTAGAGAGCTAGAGTATATTTTTTTTCAAGAAGATGTAAACACGAGGTAAAACCATACGATTGTGATGTCTATACTTAAATCAATGATATATGCAATGATATATGCGTATGAGTCTCTGGTAAAGTTAAGAAATACCAATAAATTTTAGTTCGGACACCTGTTCTTACAATCTGGAATAAGTTCATGTTGAAGAGCTTACAATCGATTCCAATTAGGTTAAACATAAAACAAATCGCAAGTCCTTTTCTCGATTATTACCAAAATAAATTCATGTTGAATACAATACAATCGCTTACTAACCTAAACTAAATCGCAGTCCTCTTTTCGTCATCGTCGACTCTCGCAGTTGCGGAATGCTGTTGACTTGCTTCGTTCTCGCAGTTGATTGTGATTGTTGAGTGTCGATTGAGGAATGAAATAGACTTCGACTATCGTTACTACCTAGCTTCATTCTCGTCAACGCTGATGTGAACGTAGAACTCATCGATTGCTACTAAGAACTCGCCAATGAAAGTTACGCATATAGCATACAAATTGGAATAAAGGAATGCAGACCTTGAGTCAATGTCGATTATTTTTGTAGAGATTCGAGTGAGAAACCCTAGATATTAGGTTGGGAACGACAGGAAGAGAAGGAAAAGATTGAATCTTGAAGTACGAGAAACTGGGGAAATAATTAACGAAATAAAATATGACATACTTCTTTATAAAACGACATCAAAGTGTCCCCCGTGTATTTTTTTTCTTCTGATTATGACATTAAAAGATGGCGTACATTCTTGTATGTCGTAATCATTATAAAAGATGAAACATATATACGACATACAATTATGTATGTCATAAATTCGTCAGATTTTAAGAAAGATGACACTTTTTTAATGACATACGTTTTTGTGTGTCATAAAATCAAGGTTGTAGAAGTCGTCAGGCGGTAGGTGGGCGGTCGACTGGGGCCTAGGACTAGTCGATCTAGGCGAGGACTAGTCGGCGCCTAGGCGGGGAGTATTAATTGTAATAAATTTTATTTTTTTTAAATAATATATATATTACTAGTAAGATTTAGGGTACCAATGAAAGTACAATGCTATAATAAAAATCTCAATGAAAGTACAATGTTGTTTCTTGCACTTGTTTGGATCATATTTGCCACATATTCTAAGAAAAATGTACCAAAAGTCAGAAAATACATTAGACTAGAGATACATACCTAGATCCAGGTAAGATACTTCACTAAAACTTAGGTAGATTTTTCAAAGTTCTGTGCCTTGATCAGAAAAAAATGAAAACATAATGTTGTACTTGAAAGAAATGAAAGTAAGATGCTATAATACACAAGTAAATAAAAGTATGTTGCTATTTATTGCATTTAGCCAATTTTCTATTACCTGATTAACATCGGTAAATGCTCCAAGAAGGTTTTTTTGGTGTTATTTATGCTATGTAAACCGGTACCTGTTCGGTTATTCAAAGACGAGACCTTACAGATGTCAAAGAATCAAGAAATTAATGTAACAAATCAAAGAACATTTTGAAATTACCACATAGGAAATAACCCCAACTCCATACCCTATTGACAGTCTTCCAACATCGAGTAATCAAGAAACCTGTTAGCAAAATTACAAAAGCAATGAGAGGAATGAACTTTGGATGACTAAATACAAGAAATGGTAACGTACATTAAGATGTATGACAAAAAAGATGACCAAGGAGAAGACTTGCATCTGAGTATAAAATTGCCAACCAACCGAACAAAAAGAACATCTGAGACAGTCCCACGGTCTGCATGTCAGATCAAAACAAGCAGTAATAAACCCAAAACTGAAGAAGAAGAAAATAAAACATAAAAACAAGAAGTTACAGGTAAAGAGAAAACAAACCATTCTCCATCCAAGTCGGAATAAACTGCAATTCACGAACCGATAACTGCAATTCAAAGTCGGAAAAGTCACTTGACATTAAACTGAAAATCAAAATCAATCCATTTAGAAGGATTAACCTGCAATCAAAGTCGGAATAACTTACGATAACCTGCAATCAAAGTCGGAATAACCTGAATTCGAAACCTCTACAAACAAATCTGCTAAATTCGATCGAAATCGACAAGTGTGTTTAACAAATCTGTAATCCGGTGAAACGAAACGAAATCACATCAAACCGAAAATCAAAAACGAATATCAAATCGAACATCAAAAAAGAAATCAGGTGAAACGAAACGAAATCAAACCGAAAATCATAGAAACGAATCTGTAATCTGAATCGTGTCTCTCGATAACGAATCAAACCGATAACAAACCTGATGAAGCCGATAACCAATCAAACCGAATCGTTTCTCTCGATAACGAACCTGATGAAGCCGGAGGCGGAGGAACGCAAGCTGAATCGAATAATGGAAAAAGGGAACCAGGGAGGAAGGATCGATTGGGACTTGGGAGGGAGACGACTGACGAGAAAATGGGAGGGAGAGTGGGAGACGAGAGGCGGGATCGATTAGGTCAAATGTGTGAGGGAACTCAAAAATTTTCACAAGCGCCTAGCCCGTATTTGCCCGCATTTGACCGCCTTTGACCGCCTAGCCCGCCTTTGACCGATGTTGACTACGCCCGACTAATTAAGCCGCATAGCACTAAACGTGTGCAGTTCTGGTCCGCCTAGCGCCTAGGCGGCCGCCCTAGGCCGACTTTTACAACACTGCATAAAATTAGTGTGTGTCATAGTTTGTATGTCATTAAAAGCTATTTTCTAGTAGTGCATACACGAATCATAAGTGTCTTAAAACAAGTCTAAGCCTCAATATATCATCTCCAAATGATCAAGATGTTCATGACTTAATGTATTAAGTCCTAAACATCTCAATGGATTAAGATTCCATTCAAACATTGGCTAAACACTAAATACAAGCCAGTCACCACATCAAACTCTTTTAAGCAGTCCATTAAATAATTAATCATTAGGTCATCCCCAAGGAAGTCATTCCAACTCCTTATTTCAATTCTAATGAAGAATATGTAATGGAATTCCAAATTCCAATAATTGATCTAATGGTGGAACACTCATGAATGTCCAATGATAATCATCAATCAATTGATTCCTTAAGGGTTTTCTACAACAACTTGGTTGGAATCATTATGTAAACATTTAGGAATGAATCCATTCATTGAAAACACATCAAATGACCAATCTATCATCAATATGAACAAAATGTCATAAAAATCCAAGTTCTAGGGTTCATAACACCCATTTCTTCATTAAGGTTGATCATAACTTTGATAGAGCTTCAAACCCTCAAATGACCAATCTATCATCAATATAAATTAAGAATTGATAGGGAAACTTCAAGAACTTTGATAGAGCTTCAAACCCTAGCTTAAACCCTCCAAACTTCTCTAAAAATCGCCATATTTCTTTCTTTTTCTCTCCCAGTTCGTCCGTCATCGAGGAAATGGGGATAAATCCTTAATTTATACATTCAGGGTTTCATGAATTTTTAAAATAGCCCCTAAAGTTCAATCTTTCCAACATCTAATACCAAATGACTAATCTTTTGAATTAACTTTCCAACTTTAGAAATTTTCCACACCTCAAATTCTTCTTAACATCTATGTCTGTGACTAGTCAACCCTCCGTCACAAGTTTGGCCAAACTGACACTTTTAACCCTTCGGTCAAAAATGTTGCACCTAAGTCTCTAAATAGACATCTTAAGTATAATAATACTTCTAAATCTCTATTTTTAATGAAGTTTATTTCTCTAAATTTTCCTTCCATCAAACTCTTTTCTTGATATATATATATATATATATATATATATATATATATATATATATATATATATATATATATATATATATATATATATATATATATATATATATATATATATATATATATATATGTATGTATATATCAAAATTATGCATTTTAACTCAATCTGCCATTTTCAATCACTGCTCAACTTCTTAAATAATTATTCTAAGAAGTAAACCTTATAAATATTATAATTCATTTTTATGGAAAATATTTCTCATGTTTTGAGTATTTAATCTACAAAAACAAGAAATCTCAAATTTACCCTTATACACAATTCATAGAAATATTTTACCAGGATTCTAGGGAGGTCATCAATCGTGATGGTCCCGTTCTCGTTTGTTAAGATATATCTTTCATCTTTTGACCAAAATTTATTTCTTAAGTAAGATACTTATTTAAAATATTCCATTTAATCGTGCTACTTTTATAAGAGTTTTGTTATGGTAAATCCAAATTTCTCAACGTGTCCTCCAATTAGCACGATTCACTACATTAAGCTACATACCAAGGTACTTACAATCTAGCCCCTCTTATCTTACAATGAATTTAGTTATCCTTAACATCGAGTATCCAAGTTCACACCACTACCTTATTGTTGTTTATAGTTATTCTATCTTATATGGTATAGTGCGTACATTTAGATTGCCACTAAAACCCTAGTTGATTATAGGTATTCCACATCAAAGGGTGATGCAATAAAAAGTTTATTAAGGATAATTACTTGAAGTCCCATCTCCATCCCTACATGTTTCCACTTTAACCCTTCAGGACTGTTGCCTTCAACCCCTTGTCACGCCTTGCATCAGGGTTGTTTTGCTTTCTTTAGTCTTTGATGATGGACAATTTTTCGAAATGTGACCATACTTTTGGCACTTAAATCACTTAAGTACCTTTTTATATGTAAAGTCGAATATCCTTTTTTGTTACATTTGTAGACATTAACATACTCTAATAATGTGCCTTTTGAGGGATTACTCCCCTTTCCTTTCTCTAGTTTTTGTTTTTTAACGTTACATCCATATCCCTTCTTTATTAGTTCCTTGCTTTTGTGCGTGTGACTATGGCATCATTGTCTTCTTTCACCCATGTAAACACTATTTTCATTGCCTTTATCATGACTTGGTCCAAGGTTGTTGGTTTCCTATGGTCTGAATTGTGTCCCTTCGGTAGATATCCTATGGTCTGACTTGGTCCAATTTGTAACACCTGAAAATTTATAATTTTAAGTATCTACAATTTGTAGCATATATTTTCAGGTGTTACAAATTGTAGATAAAGTATTGATGGACTTGTCATTGTTGGATTTCATAAAATTATAACAATGTCCATAGAAAGACACACTTGACCACTTTTCATGACCGAAATAATCAAGTATTTGACATTCTTACCTTTTTGTGTGATGTAACTTTTCCTTATTTACTTCAAAATATAAATTATGATAGACTTTGCATGTGCTAATAAACAATGTAGTACCTTTCTTATTTTTTGTTGGATTATGTGTCTAAGCCATAACCATAATTTAGGAATATAATTGAATTGATGGAGCACAGTCCTTTTTGGTTGCCCTCAAACCTGGCAGATGACAAGATAACTTATAGAGAGATATTAATATATTATAAGGATAATATATTAATTATAAATCGATATATTTAATTAATAATTAATCATAAATTAATTAGAATTAATTTTAGGATTAATTATATTAATTAAAAGTGCAGTGGCTCAATTGTAATTGTTCAATAGTTGAGGAATGGACAATTCTGGACTGCATATGGGGTTGGACGAATTCCAAGGCTTAGGCCTTAAGGAATTCGAAAATACCATATATGGGTATAAGGACTATTTATGGTAATGATAAGCATGTTGAATCATCTGATAAAAGGCTTATCATATCATAATTCAAATTGGCAGTTGTATGCCTTATGACTTATCATTCTGGGGCTATAAATAGGGAGCTCCAACACCCCCATAGGACACGCCAAACTCATAGAGTTTCTCTCCTCTCTTTAGTTTTTCTTGCTTGCTTGGTTATGGGTGTGAGCCATTAGAGGCTGGACAATTGTGATGCTTGCTTCCAAGGTCAAGAAACGTATGTAAACATCCTTATGAATTTCGATTTATATCTTAGTTATAGGTTCAATAGAGAAAACATAGATCCTTATTAGGTTGCATATGAACTTAAGAATTTAAGTTTATTGTTTGCATAGAACCCATCTTTTTACCATACATTTCTTGCAATATGTTGAGTTAATGATAACAACAAATTATGTGATATATGATGCTTACATGTTTGAAGTCTTCCATAAGGATAGCAAAAACGCCCAAACCCATGATGAAAACCAAAAGATAAAGTATTCTGATTGGTTTTAGGGATTTATTCTTGGGACTAGGAAAGGGTTCATAGCTAACATAATGTATTTTGTCACCGTCAAAGACTACGATACGGGAAGGGTTAATCATCCTAGCCCAACCTGATATATATATATATATATATATATATATATATATATATATATATATATATATATATATATATATATATATATATATATATATATATATATATATATATATATATATATGTATGTGTATGTTTGTGTTTGTGCACGCATGCAACACGCCTCACATGGTCTTGGTGTTTTTATATTACCAATGTGTATTTAAGTGTAATGCATTAACTTGTTGATCAAATACAATTTTGACAAACATTAAACGGGTAAGGGAGGTGCGGAATGCACACTTGTTTGAGTTTGATCAAAATTGAAAGTACACAGTCATTTAGGGGCGAAGCACCTAAACTAACAGGGGTCCGAGGGCAGCGCCTCTGGTAGCGGGGTCCAAGGGGCAGAGCCCCTAGCTGGATCACACGATTTCTGACCTTTGGGATCACACAATCCTTGTGGGATCACACGACTCGCATGATCACAAAGAAGATTGTAATCAGACATCACACGACCCATGTAGGATCACACGACTTGTGTGAATGTCAAAGCATTTTGCACCAGAGAAAGGACACGACTTGTGTGCGTGTCAAAGCAGTTTGCAACCGAGACTTCACACGACTCGTGTCGGATCACACGACCCCTGTGAATTTCCCAGTGACAGTTTCCTGTCGGCTTTGGACAAGTTATATGCAGTTTTTGTCACAATTTCTGGTACACTAAAAATCATAAGAACACTATTCTCTCTTCTAGAAATTCTCTGAATCTTATCCAATCAATATTTCGATCTGTAGCATCGAAATACTTTGATTTGATAGTGAATATCACGATTTTCAAAGTTTCCAAGGATCGTTTAACCCCCAATTTCTAACACATGGGATGTTTAAATATAGTTTTAAAAAATAGAAAATCGAAATGTAAAATGTTCAAATGTTCAAATACGCGAAATTTGGTCCCAAAACATATGTTTTAACAAAGTTTCTTACGTTGCGGTGGTGAAATAATCAATACAAAATAAAATGCTTAAATGAAGTTCTTTTAGATAAATAAGAAGTATTCTAGCACATCCAAACAATCTTTACTCCCTCCTTTTTTCACTTTATCTAAATGCATATCAAAATAACAGGGTTAGCCTCTGAAAGAGTAGTTAGTATACCCATGTTTAATTATTCAAGGGTTAAGGATGAGAGCGATAATCCAAGTCTGTTAGTCCCAAAACTCTCCTAGATCTACTTGGTATCAATCAATCACTTGATTATGCGGAATTCAATCGAGCAATAATAACGAAACACAAACAAGAATGGATTACTACAAACCTTCAATGCACTATTTGATTAACAAAATATTGGTACATAAGGTTATGATCGATTTCACAATAATTCTCTCTAGAAAGCTCCTAGTCGATCAACCCTTACAAATGACACAATAAAAGCTATTTATACCTAACAAAGACCTAAGCCCATTCACACCAAGACCCAACAGAAATCTCCAAGCCCATCCCACCGAAATCCATAGGATTTCGGTCATGACCACCGAAATCAAGGAGGTTTTCGGTCCACAACCGAAAAACCCATAAAGCCTAATATTTTCGTTTTAAACCTAAATATATGTAAAGATTAAACCAACTAAAATATGACCCAACAATCTCCCCCTTGGTTTAATGCTTTCATTTATATTCAAGCTTCATATTGATCTTGGCTTCGGTTGTGCACAGCAGACAAGTTCTAACAATCTCCCCCTAAGTTGAGTAACAAGAGAAAGTGTTAATAACATTCAGCACCATTGTAGACACAACTTCACCTTCGGTAGTGGACTGTCTTCATATTTGAATTTGAACGCGCATTGGGTACGGGCTTCAACATAGGTCTTGAATCAGCACATCCAGCTTTTGATTTGACTTTGACTTTGACTGGAGTCTGACTCTTCACGTCTTCTTCTTGATCACATACAGGTGTACATGTAGCAACGAACTGATTGAGGAGGAATTCAACGCATCTTGTGGCATGGAATTACGCTTCACCTTTCTTTGGGTTTGAAATGATTATGTTGAAAACTTCAAACTTCACTTTTGGCTCCATCACTTGAAAGACTTCACTGGATTGTCTTCGACTATAACCAGTGCGCAATGATGACCAAAAATCATGTGGGTCACAGAGTCATAAAACTCTCACCACAGTTGTTCAAGGACCCAGCCTTGGCTCAGGATGAGACTTCTCGCAGTATCTATGTGAACCCGGAGGAACGCACTACGATTGTTTGAGTATCGGAGAACTACTCGTGGCCATTTTGATTTTGGCCCCTGCATATCCTTGATCAGAGATCTCAATGCAGTTGACAAGTCAAAAAGTTGACTTGGCTCTTGGCGAGACGTTCAATGGTATCCAAACTTTGTGGAGTGTACCATTCTAGTGCCAATTTGAATCCGGTGAAGTTGTTGGGGTCTCACAACTATTGTGGTAAACAACAACGATCACTTACCCAGAGTTTCGATATTTCATCAATGTGAGGTAAAATCACATTGAGTCACAAACATCTTTATTAGAAGAAGTATAGGTCAAGAGTAGTATGAGCGTGTAATATGTCTTGGTTACTAGACATACCCATCGGCTAGACTTTCGAATTGTCATCAGTGTATGGTTTATTACACTGAGTCATCTAACTCTTGAATTAGAAGACTTGTAGGTAAGAATGGTTGTCGATGCCTCACATCTACTACTGGTGTTGTAGTAGAGATCACTGGCATAGAGTGTCGAAATATCATCACCGCTTGGTTTAAAGTGATGAGTCGTCTATTTCTTGCAACAGAAAGTTAGAGATGATTGAGAGTGGATTGGTGCGTGTGATAGATTACGGTACGCAATCTAACCATCGGCATAGACTTTTTAACTCTCGACTCTGAGTGGTTTTACTCAAAGTGTCTAGAAGTTTGTGTTACAGAAAATCTTTGAGATTTGGTTAAGAAGAGGTTGTCAGTGCTTCATACTTACTATGGTGTAACAGTAAGAATCACTAGCACTTAAGTGTTACCTCAGCAGTGAGTGGTGTAACTCAGTGCATCATCGGTAGGTAAGGAATGTCTTAGAGAGTCATGGTAATAGTGAGTCACATATTTGACATAGAAATTTGGATTTGTGTTCCTGATTGGTATTGATCAGAAACATTGACGATCGTGCAAAAAGTGTAAAAGGAAAATATTTTTGATTTTTAATTTGAGAAGGAAAGACATAAAAGTAAGACATATTTTTGTATTTTTGAATTTTGTAAAGGAAGGACATAAAAGAAAAACATATATTTGGATTTTTGAATTTTATAATTTTTTGTATTTTATCTCTCCCCCTAAATTTGTGCATAGAGGAGAGGTAACGAAACTATGAACAAATTTAACTAGAAAAAAAATTGTGCAAAATATACAAAAATTGAACTATTTGTCATCAAAACGAATCAAATCAGCTCAGGACGAAGTTACCTTTTCAGTTTTAAACACATTGTTAGACACAAACCCCACGTGATTCTTCTTCTCTCCCTTTCCCGCAGCGGATACATACTCTCCATCAATGATTTGAATGTTGCATAATTGAGAGATGTCTCCTGTCATGTGCCTGGAACAGCCACTATCAGCAGACCAAGGTCTGAAGATATTCCTCCGTAACTCCTCCTGCACAAGCTGCGTGCTTAATTGGTTTTGGGAACCTAGTCCATCTTGAAACTGGGTCTGCTATTGCAATCTACGCACTTAACTTGTTCCAAGATCATATCCTGTTTATCAAATAAAGAACATGAAGAGTTAGCAGGACAATTAGATGATTTGGAAAATTGGCCTTTTGGTACCCATCGGTAGTTTGGCTTTTGTCTCTTGTTGTTTAACCGGATGGGTGTATCAGCAGTTGATTTTGAAGCAGCACTCCCCCTTGACTAGTGCTTATGTTGCCAGTGTGGACTCAAGGACGATCCTTGAGATGAGCTCGACTTTACCGATTTCGATTTTATAGAGTCATCTTTCGAGTCGGTCCTTTTGTCCATCGGGGCCTGCTTCTTGGCCTTAGCATCATTCCAATTACCGTCTCTTGATCGTGATCTTGAGTGCTTTCTTTTGGAAGATCTCCCCTTTGGCACGTTCTACCAGTATTGTGCATAATAAGGAACATAAGAGAGATGTGGACCGTTTCGAGCTATGTGACCTGCAATCCCGCAATTAAAGCAAGTTTTTCTTTTCATGTAAATGATATCGTGACTTGGTCCTTGCCCTTTTGAGTTTTTCAAGGAGTTATCACAAGTATAAGCATAATCACATTTAGTGGGACTCGGTCTTTGTCCAACAGGAATTTCATCCTCTTTCACAAACTTTGGTGGTTTGCATTTTCCAACATTTGGAATTTTTGAATTCAAACCATCACCACAAGGTTTAGAAGGGGCACAGGTCTTAGCAGTCTTCTTCTCCTTGATTTCATCCTCCTTGTTCACTGTATCTGCACATGAGGTAGAGGAATCAGTAGATTTCATTTCAGTACTCTCAGGTGCTAGATTGATCATTTTGAATGAAATTGGATAGATAACATTCCTCTAACTCTTCGGTTTCAAGAGGTGGAACAAAATTATTATTATATGGAGGAGAAACAGAACTGTATCCAAGACCTTCACCATGTATATTTGACCATTTGGTTTGAAGTTCAATTATAGATTAAACAACTTCACTTGATGTGTAAACCTTTTTAAAATTTGATTCAGCATTTTGAAATTTTAATTTTAAAGCATCAAGTTCAGTGGTTAATCTAGCAATGTCCTCATTAGCAAACCTAATGGCAATTTTTTATAGTAAGCTCGTCTTGTATTTTGAGATAATCTGAGGTTTTAGCATCTAACTTTTCTTGTAAAGGTTTCAGTTTCTTTTGATGTTTATGTACAAGGTTTTCAAGGTCAAATATTTCTCTAACTAAATTATCATTGTGTTCGCGAAGTTTGGCAATTATATCAACACACGATTGAGAAGAATAAGCGACTTCTGAAACGTCTTTTGTTGCCATTTTAAAGGTTCTAGAGGACCGAGAAACCTTCAATGCCAAAATACAGATTGAAAACCCCAAAAAAAAATTTCTACCGAAAAACAAAAATTTGACCCCCCTTTTTTAGCGAAATCACTATTCACCGAAAACCAACACCGAAAAACAAATAACTGAAAAACCTTGGGCGAGAATCTTCACACCGAAAAACTGTACCGAACAACAGTTCCAAACAACAATCTAACCGAGTAACTAAACAAGAACTCAAGACCAAATAACTGCAAACAACCGATTTTATGAAACCCTAAATCACACCGAACAACTTAAATGGGCTCACCGAACAACCCTTTAATGGACCGAAGAACCTTAACCCTAGCCGAATAACCTCTAAAACCCTAAATAGATCAGCTCCGCCACCGAGAAACCTTGGGCGTGACCGAAAAACCCTTTCAGATCTCAAAAACGCCGATTTTTTACAGAAAACCGGGTTTTGAAGATCAAAAACTCCGTTTTTGATAATTTTCACTTGAAGGTGCCAAGAACACGAAGAACACTTCGAACAAAAACACCCAAAATCGATCAAATCGGTCCACAAACGCTCAAAATCGTCCAGATCCAAGCAAATGTTTTGAAAATTTGATACCAAAACACCAAAAAATTGGGATTTTAAGGCTCTGATACCACTTGTTAGTCCTAAAACTCTCCTAGATCTACTTGGTATCAATCAATCACTTGATTGTGTGGAATCCAATCGAGCAATAATAACGAAACACAAACAAGAACTGATTACTACAAACCTTCAATGCACTGTTTGATTAACAAAAGACTGGTACATAAGGTTATGCTTGATTTCACAATAATTCTCTCTAGAAAGCTCCTAGTCGATCAACCCTTACAAATGACACAATAAAAGCTATTTATACCTAACAAAGACCTGAAGCCATTCACACCAAGACCTAACAGAAATCTCCAACCCCATCCCACCGAAATCCATAGGATTTCGGTCATGACCACCGAAATCAAGGAGGTTTTCGGTCCACAACCGAAAACCCATAAAGCCTAATATTTTCGTTTTAAACCCAAATAAATGTAAAGATTAAACCAACTAAAATATGACCCAACAAAGTCCAAACCCAAACCCCAAAAAATGTTTTCAAAATCACCAAAAGTTTATTAAGATCAAAGCTTGGATAAGACATCACAACATAAATAAATCACAATATCAACTTATAAAATAACTCAATATATGGAAGTGTGAAATGCATATGCTACTACTCCAAACCCCCAAGTTAAGCATAAAGACAAACTCGTAATTATGATTATTGGTAAAGCCTATGCATGATAGCTCGGTCTACATGATACACTTTCGATTTCCCTTCAACTCAAAAATAGGTAACTTCTAAACAATCACACAAGTATTACACAAGGGGTAGCAACTCCCTTGTGTATGTGAGGCTTATCTCTTATGCTAGCACTTAATGCAAAATCAGCGAAAATGTTCCAAATTAGGTATCTATGAGTTTCGCACCAAGTCACAACCTAAGTGGATGCATGTGTTAATGTTCAAAAATAATTTCAACTAATACCAACTATTCCTCATTTTTATTGAAAACTTTTCAAAATAGTTGTTGAATGCACAAAGTACATATAGTACTCACATAGCACAAAAATAATTTATCATTTAGATATACAAATTTTGAATCATCAAAATATGATAATGACATGTATGCTTGGATATAAACTCACATTAGCAAGTATATAAATTTTACTTCATTTCAAGTGTAGATTGAACCCGTATTGGTCCTCTAAAGTTTCAATAATCCAAGGAATTATTAAATAATTAATATTAATAATTATAGTTATAGTTACTAATCCAAAACATCTCAAATTACACTTTTTAAAGCATCATTAAGCCCACAGGAAAGCATAGGAGGAAAGTAGTCATGATGTGGATTTCATTTGCAAAAGTTACAAATTTTGGATTTCCACCGGAGACTTGACTTGCTCGAGTCAGAATAATAAAGGTTTCTTACTCAAACAAGGTCAGGTCGAGTGAATAGGTCTGATTCCTAGAAACGATCAAGCATCTATGCCACTATATCAAGTTCAAATCATCCCTAATTTCAAACCTATCAACTCCAACGACTTAGTAACATCCTAATACATAGCTTATCATTTTGAAACCATTAGAAACACAACTAAAAGTCAAATTTGATGATCCAAATATAATGATTTCAAACTTAGTTATGTTCACTAGTATTCATGTGAGCTTCAAAATGAAACATAAGCAACCAATGACACTAAATTACCATCATATTTGAATAAAAAGACTTTATTAGCTAAGTTAATAACAATATATGTAGTTCTAATATATTAAAAAATAGTTCAATTCATGTACTAAGCTTAAAAACTCTATTAAATCTTTCATCAAATTTGAAAACCTCAACTAGATTTTAGTCCTTCATTAACTAGTTTTCCTCTGTTGGCCCTAAATACTTCTATTTATCCAGCATGGTGTATCCTTATTACTTGGAACCTAAGAAAATAAGTTTGCTAACATTTTGAACGAGAACTTAGTCAATACAAGGTCAAACCCAAGTTTTCAAAAATGTCAAGTTTGGTCTCCTAATGCTTAAATTTTCCGGAAAATGAAATCTACCAACATTTCCAACCTAAAAACTCAAATTGAACTTGTAAATACCAATTATTTACCGTTTAATCCCTCAAAAAAGTCCATCAAGTTAGATCCGAGTCATGCACAAGTTTCTCAAACTTGGCAAAAATAATTCATCGTTACTAAAATCTTAATTTAACTCCAATATAATATAAAAAAAATCTTGAAATCTTTATATTTGCTAATAGTAATTTATTTGATTTGTTTCTGTAAATATTTTTATATATTAATATGTAAACTAATTACCTTTATTTTATTATTTTTTTTACTTTTTAAAAGTTGAATTTTACAAAAGATGATAAAAACTCTAGTCTCTAAATGCGACTGTTGCAATATATATATATATATATATATATATATATATATATATATATATATATATATATATATATATATTATCCTAATAAATAAGTAATTCAAAGCCACATGTCATCTCCTCATTGAATTTGCCACATGTCATTTTCTCATAATTTTAGATTTCTTAAAAAAAAAACTAATTGTTTTGAAACGTTTCTAACTCCTTAATGATCGGTTTAATTATCATTCAATTTCAATATTAATTGTTTTTTTAATATCAATTTTAGATTACATGATGCTATTATATTTTCTAAATTTGATTTAAAATCAGGATATTGGCAAATCCAAATCACAGAAAATGACAGATATAAAACTGCTTTTAATGTCCCCTTTAGACAATATGAATGGAATGTCATGCCATTTGGATTAAAAAATGAACCATCTGAATTTCAAAATATAATGAATGATATTTTTTATCCTTATAGTAACTTTATAATAGTCTATATTGATGATATTTTAGTATTCTCTAAAAATATTGAATAACATTTTCATCATCTAAACATATTTGAACAAATAATTATAAAGAATGGTTTAGTAATATCTCAACCAAAGATAGGCTTTATTTCAAACAAAAGTAAGATTCCTAGGTCATAATATAGAGAAAGGAAGCATTATTCCAATTGATAGAAGCATTGAATTTGCTTCTAAATTTCCTGATAAAATAACAGATAAAACACAATTACAAAGGTTTTTGGGAAGCTTAAATTATATTTCTCAATTTTATAAAAATTTAGCAGAAGATACTGCTATTCTATATGAAAGGCTAAAAAAGAACCCACCTCAATTTAGTGAAAAACACACTGAAGAGGTAAAAAGAATAAAAGCAAAAGTTAAAACTTTGCCATGTTTATCTTTGGCTAGCCCAAATTGGAAAAAGATTGTTGAAACAGATGCCTCAGATATAGGCTATGGAGGAATTTTAAAACAAAATAACCCAGAATCTAAAAGAGAATATTTAATAAGATTTTATTCCGGAAAATGGAATTCAGCACAAAAGAATTATTCTACTACTGCTAAAGAAATATTATCTTTAGTAAAATGCATTTTAAAATTCCAAGATGATTTATACAATCAACATTTTATCGTGAAGACAGATTGTCAAGCAGCCAAGTTTATTCTTAATAAAGATTTTAAACATGATGTCTCTAAACATATGTTTGCTAGATGGCAAGCTAATTTAGCATGCTTTGATTTCGAAGTTCAATACAAAAAAGGAGTAGATAATAATCTCCCTGACTTTTTAACTCGAGAATATTTACAATGAATACAGAATCAGATAAATCAGATAATTCCATTACCCAAATGAGTCTCGATGAAATAGAAGCTATGGATCTTCAAATGAATTTTGGTCCCATTTCAAATAATTTTAAAACAGAAGAATCTAGTGAACCTAGCTCTTCTAAATGGAAAGTTTATATTAAAGGAGAAATATTTTATTTAGAAGATAGGGAATATTTAAACCATTTATTAAAAGAAAGTGAAAAAGCCATAAAAAATGGTAATCACCAACTAATGAGATTTATAATGTGGGACTTACAAGAAATTGAGGAATACTCCCCAACATTTTATAGAATGTTTTCTATAATTATAAATTCAGAAATAAAATCCTTAGAAAGAATTTTAAATTGTACAACAATTTTATGCAGGAACAAATGACTGATTCCAAATTACAGGTAAAAGACTTTGTATATGTTTATATGTTAAAACATGTAGAAAGAGAATTCAAGCAAAAGAAGAAAATAAAAGCTGTAATCACAGCAAGAGAATTTGAAGAATATAAGAATTCCATTAAGTTCTTTAGAAAATTCATTTCTCAAACTACTTGTTAACTTTTATTGTAATATTTATAAATAAAGATATATCTTTTCATATCTATATTTTACAGGAATGATTCCTCGTGACAGAGGAAGAGGCAGAGGCCAGTACCCTCATACGGGACAAGGCCGAGGAAACTTTCCTCCATTACCTTATCACAGTAAAAGTGGCAGTA
The DNA here is from genome assembly GCA_023525715.1 of Cichorium intybus. NCBI lineage: Eukaryota > Viridiplantae > Streptophyta > Magnoliopsida > Asterales > Asteraceae > Cichorium > Cichorium intybus. The sequence continues at coordinate 60,633,529 of CM042011.1, forward strand.
ATACTGCATCTTCATCATCTTCTTCAATCAAATAGGATGATCCATTATATGGAGAATTTATGGAATTCCTAAAACCAAAGAAAGGTCAAACCACTAATACTGGCCCCTCCATTCACGAGAACGCAGAAGACGCGTAAACCGAATCTTCTTTAATAAAGTTAAAAATTATTGTACTGTTATCGGCCATTATATCAGGCCTCAATGATCTTGTATAGAATAGATTTCATAAATATTTGAAATCCGAGCTTATAAATAGATAGGCTTGCTATCAGTTCTAGGCAGACCTAAAAAAAAACCCAACTCTCTTGTATTCTCTCAACCCATCTTGTAAAAATCCTTCTGCTAAAATAAAAGTCTGCTTATATATTGTAAGTTTTCATATTTACTTCCTTGTATTTATTTCTTATACATTAAATATATGTTTCGCCTTAATGCAAGGCTAAATTATTCAAGTGTTGAAACCATCATGGCTTGAGATTGTGACAAAAAAAAAAGTCTGGAAAAATAATTTTTGTTCATAATCTTATAAGGTCATAATCTTAGTGTTTGGCCTAAGTATGGACATGGCCACTAGTCGCGTTTTAGCCCGTTTCAGGCCGAAGAATGGCATTTTAGGGCACAATACTCCTTGACTCGGCTAACTGTCCTACTTAGTCTTACACATTTTGATTATGTAAATGAACCTTTATTATGGACTCTAATTATTTTCCAGATTACAAACTTATTTAATTATTGTTTACATATTTAATTATTGTTTTTATTAATTTCGATCCAGGCCGTGTTTTCGGCCATCACTATATATATATATATATATATATATATATATATATATATATATATATATATATATATATATATATATATATATATATATATATTATTCTTTATCATGCTATTTAATTAATAGGCATTCCATAATATTATATATATATATATATATATATATATATATATATATATATATATATATATATATATATATATATATATATATATATATATTATGGAATGCCTATTAATTAAATAGCATGATAAAGAATAATATTAGATATAAAAGATAGTTGTTAGATAGATGGATGTATAATCTAGTTGATGTTATTTAGTTGACAATGTATTACAATGTACATTTAATTATATGAACTATGAACTAGTTGTCTCGCTGTTTACAAAAGTACATATTAGAGTCTTGGAACATGTTACAATTCTAACCTAATTGGAATATATATATATATATATATATATATATATATATATATATATATATATATATATATATATATATATATATATATATATATATATATATATATATATATATATATATATTTGCAAGTTGATGATGAATCCAACTACATGAATCGTAATATACTACAAGCTACACTAGGTACATTAGGCTAACTAACAGTTCTTCGTTCGTCAACCCTTCTCCAAGGAGCTTGCACAGAGACTAGATCCACATGCGCAGCCGGCAAACCTCAGTGCATAGCATACGTCCACCCCGGAAAGACGCCCTGCAAGCAACGACTGGGTAAAACCCAGCCCCGGATACACACAACACCGGCTAGCACAGAGGCCACAAGCAAGCATAAATATCTTCTGCATAACTTGCGCGTAGCAAGGTTCGAACCCACAACCTCTCCTACGAGAGGCATGGTTCTTACCCACAAAGGCCACCGCTGAGTGTGTTCGGAATATATATATATATATATATATATATATATATATATATATATATATATATATATATATATATATATATATATATATGTATATATATATATATGTATATATGTATATATATATGTATATATATATATATATATATATATATATACATATATATACATATATATATATATATATATATATATATATATATATATATATATATATATATATATATATATATATATATATATATATATATATATATAGGGTCCCGTTCATGTGAGGACTCTTTTTTCGGTGAGGACTCGTAAGGACACCATAAAAATTGAAAAAAAATATAAAAAAAATACAAATCATAAAATCAAGAATAGTACTATATCATTATAAAAAATTGGAATCATTGAAAAACAGTAATGATAATTTTTTTTTATTTTTTGTGGATCATTAGTTCATTATAAAAAAATAATGATTCAAAAGTTTTTTTTCGAATTTTTTTTCTCGAATATACTACTATGATCCATTTTTTATTTATATTTTTGTTTTATTTATATCTAGTTTCTAAGTGCTCAACTACCCAAAAGCAATAACCAAATCAAGTCAAGCTAAGCATAAGCTAACCCAACTCAACTAACCTAATTACTTTCTGAAATCAGAAGTGCATCTCTGAATCAGAAGCAAACAAAGGCATCCAAAACATCCAAACAATCACAAGGCATAACCTAAACCAATAGTTATAGTCCAACTGAACAAGTACTGGCCAAAGTTCAACACCTAAGCTAACCTAGCTGGCTACTGATTTCAACAAAGGAAATAGTCCCAAACAAGGTCAAAATAACATTCAAACACAAACCAATAACCAAAACCAAACACAAACATCCAAAACACCGAAAAACCAAGATTAATTGTAACCAAATGATTTCATTAACCAAAACTGAATTCCAAACATCCAAACAGTAACTAATGATGCTAAAACAGAAACCTAAAGTGCTCAAAGTCAGTGGTTGTCACTCCCAAAGACTTTAGCTACAAATACTACTTGCTACTAAACTGAAATTAAATTAAAAAAACATAAAATACCAATTGAGATGTTGCTGAAACGAAATCCTGGAGTCAAAGAGCTTCAAGGTCGATTTTACACCCGGTCTTTGCTAGGGTTTTCGGCTGGAATTGCCTCTATTTATAGTTGCAAATTTCTCGAGGCCGAGCCGCGCTTTTATGGATTCTGCGGCGCGCGTACTTATCAGACCCCGTTTTTTCGTCATTTGAATGTGTTGCACCGCCTTAAGCCCGCGTCGTGCATTTCAGAGTCCCGCGGCGCGCGTACGTGTTTCCTTGATTTTTCATTCTTTTCCAAACTTCTTCCTTTTGCACGCTTTTAGTCCCTGTTTCCATTCTTCTCTTCCAAACAAGTCCTGGCACGAAAAGTGAGAATACCCAGACATATCTGATATAATTTCATCAAGCACAGGTCTCAACAACGCCTAAAATACTTGATATCACTAGGCGTTGTCAAACACCCCACACTTGTGTCTTGCTTGTCACCAAGCAAGTCTTTGGAATTTATGGCTTTCTAGAGAACCCTTGATTACAAACTTTCTGTCCACAATGAAGTGTACTTACTCATTCAGATTCTAAATGCCATTAAGGAATTGTCCATGACTTTCGATGTTGTCCGTGTAACGAGCTTTCAGAAATACCATCCCAGATCAGACGATCTTAGGTGGTAAGGTGCATAAGTCCCACCCATTTTAGACTTACCGGCTCGAACAACAAAGGCCACAGATTGACATTTCCTTCCTAAATTCCAATCCTAAAACAGCTCAATCTTCTAAACTCGTAAAACTCAACTTATTTGACTAACTAATAGCATGATCACAATTAAACAGTATTTCTTGAAAAATACCAGTGATATCACAATCACAAACCATTCATTTCAAAATAGCAATTTATTAAAATTTTTGAAAATTGATCATTTCTGCAAAAATTTCAAAAATTTTCTCTTTCGACCGTCTACACCCCATACTTAAAACCGTACAACGTCCCCGTTGTACAAAATTATTTCAAAACAAGGGAGAAATAGTTACCCTTTTTGGACGATAGATTGCTTGGTGCTCAGTATCACAGGTATAATTGCGAACAAACGGATCCTTGATTTCGTATGCTGGAGTTGTAGCGCTACAGTGACCACGCCGGTGGTCGAGACAAGTGGAGGGGCACGGTGACCCCACACTTGTCTGAGACAACTCCTTCTCATTTGGTATATCATGCATGACTCAACAAACAAATTTAAACAAACATGACAAATAGAATATATATGTGTTGCTGATGACCGCGGCGCGGTATTGAAGAACACACGTCGCGATAATTACGTGAGGTAAAAATAACGTCAAGCGAGAAATGACCGCGTCGCGTGATATATGGACGCCGCGGCGCGGTAATTTCAGCAGATTACCTTACTTCAACATCTCACAAAATCAATTCAACACAAAACCAACTAATGTTTATTAAAACCTACTGCCACAGACGGGCTTATTGTCATCTAAAAACAAATGTCCTAACTTGTTAACTAACAAAATTCAATTTTTACCCGAAAACTAGACAATTTGACCTAAAAATGCAGAAAAATAATTATATGACCCCCTAATTGTGTGCAGTGTCATCCTCGGGGCCTTCATGCTCGTCATCTTCATCCTCCTCCATTAGCTCTTCTTCTCTTTCCTCCTCGAGTGTTGGTTGAGGCCTCGGGATTGGATTGTCAGCCCCGTTGATGAAATTAATCAAGCACTCCAAAAGCCACAGCAATTGCATTTGTGTATTCCGTGTCCTCCGATCGATGTCATTCATCATTAATGACTGAACAATGTGTTCTTTTCCGTGGTTGGCCGAGGCTCTTTGCAATGCTTTTATCCCATCAGCTAAGTATCGAGTCTCCATAGTGGCTGGAGCGAGGCCACGGGGCAGGCTGACAGCAACCTTCATCTTCTTCTTTGATGTAGATGGTTCTGAGCGGAGTGTTGGAAATGGACGGTCGATGGATGTCATCCCGTCCTCTATGTAAATGATATCTCGCGAAGCTGTAACGGTGGGGCTGAGTGGAATCGGAGGTATAACCTCCATCTTGCGAGTAACGTGCTCGGACAATAACCCATATGACTGCGCCAGGCATGTCACGAAGTTCCCGCCTCCTAATGCAATTTGTAACAGCGGGGCATCCGTCAATTCCTTGAAGTAATCGGCGATCATGTACGGTATATTGCAAGTTTCGAGCATTCTAGTAACCGCCCACATTAGATACAACTCCAACGGTAAAACCCTTTCCTCGTCCGCACAAGGCCACAGTATCGTAGTGATGAGGCGATGCAACATCCTGTGTGCCGGGAGATGCATATAGCTCTCCCGAATAGTGTTCTCGTGATACCGTGGGGACGAGATCGTACTCCAAAAGTTCCCGGGTGAAAATGAGTCGCTCATAGTGCAACTCGCCCATCGATGGAAGGTTCTGAAAGTCGGCGTATCCGACTCCTCTTTAGTATACAAGCCAATGCGATAACCGAACTCCCGCAGACTGCACTCGCGATCATGATTCCCCAAGCAGAATTGCACCGTATCCGGTGAGTCCATTCTCGTGTGTACCTTCTCAAAGTGGTAGCTTGAGAGAAATTGCAAGAGAATTTCACGATACACAGGCTCGGTTATGTGGAACGCGTTTTGGAGAGCCTGACACGTGTAAGTGAGTGCTCCCTCTTCATATCCTTCTTGGAGTAACCATCCCTGAAGGTGCTCTTGTATCCCAGATTCCCGAGTCAACTCCCAGTTGACTGTTCGTGCCGGAAGGACGCGTTTTTGGCGATAGATACCTCATCTATTGTAGAACTGATTATACCGGACTCGTCCTACGCCTGTGGCAAGCGAGTTCCAATCGAGAGATTCGGAACTGGCGGTAGATGACATAGTGCCTGCAGAAATCACAACAATTACAATTACTGCGCTGTTCAAACGTCGTCGTGTCGCGCACATAACAACCCGCGACGCGCTAGATGAATATTCAAGCTCCGCGTCGTGGACTGTACATGTCGCGATGCGGCGAGCGATTTCAGTCAAGAAAACTCGATCATTCTGTCAAATTAAGACCAATTTCTCTAATCTAGCAATTGGGTTTTATGCAATATATTTCTGTAATCCTAATATGGCAATCAATTTCATCAATTAAGCACGACATTACGAATTACAGCGTCATCTAGCAAGTTCAAGACTTATAAGACTAACAAGAGAGAAAAGAGAGGCTTACTTGGATCGCAGTGAATGAAAGAGGAGAGTAGATGTAGTGGTTGATTGAAGACTTGAAACACGGTGAAAGAATCACGATTTTACGCAAGTTGATTATATACAGTGTGAGAGTTTGGTTATTATTCAAAAAGCTCTGTTTTGGTGATTATCTTTAATTTCAAATTAGGATAAGGCCGCAGCGCGGGAAGCTTCTATCCGCGTCGCGTAAAAATCTGATTTTAAATGTAATCGCAAAAACTCAATACGCGCGGCGTGGATCCAAAAATTCCGCGTCGCGGTATTGTAAAATTACAAAAAATGACCCCACACTTGCCTTTTTCTCACCGTGATCAATGGATGCAATGAAAAGTATGCGAATGTACAAATGACAGTCGGGTTGCCTCCCGACAAGCGCCAAGTTTAACGTCTTCAGCCGGACGTAGTACTCCTTCTACAGCTACGGTGGATCGTACGCCTTCTTCCTTCGCTGAATTTCAGTCACCACCGTCCCTTTATTGTCCAAATGCTCCTTCCACTTCCCTGGGTCGAATGGCTTGTTGGTTCTCCTGTTGCTACCCAGCTGCCGTCTTCTGATGATTTCCCGCGAGTGCTTGGAAGTAGCTTTGAACCTCCAAGCTCGGTCCTTCCTTCTATATCTCTTCAAAATCACTGGCTTGACGTGAAGCGCGCCCAATGCCGCTTCCAGTAGTTGTTTTGCATCTCGTTTGCTAGTGTCTTGCATGCTATCTTCAGGTTGCAATTTTGGTTTGCAGTACCAATAAAAATTTTCCAATCGAATGGGATTGGAAGGCAACATATCGGGATGCTTCCATATGTCCTCATCGATGGTATTGATCACATCTAATTTTCCATTCATGAATGGATCATGAGTGGTGATAAAATCATGTTTATTATTTTCAAATATTAATTCGTCAGCATCAACTTCTTGGTCATCGTCCAACAGGTGGATCGGAACCAAGAGTGAGTGACTTATTTGATCTGATGGCGGTACAAAATCACCTATCATCAGATCCTTACTTTCAAATTTCTCAAAATTTTCAAAAATTTCAGGGATTGTTGGGCTGGGGTCTGTACTGTCACTTACAGCCTCCTCCTCAACATCCTCATCAACCAAATTATCTGGTGATGGTACAGATTCACACATCACCAGATCAACATTATCAACATTCTCAAAAACATAAAACATCAAAAGCTGTTGAGTTAGCGGTAGCATTGTCACCTACAACCTTTTCCTCAACAACATTTTCGACCCTCTCAGTGGTCTCTTGACTTTCCCACGGTGTATGCCCTTCCATCACATATTCAGGTGATGCAAGTTCACACACATTATTATTGGTATAAAAATCACTCGCCTCCGGTTCTCGCGAAGGTGGTGAACATTTCCAATTTTCCTCTAACCTATCTAAAGAAGCTTGCACTTTTTCAAGAGCTTCAGCCTGGTCCTTCTGCTCGTGGTAGTTTTTATACATAAGTACCCAAAGTTGGGCCCAAGTTGCAGAATTTTCAGGTTGAGATGGCTCCTCGGTCCGCCATTCATTGTCATCGGATGATCCATTGTAGCAATCATCCTCGTAATAGGTGTCAGTCGGATTATAATACTCAAAATATTGATCCGGATATATGTAATCGCCCATTATGAAGACGCACACATACCAAGAATCACAAAACTAAAATCAAACATCAAAAATCAGAAGCTAAGTCCTACAGATCACCTAATCTAAGCGCACAGCTCACCGGCAACGGTGCCAAAATTTTACACGCCTAGGTCGTCGTGCGGTCAAAAATAAAGAAAACCTAACACACACTAGTACAGTGGTAGTCAGGGTCGATTCGCGGGAGCTTCATGGTTAGACTAAATGACAGATTACCAACTAGTAGTGTCACGCTACAGTCGGAGGATCTAGTTTCTAAGTGCTCAACTACCCAAAAGCAATAACCAAATAAAGTCAAGCTAAGCATAAGCTAACCCAACTCAACTAACCTAATTACTTTCTGAAATCAGAAGTACATCTCTGAATCAGAAGCATACAAAGGCATCCAAAACATCCAAACAATCACAAGGCATAACCTAAACCAATAGTTATAGTCCAACTGAACAAGTACTGGCCAAAGTTCAACACCTAAGCTAACCTAGCTGGCTACTGATTTCAGCAAAGGAAAGTCCCAAACAAGGTCAAAATAACATTCAAACACAAACCAATAACCAAAACCAAACACAAACATCCAAAACACCGAAAAACCAAGATTAATTGTAACCAAATGATTTCATTAACCAAAACTGAATTCCAAACATCCAAACAGTAACTAATGATGCTAAAACAGAAACCTAAAGTGCTCAAAGTCAGTGGTTGGCACTCCCAAAGACTTTAGCTACAAATACTACTTCCTACTAAACTGAAATTAAATTAAAAAACATAAAATACCAATTGAGATGTTGCTGAAACGAAATCCTGGAGTCAAAGAGCTTCAAGGTCGATTTTACACCCGGTCTTTGCTAGGGTTTTCGGCTGGAATTGCCTCTATTTATAGTTGCAAATTTCTCGAGGCCGCGCCGCGCTTTTATGGATTCCGCGGCATGCGTACTTATCAGATCCCGGTTTTTCGTCATTTGAATGTGTTACACCGCCTTAAGCCCGCGTCGCGCGTTTCAGAGTCCCGCGGCGCGCGTACGTGTTTCCTTGATTTTTCATTCTTTTCCAAACTTCTTCCTTTTGCACGCTTTTAGTCCCTGTTTCCATTCTTCTCTTCCAAACAAGTCCTGACACGAAAAGTGAGAATACCCAGACATATCTGATATAATTTCATCAAGAACAGGGCTCAACAACGCCTAAAATACTTGATATCACTAGGCGTTGTCAATAATACTATATCATTATAAAAAAAATTGGAAATTTTTTTTTGGATCATTCAAAAACAGTAATGATCCAGAAAAAAAATTTATTTTGTGGATCATTGTTTCATTATAAAAAAAATTAATGATCCAAAATTTTTTTTTCGAATTTTTTTCTCCAATATAGTATTATGATCCATTTTATTATTTATATTTTTTGTTTAATTTTTTTCAATTTTTACGGTGTCCTCACGAGTCCTCACTTTAAAAAGAGTACTCACCCGATCGCTTATATATATATATATATATATATATATATATATATATATATATATATATATATATATATATATATATATATATATATATATATATATATATATAGGGTCGAGATCATGAGAGAACCTAAAAAAAACCTACGAACCTAGGAACTTTTTTTCTACACAATATTTTTTAGAAAAAATTGCATCCAATTTTTTTATTTAAAGCATTTAAGAGATTTCTAAACCCTAAACCCTAAACCCTAAACCCTAAACACTAAACCTAAACCCTAAACCCTAAACTCATATGAAAAAAAAATAAAAAAAATGATTTTTTTGCATCTGACACGCCTAGGTCGTCGTGCGGTCAAAAATAAGAGAAAACCTAACACTCACTAGTATAGCGGAGTTAGGGTCGATCCACAGGAGCTTCGTGGTTAGAGTAGATGAGAGATTACCAACTAGTAGTGTCACAGCTACAGTCGGAGGATCCTGTTTCTACCTTCCTACTCACTATTAACCAAAAGCAATGCTCAAACACACTCAAGCCAAGCTAAGCTAAGCTCAAATAACCTAGTCACTTTCTGAAATCAGAAGTACATCTCTGAATCAGAAGCAATCAAAGGCATCCAAACTAGCAAAACCAAGCAAAGCATAAACTAGCCACTAACTAAAGTTCTACTGAACAGTTAATAGCCAAGGTTTAATGCCTGAAACCTAACCTAATTAGCTACTGATTTCAGCTAAGGAAAACAGTCCCAAAAAAGTCCAAACACAATTCAATAACCAAAACCAAACACAAACATCCAAAACATCGAAATACCAACATTAAATGTAACCAAATGATTTTATTCACCAAAACTGAATTCCAAACATTCAACAGTAACCAAATGTTACCAAATCAAACACCTAAGTGCTCAAAGTCAGTGGTTGTCACTCCCAAAGACTTTAGCTACAAAAACTACTTGCTACCAAAAGGAAATTAAATCACAAAAACATAAAATACCAATTGAGAGTCTTCTGAAACGAAATCCTGGAGTCAAAGAGCTTCAAGGTCGATTTTACACCCGGTCTTTGCTAGGGTTTTCGGCTGGAAATGCCTCTATTTATAGTTGCAAATTTCCCGTGACCGCGCCGCGCAGAAGTGAAATCCGCGGCGCGCGTACTTATCCGATCCCCGTTTTTTCGTCATTTGAATATGTGCCACCGCCTTAAGCCCGCGTCGCGCAGAAGTGAAATCCGCGGCGCGCGTACGAGTTCTCTTGATTTTTCATTCTTTCCCAACTTCTTCCTTTTGCACGCTTTTAGTCCCTGTTTCTATTCTTTTTCTCCAAACAAGTCCTGGCACGAAAAGTGAGAATACCCAGACATATTTGATATAATTTTATCAAGAACAGGGCTCAACAACGCCTAAAATGCTTGATATCACTAGGCGTTGTCAGCATCCGATTTTTTTATTTAAAGTGTCTAAGAGATTTCTAAACCCTAAACCCTAAAACTAAACCCTAAACCTTAAACCCTAAACCCTAAACCCTATACCTAAACACTAAACCTAAACCCTAAACCCTAAACCCTAAACCCATATGAAAAAAAATTAAAAAAATGATTTTTTTTGAAAATTTTTTTTTGATATCTTCTAGATGCATCATAACAAAAATTTTGGTATATTTTTTTTGAAAAATATTGTGTAGAAAAAAAGTTTATAAAATGGGTTCTTAGGTTCCTAGGCTTTTTTAGGTTCTCAATTGAAATTTACTCTATATATATATATATATATATATATATATATATATATATATATATATATATATATATATATATATATATATATATATATATATATATATATATATATAGGTATATATATATATATATATATATATATATATATATATATATATAGGTATATATATATATATATATATATATATATATATATATATATATATATATATATATATATATATATATATATATATATATATATATATATATGTGTGTGTGTGTGTGTTCAAATACATTTTCTAAATATTGGCTGATTGTAGGACTAATTCTGAACCAATCATTTGATGGGGGCAATTCGGGAATTTGTTTAGTAACAAATTGATATTACGCCTATAATTAAGGAGGTGCTCTAACCCTAGATCAGCCATTACCCAATTCAACCCAAATCGAACCTCTGATTCCATCTTCTCAGATTAGACCGACTACCCCTCCGTCAGCTATCGCCGCCGCCGGCAGCGACAGTGTGGCTGTTTCTTCGGTTTTTGTCGCCTGAAATCGAACCACAGCAGCCGATGTTCTCTCCCTCTCGTTCTCGCAGATTTGCAGTCGGAATCATTGAAGAGACGGAGGTGGTGCAATCACAATCACGCATACCTCGATCGGAATTCAAAAATTATATGCAATCGCAAACACGCACACGCATACCTCGATCTGGTGTGGGAGAAGGAGGTGGAGTAAAATCGGGATGTCGACAAAGGTTTCGCTTGGAAAAAATGGGATTCTCTGAGAATAGTCCACATCTTCTTTCTTCTGGAGAATTATAAAACCAAAATAAAGTGTATTATCCGAGAATAGTTCACATCTTCTTTCTTCTACAGAATATTCTCTGAGAATAGTTGTGTGTTATGGCAAGAATTAAGTGCATTCTTTGAGAATGATTTATGTGTTATGCCAAAACAAAAGTACGTAACTGAAAATAGCAGTGTATTCTTTGAGAATTTGAGTGTATTTTATGACCCATTCTTTGAGAATGAGAGTCATTTCCAGTTGAACGTAACTGTCAGGGCCGTTCCAAACATATTTTGGGCCCGGGGCGAGAAGAAACAAATGGGCCCCCAAAGTTACAAATACAATAAAAAAGTTTACTCTTTTCCTTTTTTTCACTTCCGGATAAATGCTTTTTAGGAAACATTTTTCACTATTTAGTTAAAGAAAATAATACACCTGATTTATATACATATATATAACATAGCCTACAAATTTTGGGCCCCTAGAGGCATGGGCCCTGGGCGGTCGCCCGGGTTGACCTCCCTCAGAACCGGGCCTAGTAACTGTCTCCATCTCTTTGTGTACTCCATTCTTTGAGAATGAGAGTCATTCTTTGTATACTAATTCTCCGAGAATGTGTCTGCTGGTGGTACACCATATTTGATACCGAGAACAGACAAATATATAAAACCCAAAATACCCATTCTTTGAGAATGAGAGTCATTCTTTGTGTACCCAAGTGATGATGTTCTTCCCCAGAAATCGTAAAATAACGGAACCGAAATTAAGAGCACGTTCCGTCATTTTTGTTTCGATGTTCAAAATTGATTTGAAAAAAATATCGTTTCCCTATTTGTAGATATATTAAAATGCCCATTATACCCTTAATCAGATTATTTTAATTGTTTTTATTTAATTATTTCATTTTAATTACACAAATGTCACTATCATCTAAGCCCTTGATTTTTTCAATCTAATGGTCCAAAATTGGTCATACATTCACATAATATGGTAAAAAGGTAAGAACTTTTTTATTTACTTGGTTTTTTGACGAATCACCAAAATAAATCACTTGATGAATCAAAAATAACATGATTCATTGAAAAAAATTTCTAAAAAAACATATTGATGAATCATTTTTTAGTAAATCAAGTTTTTATTCATGTTATAGACAATTTTAATGAATAACAACAAAATCATCGTAAAAATGAATCATCGAGTTGTTTTTTCGAGAATTTTTTTGTGAATCATGTTATTTTTGCATCATCTATTGATTCATTTTGTTGTTTCGCCGAAAAAATATGTAAATAAAAAACTTCTTACCTTCCTACCAAGAATTCTCTTCTTACAGGATCCCAATTTTATATATATATATATATATATATATATATATATATATATATATATATATATATATATATATATATATATATATATATATATATATATATATATATATATATAGGGATGGGTTCAATGCAGAACCAAAATATATTGCCTAACTGCAGAACCAAGTTTCTAACCGTAAGATTAAAATATAAGCAAAAGGGTATGATCGTCAACAAACTTAAACTGTTGTGTTCATCAATGAACAATGTCTATCAATGAACACATCAGAATACAGAGACGATTTTTAGCGATCCTTTTTTCCCGACTTGAATCCAAGAGAACCATTTCGAAAATAGATTATATGTACATACAATTCACGGAATCAAACAAAAACCAACCTATCGTGATCGATTGGAAGGCATCGATTGTTGGTTCACCAATGAACATATGTTCATCAATGAACATATGTTCATCAATGAACAATGTTCTTCAATGAACACATCAGAACACCTTCAGCATCTCCCTTCGCATCTATTGCCTCTTGATCTGATTCCATCCATCGAAGGCCAAGATCCGATTGCAACTCGATTTTGCATCATCATTTCTTTCATTCAACTACGAAGGCAACAACCCACCTTCGTCACCATCTTCCCCGTCTAATTTTTCTTCATCTGTTTGCCATTACCCTTCATTCTGATTCAATCTCTTTTTCTTCCGATTTAGTCCAACCGATTTGAGTTTATCACAACCCAACGATTTCGATCACAACACTGAAGGGCAACCAATCTACTTTTAGTCCGATTCTATTGTTCCATCCGAAGACATGATTCGATGGCTTTTGTTTTTGCTTTTATCGATTCACATCTTCTCCTTTCAATTCTACCCAAATTACTTTCTGTACCGATGCAATCTCTTCACTGGAAACACAAATGCATCTGTAATCACAAGTTCTAACTTTGCCATCTACAATCTACAATCTCTGATTGGACCAATCTGATGGGATCGACCTCACAATTCGTATCAAACTGGATCAAGCTCACGAGAGAGAGAGAGAGAGAGAGAGAGAGAGAGGACGGAAACGAGAGAGAGAGAGAGAGAGAGAGAGAGAGAGAGATATATTTTAGGACCTAATAAAAAACCCAGTATGCCCTTTATTGGATATGATTTCCTGTAAACGGGTACAATTTTTTATGGTGTACCCTTTTTAATCTAATCCACTAAAATAATGATCTAACGGTTATAAGGGAGGTTCTGCAGTTAGGCAATATATTTTTGGTTCTGCATTGAACATATATATATATATATATATATATATATATATATATATATATATATATATATATATATATATATATATATATATATATATATATATACATATATATATATATATATATATACATATATATATATATATATATATATATATATATATATATATATATATATATATATACATATATATATATATACATATATATATATATATATATATATGTGTGTGTGTGTGTGTGTGTATATATATATTGTTGGAATCTCCAGCTCAAAGGGAGGGGACAACAACACCCAAGCAGCATGTGCTAAAGGTTTATACACCTGTGAATCCATGTGATTGTCCAACTGTCCATCTATGTTTATCATTATAACTAGGATCGTGTTATGTTCTAGTTGAGTATAAAAACACAAGTCTAGGTAGTTAACAAAACACCAATACACAGAGATTTGTATAACCATTAGTTCAGTTTTTGAGTTATATTTTTGAACAATAATCAAAGAGTTTATTTTGGTTATTTATGTTTTTATACATTTAGAAATTGAATTGGTATCAGAGCAAATCAAATATTCAGATTTTTCTTGAAGCAGTGAGTTTCTTACTGTGTCTGTGTGAAGAAACTTGAACATCTGAAGATGTCAGACGTTGAAGATGCCGGAGGTGTTGGTGTTGCTGCTCCTCCGGTCAGAACCAAAGAAAGTGGAGCCACATCGGTGGCTTGCCCGATGCTAACCCAAACCAATTACACGGTTTGGTCCCTCCGAATGAAAGTGGTCCTGTGGATACACAAATGCTAGAATATCATCGAATCTAATTCAGAAAAGAACGAGGAAAAGAATAACCTGGCAATGGGACTATTGTATCAGGCAATCCCCGAAGCCCTCATCATGCAGATCAGAGACGTTGAAGACTCGAAGGTACAGTGGGAATCGATAAAATCGAGGTACGTCGGAGCAGACAGAGTGAAGGAAGCCCGGCTGCAAACCCTTAATACCGACTTTGATCGGTTGAAGATGAATGACTCAGAAACGATTGATACATTCGCCGGCAAGCTCTCCGGCTTGGCTTCAAAATCAGCCTCACTCGGTGAAATAATCGACGAGTCGAAACTTGTAAAGAAGCTTCTGAAGGTCGTTCCCCGGAGATTCATCCATCTAGTGGCATCCCTTGAACAGGTCCTCGATTTGAAGACCGTCGGCTTCGAGGACGTGGTCGGACGTCTGAAGGCTTACGAAGAACGAATTCGCGGCGATGAAGGCCGAGATGAACAGCATCGGGTGTTATTCACCCGATCGAATGCTGGTGGTGGTTCGAATGGTGTCGCCGGTAGCTCGAAGGGTGGAGGCGGTGGGAGAGATGCCGAAGAAGAAAGAAACAGAAGGAAAAATTGGGGAAGAAACAACCGAGGGGAGGGTTTAAATCGATCCGGGTCAAATCCGGGTAGCGGATCCGGGTCATCAGTTGGATCCGGGTCAAAATCGACCCAACCCAATAATAAGCCCAAACAGCCCAATAACCAGCCCAATTCAAATTCGGGCTCAAATCGAAACGCGAAAAAAGATTTATCAAAAATAATCTGTTACCGTTGTGATAAATCGGGGCATTACGCAGCCAAATGTCCGGACCGAATCCAAAAATTCCAAGAAATGCATTTCGCCGAACAAGACGATGTCGACGAAACTGTATTTCTACACGAGACCGTATTTTTGAACGAACAGAATGTGATACCTTCTAAATACAATTCACAAGACAACGATGTGTGGTATTTGGATAACGGAGCGAGTAATCACATGACGGGAAATCGCTCATTTTTCTCCGAACTCGACGAAGGAATAACCGGCAAAGTAAAATTTGGCGATAATTCGAGTGTCGCAATCAAAGGAAAAGGCTCAATAATTTTCCAAGGGAAATTAGGCCAACAACGATTGATAACGGAGATTTATTTTATTCCAGATCTGAAAAATAATATTTTCAGTCTCGGACAAGCAACTGAAGCCGGATGCGATATTCGGATGAAAGGTAATTATTTGACAATGCACGATGCCTATAAGTGCTTATTAATGAAGGTACAAAGATCCCCAAACCGACTTTATAAAATAAAGTTAATTATTGGAGAACCGAATTGCCTTCATTCAAGACTAAGTGAAGACACATGGCGCTGGCACGCAAGACTTGGGCACATCAATTTCGAGTCATTGAAAAAGATGTCTAAGAAAGGTCTAGTCAAAGGGTTACCACACCTAGATATTGACAATCAATTATGTGAATCTTGTTTGGTGGGCAAACAAAGAAGAAAATCATTTCCAATAATGACGACGTACAAAGCGACAGAACCTTTGGAGCTCGTTCACGGTGATTTATGCGGTCCGATAACACCATCAACGATAGGTCAAAATCGGTACATTTTCACATTAATTGATGATTTTTCCAGGTATATGTGGATTTTTCTCTTAAAAGAGAAAAGTGAGGCATTTTTACACTTCAAGAAATTCAAAGCTTTGGCGGAGAAGGAGCTCGGAAAGTCTTTGAAGGTGTTTCGAAGTGATCGAGGAGGTGAGTTTACTTCGCTCGAGTTTAATTCCTTTTGTGATATAAATGGAATCAAACGCCATCTTACCGCCCCATATTCACCACAACAAAATGGTATTGTGGAACGAAGAAACCGAACGCTTTTGGACATGACACGAAGTATCATGAAAGCGATGCATGTTCCAAATAACTTATGGGGAGAAGCGGTAAAACACTCCACAAATTTGATCAACCGTGTTTACACAAGAGTCCTTGGTGACACAACTCCTTACGAGAAGTTGTATGAACGAAAACCGAATCTAGAGAATGTTTGTATCTTTGGGTGTCTAGCATATGCAAAAGTTGAACCAGTGAATCTCAAGAAGTTGGATGCAAGATCAAGACCACTAGTACATCTTGGCTCTGAACCGGGTACAAAAGCTTATCGGCTCTTTAACCCGGCTACACAAAAAATAATCGTAAGTCGAGACGTTGTTTTTGACGAGACAAAATGGTGGGACTGGGTCAAAGAAGCAAGAACCAAGAATGAAGAACCAGGGTCATTCATAGTTCCATGGGAGTATCCGGAGAACAAAATGAACAACGATGTAAACAATGATCAATCCGAACCGATTGAATCGGACCACGAAATTGAAGACGGAGTGCAGGTTCAAGAAGATGAGCAACCAAGTCCGGTCAACAACAACTGGAACAATGCCCAACACCGAAGGTCTACAAGACAAAGGAATCTTCCAACTCGACTTAAAGATTATGTACTTAATCTTAATAACTTGGAAGAACTTCTCCTAACAACTAATGACGAACCAGTATCAGTTGAAGAGGCGAAGAAGGAACCAGAATGGGTCAAAGCCATAAATACGGAGATCAATTCAATCAACAAGAACAACACTTGGTCTCTTGTAAACAAGCCTATGGGGGTGAAGCCAATTGGGCTCAAATGGGTGTTCAAACTGAAGAAGAATGCAGATGGCACTATTAACAGACACAAGGCAAGATTGGTTGCTAAAGGCTACGTACAACAACCTGGCATTGATTTCCAAGAAGTATTTGCTCCGGTAGCTCGAATTGAAACCATCAGGTTTCTCATTGCCTTAGCCGCTACAAATGGATGGGAGCTTCACCACTTGGATGTCAAAACGGCATTCTTACACGGAGAGTTGAAAGAAACCGTTTATGTGTTACAACCGGAAGGATATATAAAGAGAGGCAACGAGCATAAAGTGTATCGCCTTACAAAAGCACTATACGGTTTGAGACAAGCACCTCGAGCATGGAACACGAAGCTTGACGATATCTTGAAGAACATGAAATTTCATAAATGCATGAAAGAACCATCCGTGTATCGAAAAAACGATGGAACTAACTTGCTAATTTTAGCAATTTATGTTGATGATTTATTTGTCACAGGTACAAATTTGAACATGATCAAAAGGTTCAAATCTGAGATGTCCAAGAACTTTGAGATGTCAGATCTTGGAAGGTTAACTTACTATCTTGGCATAGAAGTTAAACAAGAAGAAACATGGATTACAATAAATCAAGAAGCATACGCTCGACGTATTCTAAAAGAAGCTGGTTTACATGATTGCAATCCGACCCACATTCCGATGGACCCAGGAACAAAACTGTCAAAGGGCGAAGATGAACCCGAAATCGACCCGACACAATATCGAAAGGTGGTAGGATGCCTTAGATACCTCCTGCAAACAAGACCCGATATGGCATACGCGGTTGGAGTTATCAGCCGATACATGCAAAACCCAAGGGAATCACATGGCAATGCAATCAAACACATTCTAAGGTACTTACGTGGAACAACAGGATACGGAATCAAGTACGAGAGGATGGGACAAAAACGATTTATTGGTTACAATGATAGTAGTCACAATGTTGATCTAGATGACGGAAGAAGCACAACTGGTCACATTTTCTACTATGGGTCATCACCGATAACATGGTGTTCGCAAAAGCAAGATACCGTTGCTTTGTCATCTTGTGAGGCAGAGTTCATGGCAGCCACCGCGGCTGCATATCAAGCAATATGGCTTCAAGACTTGCTAGGGGAAATAATGAACAAAGCACAAGAGAAGGTGGTTCTAAGAGTTGATAACAAGTCGGCTATCGAACTAACGAAGAATCCAATGTTTCATGGTAGGAGCAAACATATTCACACGAGGTTTCACTTTATTCGCAATTGTGTTGAAAACGAATAAGTGGAGGTAGAGTACATTCCCGGTGTAGAACAAAAAGCGGACATTCTCACAAAACCATTGGCTCGAACCAAGTTCAAAGAAATGCGGAACTTGATTGGGAACGAAGACGTCTCTAGAAGGACTTAGAGATTCAGGGGTGATTGTTGGAATCTCCAGCTCAAAGGGAGGGGACAACAACACCCAAGCAGCATGTGCTAAAGGTTTACACACCTGTGAATCCATGTGATTGTCCAACTGTCCATCTATGTTTATCATTATAACTAGGATCGTGTTATGTTCTAGTTGAGTATAAAAACACAAGTCTAGGCAGTTAACAAAACACCAATACACAGAGATTTGTATAACCATTAGTTCAGTTTTTGAGTTATATTTCTGAACAATAATCAAAGAGTTTATTTTGGTTATTTATGTTTTTATACATTTAGAACTTGATATATATATATATATATATATATATATATATATATATATATATATATTGAAAAGGCAACTGGAATAAAAACAGGGGGAAGCCTAGCAAGAAACTGGGACAACCCACGGCAAAACAACGTACATCAAGCACTACATTTTTAGAGTTAATCTAGGGGAAAACACCCACAAACTCCTATTAACTTCCAATTTAGACACTCTACTTTCTAACCAAAGAAAAGACTCCTTTTGAACGTGAGGGAATAGCTCATTCGCCTTTCTCTTAGTACCCAGGAAGGTGGCTTCGTTTCTGTTGTACCAAATGCAGGAGAAGGTAGCCGCTCCAATGACATGTAGCACCTTCTTTTCCATCGAAGTAGCTCCTTCTTCATTCTGCCAATTAAAAACTTCAATAGCAGAATTAAGCGATTTGGTATTAAGACCCCACCAGTAAGCGACTTTTAGCCATATCTCTCTAGCGAGAGAACAAGAAAAGACCGCATGGGAGACAGATTCTGCATCGTTTTTGCATATGTCGCAAATAGTAGAGCCAAAGTTTGGCTGCAGTCTCGCAAGGTTTTCCTTGACAGCAATCCTTCCTTTGCAAATTCTCCACAAAAGGATGTTTGTTTTTTTCGGGATCCAATTTGTCCATATACTTTTTTCGCTTGTTTGCTGGTATTTTTCTATTATCTTTTGTTTCATCCACGCCACTGAGAAACGGTCATTTGGACCACCTGGGCATGTCCACATATCTACCTTGTCCGTCAACTTAATCGAGTTAATCAAGGAAGACATGTCCTCTAATTCTTCTTTGGCTCTTCCCTCACGAATGAAGTCTCTCCTAAACCAACTTATCCCTCCGTTACTCAGACGATCTTTCACAGAAACTTCCTTAACAGGATCGTAGTTGAAGATCCTAGGGAACATAGAAGCGAGTGGCTTGTCTCCTAACCACCAGTCTTTCCAAAATCTCGTGTTGCTGCCGTCTCCAATACTACTTTTCATGAGCTGTCTTGGATCTAGAGAGACATCTTTTAGCATATCCCATTGCTTGACTATCCGTTTCCAGGTTGAACCCACTTTTATTTTGGCTTTTCCTTCAAAGGGGTCGATTTTTCCATGAATGCTGTCGAGGATTTGAACCCACAGCGCCTGTTTTTCGTTTATATACCTCCAATACCACTTTGCTAGAAGAGCTTTGTTCATGTCTTTCATCGCACCCACTCCTAGACCGCCTTTTGACTTTTCTTTTAGCACCTCCTCCCATTTGACCCAAGCAATACGTCTTTTATCTTGCGTACTCCCCCAAAAAAAGCTCCTTCTCAAGTCTTCTAAAACTTTGACCACGATGCTTGGAACCTTGAACAAAGAAAACAAGAAGTTACCAAGGCTTCCAAGCACATTGCATACTATCGTGTGTCTACCCCGAAACGAGAGGGTTTTAATTTTCCAGTTACTCAATTTCTTTTTGAATTTCTCTATCAGCGGCTTCCACGGTTTTTGTTTTTCATGTTCACTCCAATAGGGATTCCAAGAAAATTAGTAGGCATCTCGCTAGCTTTGCAGCCAATGATCATCGCCATATCTTTAACTTCATTGGAGTCGACTCCTAAGCCAAACAACATACTCTTGTCAAGATTGACACCAAGGCCTGCAGACTTTTTGAAGCAAACGAGAATTCGAACTAAATTAAGTACGTTCTCAATCGTCCAGTCACCGAAGAAGATGGAGTCATCTACAAAAAAAAAGATGGGTTAGCGGGATTTTATTCGCTCCTATCTCAATTCCTTTGTAGTTCCCAAACAAGGAAGCTTTATGTAAGGCAGAGTTAAGGCCCTCCATGACTAAGGTAAACAAAAAGGGGGCGATTGGGTCTCCTTGTCGAAGACCTCGATAGGGAGAGAATTCAGATGTTGGGCTACCGTTAACAAGCACAGAGAGAGACCCAGATTGAAGACATTCCTGTATCCACTTCCTCCATCTACAGCTGAACACTTTTTGCGATAACATCGAGTCAAGATACGACCAGGAGACCGAGTCGTATGCTTTAGCTATATCAGACTTGAAAATGAACATTTTTCTTCTTTTCCTTTTAGCCCAGTCTATAACTTCGTTAGTTATTAGAGGGCCATCTAGAATTTGTCTGTCTCTGATGAAGGCCGATTGGGACTTATCGATGATCTTTGGGAGCACCTTCTTCAATCTATTGGCTAGCATTTTAGACAAAATTTTGTACAAACTCGAGATCAGACTAATAGGGCGAAATTCTTTAACCGTAGTTTCATCATATACGCCACATTAAAATGAATTATGTCGTTAATAAGATCTGTGAGACTCATGCCCGGACCATATGTGGATATTTTGTTGGATGTAAAATGAATTATTCGGATGTCCGATATCTCGCTTCTAAGATGTGGTCAAAACATGGACTGGAGGACGTTCTGTTAAATGGTAATGGTGTCTATCTATTTAAATTTAACAACGATCAAGGTCTACAACATGTTATAACCCACGGCCCATGGACTTTTAGGAGTGCCCCCATTGTCATGCAAAAATGGAGACCAGGACTTAGTATTCATAGAAACAACCATGACAAACTTTCTCTATGGATTAAAATCCATGACATCCCTTATGAGACTTGGAGTGAGGAAGGGTTAAGCCACATTGCTTCAAAAATTGGTAAGCCGCTTGCCATGGACTCTTATACGGCAAATATGTGCACTTATGCTGCGGGTAAAGCAGTTTATGCCCGTGTCCTGCTCGAAGTCCCCTCGCGTCCTTCATGGGTGGACAAAGTTATCATTCGTATCCCCGATCCTGAAACTCTTGAGTTTTCTACTCATACGCTTAGAATTGAGTATGAATGGAAACCGCCTATGTGCTCTCATTGTAAGGTCTTTGGACACGAAACACATGTTTGTATGCATGTTATTGCTAAACAAAATGCTACTTCTTTTGCTAAACCTATGGATATTTCTACCATAACTATGGAAAAACTTGAACAACCAATTATAGATAAAAATGATGATTTTACTATGGTTTCAAATAAGAAAAATAAATCAAAACATGTTTCTAATAATGACAAGAAAAATAATGAAACTTCTAAAAGCAATACGAGTCGAAATTACAAATACAAGACGCATGATAACTCTTTTTCCAAAAATAATAACAATTTAAAAACAATTAGAAATAAGAAACGATTTGAGAACCCCCTGATTAATGATATTAATCGAACCTCCACTTCCCCCCTTTCTCCTAATCCCCCCTTAAAGGGTAAGGAGGCTATAGTTGGTTTCCCTAGCCCTATCCTACACCTTTCCTCATCCCAGCAACGAAAAAAGTCTGAATCCTCCACTCCTATATTCAACGCCTTCTCCATTCTAGAGGTTTGTTCTTCTGACGTCACTGATATTCCCTCTACTTCTTTCCCCCTTCCTGCTGACGACCTAATCGAAGAGGATAACTGTTTTGAGGTCGACTCTGATAATGGTGACACAGCCCAGTTCATTGTTAATGCGACTGGATCCCATAATGATCACCCTATGATAGCTCCGGCATCCGAGCAGATGGACTCCACCCCCCTCCCAGTTTCCATATGACGCACATTGCTATGTGGAATACTCGCGGGCTCTGTAAGCCTTCTCATCAAAAATCTTTGAGAGATCTTATTCGAGATCAAAATTTCCGAATTTGTGCTTCCATCGAGACTCGTGCTTCCTTCTCTAATCTTCCTCTTATCTGTAATCGTGTTTTTGGCTCCTGGTCTTGGTCGTCTAACGGTCTTTTTTGCCCTCGGGGGACGATAATTGTGGTTGCCTAGGACCCCCTAACTGTTGATATGATGCTTCTTGACTTAAATGATCAGGTTATGCCTTTCTCGATTAAAATTCGTGACTCTAATAAATCCTTCTTCTGCTCTTTCGTCTATGCTCATAATAATCACATCCTGCGTCGCTCGCTTTGGCATTCTCTTACGGCCCATAAGAATGTGGTTAAAGATGCCCCTTGGATCCTCTTGGGTGATTTCAATGTTGCTCTTGACATGAAAGATAGCACCTATGGGACTTCTGTTATCTCTCGTGCCATGGAGGATTTTAGGGACTGTGTTAATCGCATGGAGATGGAGGACCTTAACTATAAAGGTCTCTTCTACACCTGGACCAAGTCTCCTAATGGTACTGGTGGGATTCTCAAGAAAATTGACCGTGTCATGGGAAATCCTAATTTCGTTGCTTCTTTCCCCTCTGCTACTGTCAGTTTTCTCCCCTAGCGTACTTCTGACCATACCCCTGCTGTGCTTTCTCTTCCTCATCGTGCTACTTTCAGGCCTAAACCGTTCAAGTTCCCTAACTTCCTGACTTATAAGAACAATTTCAAGCAGGTTGTGGCAGCTTCTTGGAACACCAATATCCCCGGATATAGGATGTATAAGGTTTTCCAAAACCTCAAAAATCTGAAAAAACCCTTGCGTCAGCTTCTTCGGAACCAGGGAACATTTTCTCGAAGGTTATCTCCCTTCGTACTGAGCTTGATAGAATTCAGATTGCTCTGGATCGGGACCCTTTCAATAAGGATCTCCGTGAAGAACATTGCAGGTATCTCCTCGCTTATAATGAGGCTAGCCTTGATGAAGAGAGGTTCCTGAAACAAAAGGCTAAGGTTGACTGGCTTCGTGAGGGAGATAAAAATTCTGGATTTTTCCACAAGTCTGTTAGAAGCCGTTTATCTCGTAACCGTATCGATTCTATCCAGGATGCTAACGGAAACTGGATCTCGGGGAATGACCTTCCCAAGCTTTTTGTCTCCCACTTTCAATCTTTCTTGGGATCTGCCCACCCCTCCATTCCTATTCGTGATCCTTGTTCCCTTTTCTCTAATAAGCTTTCCCCTATTCAGTCTGCCGCCATGCTTACTCCTGTTACTGATGAGGAGGTTAAGTGTGTCCTGTTCCAGATGGGTGATGATAAAGCCCCTGGATCTGATGGTTTCTCTGCTAAGTTCTTCAAATCTGCTTGGGATATTGTGGGTCCTGATTTCTGTATGGCGGTTAAGGAATTCTTATATTCTGGAAAAGTTCTTAAATCTTTCAACAGCACCATCCTTGCTCTCATCCCTAAAGTTGATTCCCCTTCCAAAGTCACTGATTTTCGCCCTATCGCTTGTTGTAATGTTGTTTACAAATGTATCAGCAAGATTATTGCGGATCGTATCAAAAACCATCTTTCTTCTCTGGTTGATGAAAACCAGTCTGCTTTCATCCCTGGCCGTTTGATCACCGACAACGTCCTTCTTGTCCACGAGCTCATGCGTGATTATCATCGTCATCGTGGTCCTCCGAGGTGTGCTTTTAAGGTAGATATTCAAAAAGCGTACGACACAGTTGACTGGTCGTTTCTTCAGACCATCTTGTATGGGTTTGGTTTCCCCGATCGCATGATTGACTGGATCATGACATGTGTTTCCACGGTTGCTTACTCTGTGAGTATCAATGGTAATACACATGGTTTTTTCAACGGTAAAAGGGGCCTGCGGCAGGGTGACCCCCTCTCTCCCTATCTCTTCACTCTTGTCATGGAGGTGCTAAACCTTTTGATCAAGAGAAACATCCATGATTCAGACTCTTTTAAATTCCACAGACAATGTGATGATCAAAGTATCACCCATCTCTGTTTTGCCGACGATCTCCTTCTCTTCTGTCATGGAGATAGCTCTTCGGTTAGAATCATCTGTGATTCTCTTGAACAATTCTCTGGGGTTTCTGGCCTCCATCCTAATATTGCGAAGAGTGAAGCCTTCTACTGTGATGTTGGTGAGAGGACCAGGGATGCCATTGACCGTATTGTTAAGTTTCCTGAGGGCTCTTTCCCTGTCTGATACCTTGGCGTTCCTCTTATCACCACCCGTCTTGCCCACAAAGACTGTAAAGGCCTTGTTGATAAAGTCAAATGCAGGATTAATGACTGGAAAAACAAGTCTCTCTCCTTTGTTGGTCGTCTCCAGCTCATCCTCTCTATTCTTTCTTCTACTCAAATCTATTGGGCTTCTGTTTTTATTCTTCCTAAATCTATATCTAACGATATTGAGAAGCTCATAAGAGGTTTCCTCTGGTGCAATGGTGAGTTGCAACGAGGTAAAGCTAAAGTCTCCTGGAAAACTGTGTGCCTTCCTAAGGAACATGGTGGTCTTGGCATCCGTAACCTTGCTATCTGGAATGTTGCCCTTATGGCTTCCCATGTTTGGAGACTCCTTTCCAAGAAAGAGTCCCTATGGGTTAAGTGGATCCACTCTTACCGTCTATGTGGCCGTAACTTTTGGGATGCTCCCAAAAAGTACGGTTCTGGACTTGCCTGGCGAAACATCCTTGATATGAGGGATAAGATAAGGGAGTATATAGTTTCCCAGATAGGTGATGGATGCTCTACCTCTGCTTGGTTCGATAACTGGCACCCTGCGGGCCCCTTTCTAAATTCTTGTCTGCCCGTGACATCCATACTGCGGGATTCGCTCCTGATACTAAGGTTGCTGACCTGGTCCTCAACGGATCTTGGGTTCGCCCACATTATTGGAGGGACTCCCATGCTGCTCTTCATTCTCATAACGCTCCTTCTCTTTCCACGTCGGTTCCTGATAATCTCCTTTGGAGATCTAGAGACGGTAAACTATCTCCTTTCTCTATTAGTTCTGTTTGGCAGTCTATTCGCCCCTATCATCAACCGGTCTTTTGGTTTCATCTCGTTTGGTTCTCCCAGAATATTCCCAGACATGCTTTCATTCTCTGGGTTGCTCTTAAAAATCGTCTTAAGACTCATAACAAAATCAAAATCTGGGACACTAACTCCAATCTCAATTGTGCGTTCTGCGGGAATTGTCCGGATTCCCTTTCCCATCTCTTCTTTGAATGTTCTTTCACTTCTTTGGTTTGGCATGACCTCCATCATGTCATGAATCTTTCCTTCTCCACTGATAACTGGTCTGATATCATTAATCAAATCAACCCGATTTCTAAGAGCAAGACCATTTGGTCCATCATCAGAAGACTTGTTCTTGCTGGAGCTGTTTACCACATTTGGCAGGAAAGAAATTTTCGTATTTTTAAAAAAACTAAAATATCTCATCATGCTGTCGTGAATAGTGTTAAGGATGATATCAGCTGTAGACTGCTGAGTCTATCTATGAAACCTTGCACTAATGTTGATTTGGCTAAAACGATATGGACCCTCCCTTGACTTTCTTCCTCTACGCTTCGTTATTTTTCTCTGCTTGTATGGTTTGTTTGTTTTGCAGGTTGCTTTCCTTTATGTTCTTGTTTGCTTCTGGTTCCATTTCTTGGTTTGGTTCCTAGTTTAGCCTTGTTGTCCGTTGGGGCCTGTCCCGATGGATTTTCTGGTTTTTAGGTGGGGAGTCCCCAGCCTTATATTGTATTTATTTTTTTTATTAATAAAATTTGCCAGAGGTGCCGCCCTCTTTACCAAAAAAAAAAAAAAAAAAAAAAAAAAAAAAAAAAAAAACAAGCGAGACCTCGTATAGTATTATACTAATGCACAATTAGAAATTGATTAAGATAAAAGATGCATCTTTTGGGAGGTGCCCAAATACTATATACTTACCTTAGATTTTTAGTAAAGGTTGTCCCTACGTCCCATCAAGCTCGCTCGGTTGGCTCAGTTGTACCTAAGTTTGTTTAAAACATATAATAGCACAATTTGGCGTTGGCTAATTAAGATAAAATTGCCACATAGCTTGTTTATTTAAAGAACATTAGCTTCTTCTTCTTCTTCTTCTTCTTTTTTTAAGAATGGCGTCAATATATTAAAAACCATAAAGACCAGCGGAAACTGGCGTAAAAGTAAATAACGTTTGCTGTCCAAGAGATGCTTCAACATCGAACTTTGCTTTCTTACGTTAATCATCTAATTCATACTTCAATATGCAATATAAACAGCTTAAGGACATTAAACTACCTAAAAACCAGACGTTTATCCAGCCTTTTTCTCGATGGTGCCATAGACTTTAAATTATATTACTAAATTACATTTAGATAACAATATGAAATAAATATATCATCAGTATTTCTTGAAAACAGAAAAGAAAACCAAAGACGAAAAGAAAGTCCGTAAAAGATTGTTGACTATAGTGTGGAAATGCAGTGCGTGAACCTATCCTGTTTGGGCCGCCAATTAGGAAAATTAGGTTACCATAATCACCTTAAAACCCATAACCTAAAGGTCCAAATGTAATTAATAAAGAATTAACCATATATTAAGGGGACATTACATCATAGTATACGATGATTCAAAGTCAAACAATTAAGAATACCAAACTTTGCATCTTGGGATAACCATGATACCCTTTCTTGGTTTGGGTGCCCAAATGTGACAATGAGAAGGGAGGGGGGGTGCCCAAACACCAAAGCAATAATAAATAAATAATCGCTGCAGTTTAATTAACTCATAACTATTAATAATGATTGCATTTAACAAGCGTTGACTTTTGAACCAGTTTCCAAAATCAGCATACTTATTTGAAGCTTTATAAAAATATAAGAGTAAATTACAATTTTGGTCCCTGTGGTTGTCCCAAAATTGCAGCTTTAGTCATCATTTTGGATTTTTCACTCTCATGGTCATTGTACTGCTCATTTCCTTACACTATTGGTCCCTCTTGCGGTTACCGTCCATACACCCTCCGTTAACCCTTGCGTGTGCGTCTCACGTGAGGGTAAAAAGGTCTTTTCCTCACACACTTGCTGAAGGGTAAAAAAGACTTGGATTATGTGAAGAAACCCATGAATGAAGCGGAAAAAAGCTTGGATTCACAGTTATGGCATGCATGTGCTGGTGGTATGGTGCAAATGCCGCCATTAAACTCCAAGGTTCTGTATTTTCCTCAAGGCCATGTTGAGCATTACGGCACCAGAAATGTCTACTTCGGCGATTCCCAGCGGATCCCGCCTTACATTTTGTGTCAAGTATCCTCCGTCAAGTTCATAGCGGATTCCGACACTGATGAAGTTCACGGCCAGGTATGGAAGTTCAGACATATCTACAGAGGGACTCCCCGCCGGCATCTTTTAACCACCGGCTGGAGCAATTTCGTGAACCATAAGAAGCTGATTGCAGGTGATTTCATTGTGTTTTTAAGAGCCGATAATGGCGAACTTTGTGTTGGAATTAGGAGAGCAAAGAGAGGAATCGATGGAGGGTTTCTCGACAATTCCACTGCTTCATCTCTATAAGGCGGTGGGTTCGCCAGATTCCAACCACAAAAAGAGACTTCCAACTCCCCGAATGACCAAGGAAAAGCGAGCGTTGAATCAGTGATCGAAGTTGCGACTCTTGCAGCCAACGGACAGCCATTAACCATTTTCGAGTTCTTGACATTTTTGTTGGGATGATATGAAGGTTGCTTGGGATGAACCAGAATAGCTGCACCTGAGTGGCAAAAATATCACGCTGCTCTCGTTGCTCTTGCAAAAATTGCTGATGGATGCTCAAAGGTGATATAACTTGATGGGTATACTTGTTCTTGTTTTCTTATTTTATGTTTATTATAAAGCAAAACAACTTCCATTACATTATTTTGACTTTCTTCGTGACTTCTGTAGGTGATGATAAAAAACTTGGAACAAGTGGTGACCATGGTTCTAAATTCATTTCAAGATCCTCACCCACGTGTAAGATGGACTGCGATCAATGCAATTGGGCAATTGTCTATAGATTTAGGCACAAACTTGCAAGTTCAGTACCACCAACGTGTACTTACAGCACTAGCTTCAGCCATGGATGGCTTCCAGAATCCCCGAGTTCAAGCACATGTTGCTTCAACCATGTTTTAGTGAGAATTGTACACATGATATTTTGACGCCTTACTCTGAAGTTCTTCCTGGAAGAGAGAGAGAGTGTGTGTGTGTGTAGAGAGAGAGAGAGAGAGAGAGCCACCAAGAAAGAAGCTCTGGTACCCTCAACCTCCCGATTTCCCCCTCCTTACGAGCATTCAGTGAGCCAGGCCAAATTGTCAATTTGGACTGGGCCACCGTCTCCGATTCAACCAAATGCATCCGTTCCCATATGGGTTCACGAATCATGAAAACTCCTTGAGTCGATTCCCATTCCAGGAACGCGATGAAAACGTTTCGACTTTCTTAACGATCGGACACCATAATCCGAAAACAAGTTTGAAGAAAAAAGGCGATAAAAAAGAAACCCATGAATGAAGCGGAAAAAAACTTGGATGCACAGTTATGGCATGCATG
Organism: Cichorium intybus; assembly: GCA_023525715.1. Classification (NCBI taxonomy): domain Eukaryota; kingdom Viridiplantae; phylum Streptophyta; class Magnoliopsida; order Asterales; family Asteraceae; genus Cichorium; species Cichorium intybus. Next base: position 60,663,074 of record CM042011.1, read on the forward strand.
TGCTGGTGGTATGGTGCAAATGCCGCCATTAAATTCCAAGCGGAAAAAAGACTTTTTTACCCTCACGTGAGACGCACACGCAAGGGTAAACGGAGGGTGTATGGACGGTAACCGCAAGAGGGACCAATAGTGTAAGGAAATGAGCAGTACAGGGACTATAAGAGTGAAAATCCAAAATGATGACTAAAGGTGTAATTTTGGGACAACCACAGGGACCAAAATTGTAATTTACTCAAAGTATAATGGTTTTGTGTTTGAATGTGATATAAGCAAGTTATATTTAGAAATACTTTTTGTTCTATATTTTCCTTATATCACATGTATTAAGTACATTCTCTGATCATACTATAGATATTGTATAAATATATGAACGCAATGCACTAAGAAAGATCATTTTGTTCTAACGATATTTAATATCATGCCGATTATTTTGATGCCAAATATAAAGGGATTCTCATTGAACAAGGTAAATAAATAGCCAGGGCAATATGAGATGGTTGTGAACCAGTTGTTTTTTTCTCTTCCTATTTATGGTTTAATTTTGTATCTATTTTGTAATCAATTAAACTGAAGTTTTAAGTTTTCAGATAGTAAAAAAAGATTGTTGTTCATCGATTCTGACATCCTCTCTGCACATATTTAGTGATGGTAATAGAAAACGTTTATCTCTAAATAAAAAGATAAAAACACTTATGTAAACTTCAAATTAGAACAACAAAAATATAGATAAGTATAAAACATATCTCAATCAATTACTCTTCCATATTTCACTGTTACAACAAAGACACCATTTTCAGAATGAGCGTCGTCAATACACAGTTACATAATAAAACTGAAAATAAGTTCTATTTTGATGAACCATGCAAGAATATGCCCTATTAGTCGTATTTGTTTAGAATTTTTTTGGATAATTCATAACTTTGAATCAAATTCAAAAATGTATATATGGCTTTGTTTTAAAATTTTGATTTCGACCTCCCTAATAGTATAATTTGTGTTCCGCCCCTGATTTTCTGTCATACTATCTTGCAAGAACATATTAGTTTAGATAATGAGTTTTGACTTAAATAATCATCCGAGTTACGGATTCGTCCTTATTTAACCATCTATATTCAAATCGTACTAACTAAGTCATTGAACTTTTATTTTTTCCCATTTCCCCCCTTAATACATCATATTCCCGGTTTGCACATTTCTCTGCTTATGTGCAACCCACGTGGGATTAACCTAGCATATTAATTGAAATTTAAAAACAAATGGACCATATAATTAGGCCAACATGTCGTGGTTTGGTTCTTTGGGAAGCAATGATGGTTATCCAATCACAGTTACCACCATTCTCAACCAGACCCACTCCTATTTTTCGAAATGTTTGTACTTGGGATCGGAGGTACATTCATGATCTTCTAAATGGAAGTAAATCCTAGAAAAAAATAGAAATCAATGGATTTCCCAAGTAATGAAGACTAAAGGACTATGGTAATCGGACTTTTTCGTCGATATTCTTTATCATGTGTGTTCATACCTAATCCTTTGCACTATGAAGAAGGCACAACTGAGACTATTCGGAATTTTGATTGCGAACGTTTGTCCATTGAACATTTAATGGATGGGCTTAGGAAGGTGATTAATGATCGATGTGATTCTTTGTATTAGTGTGTTTGTGGTGAGTCACTGTCTCAGGGGTTAAGAAAGCTTGAAGATAAAGGGGAGTACATCAAATTTTTTGATTACATGTATACAAATGGTAGTACAATGTCTATTTATTTTTATCAATTTAATGAGCCTTCGTTTGATTAGATATAGGGATGTGTAGCATTTCTTAATTTCCAATTCATTTAGTTAAAAAGTTTGTCCAAAATGGTTTTAAGTTCAAGCATTGCAAAATTAGGTCACAAACATAGTTTTAACAAAACAAAAGTTTCATATCATAACAATACTTGAAGCAACCACATAATCCATGGTCTTTCAAATGTCCTCAATCTCTAATCTCCAAAACGTTATTTGTGGATACATGTTAAATAATTAAGTTAGACTAGGGAGTCTAGTGAATATATCAGGAAAAAATGGCTCAATAATGAAATTGAGTGAGTATAAAAACACAACTCTAAGCCAAGTTTCCTTAAAAGATTTTATAGCTTTTTCCATGAACATTATAAGTCTAAAAGGATTCGAAGATAACATAAGGTCATGTCATGATATGATATGATATACACATGAAACTAATTCAAAAACCCTTGTCCTCTACTCTCACGAAAGTCCCTTTTACTAGAGTAAATGGTCGGCCTAAAACCGGGTAAGTAATAGCTTACAATCGTTGTCGGGACAAGATCTACCATCACCGAAATGTTTTAGGGTAGACACGTGACCATTAAACATATCATCGATGTAATGGGGTTGCAAAGCCCATCCCTATGCCATTGTAGCTTAATCATAAACACATAATAAAATTGGAATTTGTACCCAAAAGGTGTATGGGCTATACACAAGTCATAATCCCTCCTATATGCAATGTATATGAAGGATGAATGCACAATTCCATGATATATATCAAGAGATAAGTAATTCACATAATAGGTATAATTAAAAGTGAAGTTTTGAAAACACTCAATCATACAAAAAGTTTGTTAAGACAAATATCCTTGGACAATACGTCACCATAACTCTAAATCAAACCTCCTTCAACTTCTAAACACCTTGTAGTAGCTGGTGATCACATTAAGAAGTCCTAAAACTAGACTATAACTTCTTCTTAATCCATTAAGTCACTTATTAAGACCTTATTTATTTAAATCTAGATTCATTCCATTTATATCATCTATATAACTAAAAAGAGCATAGGCGAAAACTAGAATTGATTTGGACATCATGTGAAAAGGTTACAAAATTGTCCCATAGACTTCATAGACCATTACTCAATAGACTCACCCTAGGTCCCTGACAAAGGGAGGGGACTTGACAGAGTCACCACTGAAGGTGCCCACGTCGTGATTTCTTCCATGTCCAAACCCATACACTTGTTTAAACCACCTCTAGACTTAACCTATTCAACACAAATGACTTAGATTGATCCAGTAACAGCTTAACATCTCGAAAATCATTTTAGTCATATTTTAATCACAATTTAAGTTGCATTTTGATGATTTATGAGCATTTTTACACAACATGTAACTTGTTAAATATCATATGCTTGATTCAAGTCTCATATCATTATCAAAGTTTATGTTTTCAAAAAATCAACAACAAATGAACACTTTACTGTCTTAATAACATGTGTTTGTAGTAATTCATGGAATATTATTAGACCACCAACTAATTTCACTTCAAGTTATTTTTGGAAAACCTCCAATAGAGCTAGTTCACAACTTGAAGTTCGCATAATATTTCAAATCATGAACTAACCAATCAATAGTGGATGTCTTTACTGAAGAATTATTTAGAACCATTAGAAGGAGATTAAAAAATCATTATTTCCATTCATGAAAGCTAGATTCGAAATGTAGCATTAGTGGAGCTTTACAAGTTGCAAAAACCGTCTTATAAAAAAAAAATAAGCCAATAATGATAGAAATGAACATCAAATAGCATTTATATGATTGAAATAACATCAAAACATCATAGGAGTTAGGTATTTTAATTTCGATTTATGGAATTGGGGCTTTTCACAAACCTTAATTCGAACTAAAGGATGAAGTAGAATAACATAATACCTCCTAGAAACTTGGAACTAGGTGCTAATGCTATGAATTGATCTAAGATGCTCAAATCTTCACTCAACACTTCAAATCAAGCCTAAAGCTCTCTCTCCCTCTTCAAAATCGTGTTCTTCTCCAAATAAGGGAACGAGATGAACTAGTTCTTATATCATTTTGGGCAATTTGCAAACTAAGCCCTTCTAGTCTCAATTTTCATATTTTACCCAAACTATTCCATATTTCTACATTTTAGTTAAGATCTTTAGTTTATAGAAACAAGGAAATTATTTTATATGAAATAGGTCCATCTACCAAGTAAAACAATGGTCAAACCTAACTTTGGCGAAATTTACACTTTTAGTCCTTATGTTTAAATTTTCACCAAATGACATTTAATTCATTTTAAATCTTATAATTATAACTATAAGGTAAATTTAATGTTTTATTTTATTTATTGTCATTTTATTTTTATTTTTCCTTTATTTATCATTATTATTTAAAATTCAAAATTTTAGTCCCTTAAATGGATGTTACATATACCTTACCGATAGAACGATTATGTCACTAGAATCGCAGGATCTAAGAATAAAAACACGTATTTCTTTCTCATTTCTTCTTCCGTCTTCCAAGCGAGATTAGCTCTCGTAGGGTGCTTCAGTCCAATTAGAACCAAATCTATCATCTTTCTTCATATCTTGTTGGTCTTCCAACCCACATTCTCCATTGGCTCTTTGATTAAACATTTATTCTCATAAATCTGAATTTATTCAAAGGGCATAAATCTAGTTTGTCCCCTAACCACTTCCTTAGATAACATACATGAAACACATCATGTATTCCTTTGATTTTTAGTGGTAAGTCCAATCTATAAGCTTGTTTAATTCCCAATCCCTTAATTGTTTGTATATCTTGGGTTCAATTTTTCTCTTTTCCCAAAATGCACAATCCCTCTCTAAAGAGAAACCTTTAATAGCACTTGGTCTCGAACTTCAAATACTATTTGGCGAGTTCTACAATCGACATAACTCTTTCAACGATTTGTGCCGCCAACTTTCTTTCTCTATTTAAGGAGAAGTCTGAAGAAAACGACAAAGTTCTAGTGCACAAAAGACAAATTAATTGTTTGCATACCACTTAGGATCCACGCAAGCAAAGAAACAAGCAACCCAGGAACACGAGGCCATAAAGAGGAAACGCTAACAAAAATGAAAGTCCAACATTTTAATTAGCATGATATGGACTTAGATGGCAATACCACTTAGATGATTCTATTCCCAAACCCCAAGTCATCTCAAGTCCAAACTATCTTATACGTCGTATGGACATGGAACAATCCATTTAAAGGTAGCACATAACACACAATACATATATGGACCCCAAATGTTAGGAATATGTTCCCATCACACATGAACTTGAGAGGTAGCTAGCTTCACATGCAAGTGAGGTCTTTCTAAAATGCCATCACACGATAATAACATCATCATTGAATACCTAAGTTATCATTGGTCACACTCCTCTCAAACACCCCCTACGACGTCATGATCAAAATGGGCCTTCTGTTGCACATTAATTGCCTATTGGTTATAAGCTGATTATCCTGATTGGATCTGGGAACATTCACAAATAGCTTTGTATGTCCAAGTTTGATCGGTATGAGTTTCTTCTCCAAAGCCCGTGTGTCTTTGACTTTAGTGTACGTTACAAATCCGAAGTCGTCCCCATGTAAATCTTTTTTCCGAGAAAGGTAGGTCACGACAATGGTTCTTATTCCTAAAACTCTCTCCAAAGGACGGAACTGTTCCATCCATTATGTATGTTTGAGATGTAAAATGTTGTGGTTACTCCTACAACTTGTTGATGGAATGAATTTGTGCATTCATTATCCTTGTCGACGCCTGCTTTCTCTCACCATGTCATGAGAACAGTCTCTCTCTAGAATTACATGTAACATGGATTTGAAATCAATCTAGCGTGTTTCTACAATAACATGATAAATTTTAGTATTTATAACATCTTCTATATTATTCAGTTGGAAAAGAAAATTAATAATAATAATAATGTAGACCTAAATTAAAAGGATTACCATCAAAACTATTGACCTCTTGTCAAATTATTGCCAATCAAACATCATAAACAAACGACATTACGTTAAAACCTATCGCAAGTGCTTATATTCGTCAACTTATTAATCTAATAATTAAATTAAAAAGATAAAACGATACGTAATATGATGGCAAATCTTATGAAAATTTCCTTTTACATCTTGAAAGCATAAAAATGGATTGGAAGTAATATTTTTTGTCCTAACTTTGTTGGATGAAACATCAATAACTCGAATCCCAAGAGCCCTAAACGCCTAACAAAAAATAAATTATATAAACATTTCTAAATTTAATATTCCATATAAATAGCTTAGATTTCGCAGCAAAAGCATCTTACTAAAATAATAAACAACTAAGTTTTAATCTTGTACTTAGAAGATTAATTAACAAACAAAAAAACCTGATTAATATAATAAATGACAGTTTCTGATATATTATATGTCATAAAAGAATATAGACCTACAATATTCAAAAGTGGTAGTTTTTAAATATAAAAAACTTGGTTGAGTTCGAGGCATGAGTTGGTGGGGACTGAAGTCTACGTACATGCACATGGATTCAAGCCCAGATGCAACCCCACCACAGTAAAATTCAGCTCATTTACCGGAAATAAAAAAAAGAAAAAACATTTTTGATGTTACAATTTAACCATGCCCTTTCTTATCACTCACTCACTCTCAGAAAACTCAACCAATGTAAAGATTGGACTTTTCGTTGAAAACTCAAACCCCATGTGTTTTCATTGTTAAAATATCCATTCTGACTTGGCTAGTCCCCATTTTTGAGCAAAATCATATCCAAAATGCTACAGTTTCTCTATTTTTAACCATAAAGATTAACCCATAACTATCACCAGTATATAAAGGGAAAACCCCCATATTGTTTGTCAGAAAAAAACACGAAGAAAATGGGGGAGCAAATGGAGGAATTAAACCATGAAACCCAGCTTTCAACGAGAAAGAAAGGTGGTTTAGTCACCATGCCTTTCATCATAGGTATGTTCATAACTTCATATACATTCGCATTCTTCAATGAAAAGTTTGCATTTTTACTTCGTGGGTTTCTTGAATCTTGAAGAGTTTTTGTTTTTGGTTAATGGGTTTCTTGAATCTTGAAGTTTCGTGGTTCTTTCGATCTGGGTTTTTGTTAATTTTTATAAATCTTGGATCTTTTTGTAGCTAATGAAGCATTTGAGAAGGTGGCTAGTTATGGTTTGGTCCCAAATATGATATTCTATTTGATGACGGATTACAAGATTGGTGTTGCTAAAGGCACAAACATACTCTTTCTTTGGACCGCTGCTTCCAATTTTTCCCCTGTTTTGGGTGCATTTCTTTCAGATTCATATTTGGGTCGATTTCTCACGATTGGTTTGGGTTCCTTCTTCTCTCTTCTGGTAATCTTTAAATTTTTTTATTTCGTTAGCTTTTCACTCACTCCATTGTAAATCTGAGTTCTTATGAACAGCAACATAAAGTATAATTTGCATTGATTAGTGAATCATATGTTGTTCCTGTTAGCTTTTTGATGTTTGAAGTTTGAACAGTATTTCTGACGTTGACCCTGTTAAAACTTACAAAAAGAATTTAGCTGGACGAGGTTGCTGAATTCATAAAAACCAGAAGGGCACTAATTAATTAGGTCTGAAAAACATCCAGTGAACATGGAAGTGCTTCTGAAATTCTGTTCATTCATGGTCCACAAACCCTACATCATTACTTCTTGATAGAACCCCCGAAAGAATTTGAATTTTCAAATTTTAAACATTAATCTTTTTGAAATTACGAAATAATTACCTTTCTTTATTATCGTAATTACAGGGGATGTTCTTGCTATGGTTAACAACAATGTTGCCACACCTAAAGCCACCGGTTTGTAATCAATTAACTGAAACCTGCAAACAAGCGACGCATTCTCAATTCGCGTTCTTGATTTTCGCTTTCGTGTTCATATCTTTGGGATCCGGCGGTGTACGGCCATGTTCGTTAGCATTTGGGGCCGAACAAATCGACGATAAACGCAATCCGAAGAACGAAAGAGCATTAGAAAGCTTTTTCGGTTGGTATTATGCTGCTGCTGCGATTGCGGTTCTTATTGCTTTCACGGGTATTGTTTATATACAAGATCATGCTGGATGGAAGGTTGGATTTGGGGTTCCGTTAATTCTTATGTTCTTATCGACGCTGTTGTTCTTCGTGGCCTCTTCACTTTACATCAAGATGAAAGTCAAAAAAAGCTTATTCACTAGCTTTTTACAAGTGATTGTGGTTGCTTATAAGAACAGAAAGTTACCTTCCAAGCCTCCGACTTCCGATGGGTGGCATTATCACCGGGATGCGCCGGAATCCCTTCCGACCAAGAGACTAAGGTAAAATTCTTTCAATTACGACCATCAAAATCCCAAATTGGTTACAATTGTGCAAGTTTTGTTAAATCTCATCGTTGATTTTGATTTAGGTTCTTGAACAAAGCTTGTATTATTCAAAACCCGAAAGATTTAACCTCCGATGGAGTTGCGTCAGACCCATGGAGTTTATGCACGGTGGAGCAAACCGAAGAACTTAAAGCACTAATCAGAGTTATACCATTGTGGTCGTCAGGCCTCATGATGTCGATTAACGTTGCTCAATCTTCGTTTCCCGTGATCCAAGCAAGTACCATGGATCGACATTTGGGATCAAGCTTCCAAATTCCGGCAGGATCCTTCGCGTTCTTCACAATTGCAGTTCTAGCACTTTGGGTAATTCTATACGACCGTGTTGTACTTCCATGTGCATCAAAAATCGTAGGAAAACCCGTTCATATGGGTGTCAAATTACGAATGGGTATTGGTCTGGTTATCTCAACAATGGCCATGGTGGTTTCCGCCATTGTTGAACATGTCCGAAGAAAAAGAGCAATCGAACAAGGGCTGTACAACAACCCCCAAGCAGTCGTGGCCATGTCAGCAATGTGGCTGGTCCCACAGTACTGTCTTCATGGATTAGCGGAAGCTTTTAGCGCAATTGGGCAGAATGAGTTTTATTATTCGGAGTTTCCTAAAAGCATGTCGAGTGTCGCCGCCTCTCTTTTCTTGTTAGGAATGGCCATCGCTAATTTATTGGCTAGTTTCATATTAAACACGATTCAAAAACTCACAAGAGATGGGAATAAAGAAGGTTGGATCACGACTAATATTAATCATGGCCGATATGATAGTTACTATTGGGTTCTTGCTATAATGAGCTTTGTGAATCTTTTCTATTTCGTGGCATGTAGTTGGTCTTATGGTCCTTGTGTTGATGAAATGGAAAAAAAGGAGACAAGTAGTAAAGACCAAAGTGAAGAGTTACAAAGAGCAAGATCGGTAGCGGATGAAAGGCAAAATCTTTTCTCTAGTTTGCCATCATAATTGTCACTTCTTGCAAAATCTTGCAAATATTAGTTGTTTTTCAAGAAAGTTCATATTATGGTCAGCAAGGTGGTGGTACTCAGGGAGTTGTAAACGTGATCTTGTTTGTTAAAATGAGATCGATGTAAATCCCGAATGAAAGAAAAAGTAAAAGAGTGTTGGTGAATCAATAAAGTGATCCAATGGCTCGTTAAATTGTGAGGAAGACAACATGGGGTGTTGTTTAGTTTCGTTACGTTTGGTTTGATGTTGGGAGAGAAATTGTTTGTGGTGTCAATAGATGTGGTTTTCATTTAGTTTGGTATTATGGATATTGTAATAGGTTGATATGTTGGAACGAACTTGAAAATATACTTGTAAACATAAATATTAAGCGTGTTTTAAGGTTTTTGTTTGTTGCATCTTGTGAGTTCTGGAACGGGAAGTGATTATTCCACAGCAAATTTTAATCCATCCACTGTAATTTATATTTGTTGTTAATTTTGCCTTTATTTAATTTGAAGATATTAAAAAAGATTAGAGAGAAAGATTACATTTCCATATCTACGTCCATTTACCAATATTATAAACTAACTATTTTTTATTCTTTGTTACTTTTTACACTAATATTATTTTATATCTAATATCTAATATTTGAATACTCGATTTTTTTTACAAGCCAAATTAAAGATCCACCCTCATTTTAATGCTTTTTTTTTCTTTTATCATTATTTTTAAAACTATAAGAAATTTGAAAAATACAAAGGTATTATAACATCGTGTTTGTGTTTTATGACTCATGAGAACACTCCAAAGCAACAATATAGCAAATGATTGAATGAAGTCGTCGACTAGGTTTACCATTTACGAATTGAGATTTCTAAAACCTTTCAAAAAATAAAAGAAAAACAAATATAAAAAAAACCGGATTTTTGGCCGGTTGAATTGGTACGGTCGAATCGCGGTTCGTAGAAAACCGGCAGTTTTTAGCAGTTCAACATAGGGTAAATTGCATAAAAGTCATTAACTTTTCCAATTTTTTCGATTTTGACACTGTATTTTTAGTTTTTGCAATTAAGTCATTATGTTTTCAGAAAATTACAATTAAGTCATTATGTTTTCCAAAAAGTTGCGAAAATGACCATATGATAGGCTGACAACAGGTTACCAGGTCATATGGTCAAATTTGCAATTTTTCAGAAAACATAATGACTTAATAGCAAAAATAAAACATAGTGTCAAAATCGAAAAATCTGGAAAAGTTAGCGAATTTTATGCAATTTACCCTATGCAATTTATATAACTTAATCACTTTACATGCCTCATACGTGTCCAAAAAATAAATTTGTTGTTACTTTGTTTTTCCATTTAAAATAATCAAATTTATTGTCCTAAAAGTGGAATTTCAAATAGATTTAGGATAAATGCATACGAAACCTTCTTTTACTTAATAAAAAATTCTAGTTTAAACTCTTAATACTTTTTGTTTCATTGAAATTAAGTTTTTTTATTGAAAATGAGTATATATTTTTGTTTTATTGAAAACAAGTACTTTAATTTCGAATAAGACGGCGCCTTTCTTTATTTTGTCTATTTTCACAATTTTTAGCGATTAAGTCTTTCAAAAAATCTAGTGATTAAAATTATACATTTTATGTCTTCGAGTATGCAAATGCTACTAGCTTGACAGGTTGTATTGCCAAATATTTTTTTTTTCAATAAGAAAGTTGATGGACTCGATTGAAAAAATGGTAAAAATATATTGAACTTTTTATCTACTTAGCTTAAACTATCTTTGTAAATGAACGAACATCAATATAGATTTTTATAACCCATCATATAAAGACATTGTTTACATAACCAATTACCTAATAGGATATTCACACTGAGGGCATGTAAGTTAGTTGTTATTCGTATGCATTTATCCAAAATCTTTTTGAAATTCCATTTTTAGGACAATAAATTTGATTACTTTAAATGGAAAATCAAGGTAACAACAAATTTATTTTTTTTGGACACGTATGGGGCATGTAAAGTGATTAAGTTATATAAATTGCATAGGGTAAATTGCATAACATTTGCTAACTTTTCCAGATTTTTCGATTTTGACACTATGTTTTATTTTTGCTATTAAATCATTATGTTTTCTGAAAAATTGCAAATTTGACCATATGACCTGGTAACTTGTTGCCATCCTGTCATATGGTCATTTTCACAACTTTTTGGAGAACATAATGACTTCATTGCAATTTTCTGAAAACATAATGACTTAATTGCAAAAACTAAAAATACAGTGTCAAAATCGAGAAAATTGGAAAAGTTAGTGACTTTTATGCAATTTACCCTTCAACATACAAACAGTTTTCGAAGGTTAAAAAACCATTAACCTGACCGGTTCCACCAGGAACCACTCGAACCGGCCGGTCCGGTTTTTAAAACAGCGGTTAGTTTGAATTTCTTCTTGGGTAAAATTTTATTTGTGATTTGATATGAATTAGTTTGAAATTGTATTTTTTTTCTTAAATTATTGATTATGTAACAATTTTGTTATTTAATGTGTTTATAACCTCTTTTAAACAAAATTGAGGTTGTAGTATAAAGAATGATAAAAGAAAAAACATATGTATTAAAATGAAGGTGGATCATTTGGTCTGTAAAAAAAAATTTGGTATTCAAATATTAGGTGTAAAATAAGATTGGTATAAAGAATAATAAAGAAGAAAAAAAAGAGTTAATTTACAATTTTGGTATATGGAGCGTACGAATGGAAATGATATCTTTTTTTCTTTACTATCTTCAAATAAAATGAGAGGCAAATTTGACAATACATATTAATTGCATTGGATGGATTAAAATCTATTGTATTAATTGCATTGGATGGATTAAAATCTATCGTGGAAGAATCACCTCCCTTCTGGAAGGTGCAATCAAGGGTTGTATACTTGTATATGTTATTTTGATAATCCAACAAGACCTAAAATAATTTAAAACTATTATAAATAACACAATTTGAAATACTTTAAAGTACAAAGAACATGCACATTAAATAAAAGGGTAGCTAATTTTGGTTATTTTTCTGTTAAGACAACCAACTGTAAAAACAAAATTTTAAGGTAATGCTTAAACTTTTAATTTCTAGTTTGGGCAAGTGTAAGTCACGCACGAGATAAATTTGATACTAATTTAGGAACGGCAATTCTTCACAATAGCCAATGACTAAAATAGAAAAAAGTTAAATATCATGCATCCGCGTACCTTTTCATTTGTGTTTCTTGAGTAACCAAACTTTTCGTATAATCATTTTTACTTTCAAAAAACATTACATGTTAACATGTTGATTGCTTTAAGAGATAAGATTTGCTGATGTGTCATTTATGTGGTTGATAATAGACACCACATTAACATATGTTCTAGTTTCCATCAATGATACTGATGTTGGAGGGATGGAATTCAATAAATTAGTATCATTTCTTCAAACGTTAACAAGAAAAAGTTGCCCCATGTGTATTGTTAGGTATTATTGTGTTTATGGTAAGATATTAACCAATAAACTGAGTCACATATGTACCGTTGTAAAGCCTGTGGGCTCCAAAACATGTGGATGATTATGATAATAATAATCGTAGTTTGAATAACAAGACCAATACTAGGAGATTAATTGAGAGGCCGATGTTGTCTATCGGAGACATGATTCCACCCAATTTCTCACAAGGTTGCTATTTAGTACCAACTATGTTTGCAAAAAAATTATTACAAGAGATTATTGGTTAGGTATGGAAAAGGCAATAATAAATATGATAATCATTGTCTAGGGCCCTTGTATGGGGAATGAATAATCATTCCAAATCAAAACATTTAATCACGACCATAGTTATTGTAGAACTTTAGATTAGGATAACTTGTTGCATTTCCTTAGATTATTAAGAATTATAGTTCGTCCCAAAACTCCTTTTTATAGATTTGATTGATGGTCAATATTTAGATTATAAAATCACACTAAAAATGATCAAAGGGAACATTGCTAAGTATCTCAGCCTAAAACTGTCTGGAGCTAAGTTGAAGATCGGAGAACTAGAGATTGTTCGACTAGTGAAGATGTTTAGCTATCAACCTAAAAATTTGAATAGTTGGCCGTTTTAAGATAGTTTGTTGAAGACAGATAACAACAGCTAAAGACTGACTTAAATTTACTAAAAGGACAAGGCTGAAGAATGCTTCAACTATTGCAAATCAATTGAAGCATATGAAGACCATGGAAGATCAAATACCTTTAGCTAAAGCAAGTCATGCGGCAAAAGGGCCTATGCAAAAGTATGTGAGTTGTTTCTCGCTTTTGGTCCCCAACACCCATTGCCAAATCTAAGATGTTCAACGTTCAAAAAGTGTACTTGCGTTTCAAACAAAGCAGATCTTGCCAAAAAAAATGTGCACTTCGGTTGAAGAAGCCTCAAATGATTGATCAACCTTCGATGATAAGGATTCAATGGCTGAGATAATAGAGTGAATGGATGGATCCATGTCTGATATAGTTGCAATAGGTAAGGATGGGTTGCCTTACCTATGTTGTAGTATAGTAGCATGGGATAACTAGAAAACACACACACACACACACATACACACAGAGGCTTATATCTCTAATTGTTTTAAAACAGATACATTGACATTCCATAAGTGATGTATATAAGAATTTTTAAAGGAGTATTTGTGTACAATAGTTGGTTTACCATATGCAAGAGAACCTTCACCCACAGTGAACAAGTCACTCTAATCAGTTAGGGATATGGTGTCCTAAAATACAACTTCATCGTATGGAGAGAGTATAGGAAGTATGCTTGATTGGGCTATAATGAGTATGATCTTAGAGTGGGATCTATCGTTCAATTATATCAAACTTTTAGGAGATTGGCTCATCAATGTTATGTCTCGTATTAATAGGCCTATCGTATCCGGAAGAGAAATGAAAGGTGATGGTGGAACCATGAACTGGCCAATATGACGAAGTTCATGTTGCGAGGTTGAAGTATAACCACCAACATCCATTGGAGTGCTTGTGGGTGTTGAGATGGTTAGAAATAAGTGCTTGATAGTACTGTTGGGAATTTTGTTCAAAAGATGGCTTCCAAAACACATAAAATCATAAGATTTCCAACGGAAGCAAGAAAAACATTTGAACAAAACATAACTTTTATTCCCACCAATGAGTTATTACATAACTTTTAAACACTAAAGATACAACCACATATATAAGTTAAAGATTACAACCTTTGTAGTCCTTTAAAAGAAAGTCAACATTTGGAAGTTGTTGAAGATGACAACTTAACCAATAGAGGATCTTCACTAAAGGTATCCACCACCAAAAGATGATCACGGTGACTGCTAGTTCAAACCTTGTTCATGCAATACTATTAAGCTTGAAAACGACACAGTATATTTTGTTTCTTCAAGAGAGACAATTACATAAACATGAAAGAACACTCTTACTAATCTTTAGTGAGAGAGAAAATGAGAGAAAAATAAGAGAGGGAGAAGATGGATTCGACCAAGGGGGTGGAGTAAAAGAAGAAAGACTTTCTTTATATATTTTCTCCGTGCAAGCACTGATTCACCTTGAAAGCAACACTAAGACATGCAATAGGTAAACCAAAGAGGACAAACATCACGATTGGACCCCCATGGGGTGTTATTTACACCAAGGAGGAAGAGGAGGGGAAATATTCCTACATGAAAGTGGGTCCCATACACAAGCTTCTTTATATTTTATAAACATTTATCTTATACGTGTTATAAAATATAAACATCCCTTTTGTCAAATAAATAAGTCTTATATATATATATATATATATATATATATATATATATATATAT
Organism: Cichorium intybus; assembly: GCA_023525715.1. NCBI lineage: Eukaryota > Viridiplantae > Streptophyta > Magnoliopsida > Asterales > Asteraceae > Cichorium > Cichorium intybus. The sequence goes on from CM042011.1 coordinate 60,678,106, forward strand.
ATATATATATATATATATATATATATATATATATATATATATATATATATATATATATAATTATATATATAAATATATAATATATATATATATATATATATGTATATATATACATATATATATATATATATATATATATATATATTATATTTATATATATATATAATTATATATATATATATATATATATATATATATATATATATATATATATATATATATATATATATATATATATATATATATATATATATATATATATATATATATATATATATATATATATATATATTATTTTACAGTATGAATAAATTGCATTTTATTTATTTTATCGTATAAAATAAATAAAATGTCCAAACTTATTTATTTAAATCATTTAACCCTTTTAAATGATATAATCCATACGTTCTTAAATTAACTCATATCATACGAATTAATAATATTATTTTCATAAAATAATTATTACAAGGTTTATGACATTTTATTTTTAATCATATTCACAAGATAAAATATCAAATTGGTGTCTTCTTGATATTGGTATGACCTTATAGGATCATATGTTATTAGCACATACTTGGACACATTGATCCAACAATCTCCCACTTGCACAAGTTTGCATCAAAGATTGATACCAAAAGTGGTTAACATCTAGCAACATTTCACTGCCCCCAATAAGATTCGACGTACTTCCATACAACAACATCTAATTTCTGAAAGCTCGAAGCTTTAATTGATGTATAAGGTTATATATCAGTTATCCCTTTGTCGTAGACATCCTGTTGAACATGAGACATAGATCTCAGTCATTCTTATTTGTGTTCAACTTTTACTTATGTCACACCCCCAAACCACGATGGCGGAATCGTCGGAGGGTGGAACGTCACACAGTATCACAACCATTGCATACATTGAAACGTAAGTAAATAACAACCATCATACATTATAATTAGATAAGTTACATGTTCCATATGTTAAATTGTTTCGAATCTAGTTACTTGTATGATAAACAAAATGGTAAGAGTGACGTCTTCACGTCCCAATCCAAAAGGTAGTCGATCTCGACTAATGATTACCTGAGAATACAAGCGGTTTGACAAGTGTCAACATTACGTTGGTGAGTTCATAAGATTTGATGATGAGAAAAACTCAGTATTTCCTTAGTGAAAACCCGAAGTATTTGTAGGCAAGAAAAACAGTATTTTCTTAAACGTTGTTGTAGTTTTAGAACCATAAAACTGCAATTGTGTAAGTAAAACCATACTTTGTAAATCTTGATGAAAGGTACTTTTTAGTCATAAACCAAAGTGTATAAGTAATTCTTTACTTATAATACGTGTGAAAATGTAGCTTTATAATTATATAAAACCAAGTGAAGATGTTTTCCCCTAAACAGTGGATATTCGTTGTTGTTACTTTGTGAGTTATTATAACCCTGCTACCGACTATGATGTGGGCCTGACACGATGTTCTTCAAGCATCACAATGTTAAGACATTTGTCAACCTTGACCCGTCGGTCATACTTGTAGCGAACAACCATAACTGGGGATTGTCAATCCCATATAGATCTATACACAACTATCTCGCTCGTAAAGATTAAGGTTATAATTTAGGACTTACCCTTGTACTTTGTTTAGTAAGATGAGAAAAATGTCTCACATAACCGTTCAACGTGATGAAATCCTTGTTTATAAATTAAAATCATTTGTATTTATAATTATAAAAAATATCCATGATAATTATATTATGAAAAATTATATATCTATATAATTATCTTTCATACGTATTTGTTGTAATGTCGTAGTTGTTCCATAAATTATACCAATTATAATTTATATAAATGTATTTGTCGTAGTTGATCCATAAATTATACCAATTATAATTTATATAAGTGAATTTTTCGTATTTACGTATTTATACCTAAAAGATGCTAGATGTTTGTAATCATACATTTCCTTACATGTAAGGCACTAAATATAAACATAAAGTAAACAAAACCATTTTTCATAAAAGTGATGGAAACTTACAAGTTTTGGTCATTTTATAAAAGTGATGAAAACTTATCTAATTTAGTCTTTTTATAAAATGATGACAATTACTTACTAATGATCATTTTTCATGCAAATGATAACAAGTTATGTAAAATAAACTATTTTTGTTATATAAACTTTTTACAAAACCTTTTTATGACCATTTTTGAGTAATAAGTTTTCCAAGTCTTTTTGCCAAGAAACAAAATTGTGCACTCTTATAGAAAAATAACCAAATACTCATATCATCTTATATTTGCAAGATCGAAACATGTATTTTAGTAAACTTGTATTCTCCCCCTAAAACATGTAAAAAGAAGAGAATGAGGGGTATGAACTCACCCTTGAATATTAACTTGGATGATGAAGATTACGAGATAAAAGAATCAAAGCTTGGTAACTTGAGAATGACTTGATCTTCGAGATTTGTCTATGGTTCAAGATCAAGAGTTTGAATAAAAGAATAACAAAAGATGATGGTAACAGAGGTATTGGAAGCTTGAAATGAAGCATACTTACCAAAATCCTTGAAAAATGTCTTGGAACACTTGAAGAAAAAAGAGATGAATGAGAGAACAAAGGAACAAAGCTTGGAACTTGTGTGTGTGTGTGTATGGTATTAGCCGAAGGTATAAGAGGGAGAGGAAGAGTGAGGTTGAGTGGATTGTTGGTAGAAGAGGTATGGGTTGTAAGGGTAAGGTGGTGGAGTGTAGTGTTGGTGAATAAGATGTCATAGGATCTTTGAAGGAAAATCTTGCATGGGTGGGGGGGGGGGGGGGGGAGCTGCCATGGGGAGAGAGGAGAGGGGAATTGACTAGCTTTTTATAAAAACCACTAGTTACTTTTATAAAAGAGTTGTATTTTATAAAAGTGTGCCAAATTATGATGTATAATTGTATAAGTGTAAAAGATATAATTACTAACAAATATATTAATCAATATTATTATTAATAATATTAGTAAACATATATTTAGATCATTTCTTAACTCGTTATGTAAAAATATAAGTGTCTAAGCGTGGTAAACTTCCGGATTCGCGGTATATGACGTTTCACCGGAAAAATAATCGGAGTATAGAATTAAATATTAGATCATATTACGCTCTATAAAACATGTTCTGATATTTTATACTTAATGTTTAAGGCACCCTGTAATGTATTTAATGCCTATTTCCAGTGTACATTTATTGTCTTCAGTGACTGAATTGCTGTGACTTTTGTATGTGAACTCCGTTTTCAACGTTCTATACGTCCACGGATTCGTAAACACGAATACATCGTGTTATGAATATTATTTATACCAAAATAATATTTGTATGATTTATCAAATTCTACGCTACTGTAGTCTATTATTCGAAGTTATAACATTTACTTGATAATTGATTCAAAATAGTGTATTGTAGTATTATAATTTCCAATAATACTTTAGGAAAGTTATGAAAATTACATTTCAATGCATTATCCTAATTTGCGCTCTGGTTGACCTTTGTTGACTTTTTTTGACCAAATTTGACGATTCTCACAAATTAGGTGGCTTAGATGTCTAAATCTTAACATATAAGAGGAACAAATCCCGTCTTGACTACATATGCCTCTCTTGTAGCTTACAATATACCTGGAAATAGCCTTTATGATTGTCTACTATTTCAAGATCAGCGGTTAACCATATCAAAGTATAGCACTCCCTACACTTGAGTCCCAAATATTCATCTCAGGTCTAAGGATACAAAGATAATACTTTTGTTCAAGAGTCACTTATCACAGTGATCCATGAAGTGATATTGAATACTTGTTACCTAACAAGTGAAAGGTTTTTAGCAATCTATGAACTAGAAATCCTAAATTCACATGCAACCTAGAATAAGGATATATCTTTTTCTATCAATGAACATATAACAAAATTCCTAACGGCAACAATTATTTTTAAAGAATTAAATTAAGGAAAACCAACCTTTGATTTTCTTCTTGAAGCTAGCAGCAAAAATATCCTGCCTCAAATGTAGTCACACCCAAGAAATGAAGGAGAAAATAGAATTCTAGATAGATAGCATGAAAGTGGTGCCGGTTTTAGGGTTCCCTGGAGGCTCTATTTATAGCCTCCAGGTGGCTACAGTCAAAACCCTAGAGTAGCCCAACTTTGACAAGCCTTTTATCAAATGGACAAGCCTCTTCTAAACCCTAATTAGGGTTTTGAAAATATAAGTGTGCCCACTCATAATTTTCGCCAAACCCAGGTTCCACAGGCCAGCCAATTATTCAACTATTGAATAATTACAAAACCAGTCCCTGCACTTTTAATTAATTAAATTAATCACTAAATTAATTCCAATTAATTCTAGATTAATTTATAATTAATTAATATAGTTTCTAATTAATATATTATCACTTTAATATATTAATAAACTATTATTTTATTTCTATTGATTTATTAAACATTTAATAAATCAACATTTCTCTCTATTGAACTTTCTGCCAAACCTCCAGCTATGAGGGCAACCCAAATGGACTTTGCTTCAATTAATAAGATAAATACAATTTATAAGTCATGGCTTAGACACCTAATCCAACAGTCTCCCACTTGGATAAGTCTATGACTTTAATTGTTCTTTTATCTTCAGATTAATCAACAACCTGCAGCTTCCTAGAAACTGCTGCCAAACTCTGACCGAGTCAGTTCTGTCCATAGATAAGTGATCATATGATCCTCTGTCCAACAAGATATTTTCGGACACGAGACATGGATTGAGATCAATCTCTGTCCGATACTCTGTTTCCCGATTTCCGATTTTTCATATGACATAAGACTTCTAATTGAACACATCAATTCAATCCTGGCTGGCCAGCACTTTAGTCAACTTCAAAATCATCGAGAGGCCTACATATATCTGTTTCCTATCAGGGTCAAGGAACGAATAAGCTTCGACTCATATGCTTGTGTCTTTTACTCACCAAAATCGCGCACAACAACACGTTTTATAACATCGAGTTACCGATGCGTTTATGCATTATCAATGCACAACCGACTTGTAAATTTCAACTCATATGTCTCCGCTTTAAGACCATAAGATATTATCATCTCAACATTGCTTGTGATATAATCCATGAAGCAATCTATTAAGTGCGGGTTTATCCAATGCTCAAATCTCCATTTCTAAGTACTCATGAACGTTGTAGCAATACTGTTGATATGTCTAACTCCTTAGACAATCTACAATCCAATTCATGACAGTCTTGATTCAATACTTACTTGCCAAAGTATGAGCGACTGTGGACCTTTCGAATAATCAAATTATTCGGGAAGTAAAACATGCGAAAGCGAAACATAAAATCTGACTGGCAGCTACTCTTGCTTATTACCAAGTCTCCACAAGGTAATCACCAAGTCGGATCTATCATAAAACTATTATCGGTTTCTTATTTTCTTTTAAACTTTCAATTCAAGTTTTATATCTATGTCTATATGAACTTCTCACTCTTTCTATGTATCCAAAAGTGTCTTATACTGATACATTGCATTGCAGATGGTCCAATCAGATGCTCTTCCGATGACATCACAATATGTCATCTTGTCCTTTTCTCTCTCCTAACTCCATTCTGGTGATGTATACTGTGACTTCCCATGGTTTTCGGGTTCTTTAGTCTACATGACTGTACCCTAAGACTATTTTGAGGTGTTATGATGTGCCGGTGAACCACACGTGCTCTATCACAATACCAACGAAACTTTTTTAACCATGAAGTCCTTCATCACCACGTCCTGGTGTAAACAATTACCGATTTGGAACTCTTTTCAAATTGTTACTAACATCCACCCCAATCATTTTCTAATGATTTTTCACGTGTGTTCAAATAATTTATCCAGTATTCCCAGCCAGACAATATCATGAATCCAACTTACTATGCTCCAAGCATTAAGTCATCAGAACATGTTCATGACACTTCTGATCGACCCAAAAAGCTCGTGGAACTCGATCCAATCTAATTCCAAACCTTTTCGGAATCTAGAGATTATCTGTGTCATGACTTTCGAAAAAATATTTTTCTTTCAGAGACTCTTTCTCATGCATCTTGAATCTTATCAAGATCATTCTTACAATGGCTAGGTCAATACTGATGATTTCATATATCCGATGGACGTTTGTAAACTACGTGAGTATGTTGCACCTTATTTATATCTCTCATGCCAAGTCATTACACTTTGTAATGATGGAAAAATCCTTTCCTGCTGCTATGCATCTTGAATCTTATCAAGATCATATTGGTAGAGTTTTTGATCTTATAGATGTTCACAACCACTTTAGTATGCTGTATCTCTATTAAGTCATTCATAATGAATCATCTCTTAATATCAAGTCATTACACTTTGTAATGATAAGAGATGTTTCCTAGAAACAATATATAACCAACATATAGTCATAGGCAGACAACTACGATACTCCCACTGGCTTTGACTCTTTCGGGATATTCACAAAATCCAAACCTTTTGGCACATTTTGAGAATTCGAAACCTTTCTGACATAGTTATGGGAATCTTTCAGGCTATTCACAAAATCTAAACTTTTGGCATATTTTGAAAAATCTGAATATCCTTTCTTGCAAGGTGCCCGTGGGATGAGTCCCGGGGCCATGTACCTTCTGTATCGGCATGCTCTTTATGAGTCCCTATTAGTGTGTCGGCGATCCACACGCGCTCCACTAACGACTCACAATGTGCCATGCAGTATCCTTTCGGATTTCATCTTCTATTGAGAGTGCTTCTCTCAGAATCAATTACTTGACTCTGAGTATCGTCTCACTCAACCAGATGTTCTGAAAGTACATTTCTATCAATGTTGCTTTCTTTTGATGATTCAATTACTCCCACTGGTTTTTAGACTAGGTGTAAAAATCAATCAAATTTTCACATAGACTGTGTCTCGCCCTAAGGTTCTCTTATTTGGCAGCAACTGGGCTCACCAATGCTTCCAAGTAGTCAGATTGCTTATCCGTACCAACTTTAGTGTTTCACCACTAATCGGTATGTCACCCAGATCATAACTACTTATGACGGTGACCAAAACTACTGGTCAAGAGAAGAGTATGTCAGGTTTAACAGGAATCCGATTCCTGGTCAAAGCCTAGCATTGACTAAAGGTTCTTTCAATTGGCTAATCCTAAACTCATTCAGGATTATTCTTACTTCCACTGTTTTCTTAGAATATGAGTCCTTTCTAAAAGAACTCTTCTTTCACAGTTACATTCCGGATAGCCAATGAAACGACATTTCTGTTCAGGTACAGGCTAGTCATGAGGTTCGGACAAACCCTACATGACCCTGGACTTTTTGTGTACAAGTGGGACGATCCCAGATTTACATTTTAGACAGTGTCTGCATAACCTACTTAGTCTAAGACGTGGTCGGAATATGGTTTCTATGGTCTGACTGGTTGAATATTCAATTCATCGGAAACTAATTGAAGATATGTCTTATACATCAGGGATCGAACTATTTCGACCAATGCTCCATCATCTTCCCTAAGACACATTATAACCATTAATGTTCTTGGAAGAGGATATAATGTGAAACATTTTCTCAGTTTATGTTGTCACTCAAATTCTTGTTGATCTTATACTTCCTTTGAAGTTCTTGAACTGTTCAAGGTTTCAATTCAATCGCTTATTCTGATAAGCGAAGCCATATTCGTCATACTAATTGACAAATATCTTGAAGTATAACTAATTGTGTTCTTTTCGAAGATTCGAGCAATGCACAGTAACTGATGTGTCCGTTGCTCATAATCTTAATGTCTTTTACATCCCTATGTAAATTTATGACTTTGTTAATTTTGTTCAATATATGCAATAATCATTTGACTCTAAGTCAACTGATTCCAAAATCCTATCCACTGGATCTTTGGGTGATTCATTTCTTGCCACAAATGATTTTATTAAGAACTCAATTCATCATGTGACTCTAAGTCAAATGATTCCAAAGTCCTGTCCAACTAGGCCTTTGGTTGAATTGATCCTTGTAAAATTTGCTTTAACAATCATAGAGGACACAATTCATGAATCCAAAACACTTTGGATGTATCAACATTCAAGTTATTGCCATTAATGCAGTTAACATACTCATACAACATTTCAAGGATAATTTAAATAAACATGGATTAAAAGAAAATCAACATTTTATAAAACCAAAATATCCTTGAACAATGTACTATATGACAGACAATGTCGCACGCATCTAATAGGCTAATAACAAAATCATGATATCTTACTAAACTCGAAAACTGCATGAGCTTCAGATCCAATCCGAATAAGCTCCTATGCAACAACATCATAAATCCTACAGAGTCCATGCATACAGAGCAAATATGAGATACACATCCTGTATCGAGGAATTAAGGATCAGGAGTTCTGAGTTTTAAGACATTCCTGAGTTGCCAAACCGTTCGGCTTCGGAGCAATTTTCCAATCTTTCTGTGACTGTGTCCCACCTTGTCGATTCCCAGTTTGAGACATCGATGAACCAGTCCAGACAATCTGGATCGTTTCTTGATGTGCCTTATTACTGGACTCAATCCCGAAGCAGCTAAATCAATGGAACTATGCATCTCCATGAACGACTCATACAGATTCAACATTGAATGCATTCCCATGATCGTCTTACCCTGGTTTCCCTTCCTGTACATCTGGATGAACAGATCAGCGAGTCGAGCTAATGCTTAACTCCCGATCAAAAGGGGTAACCAATTTTATACAGTTTGCCTACGTATTCCTCAAACTTGAGAACATGAAAACGGGTGCTACTTCCTTCAAGCTTGCACACTTCAAGCTCTTTGAAGATCTTAGCTTGTCCTTTTTATTTCAACCGGTTTTCGGAACCTTTCCTCAACCAGCTGTGCTAACTTATCTGACCCTAGGAATTCTAAATCTCTACGGAACTCGGGGTCACTGATCAATAGCACGAGGCAGCGAACTTCCTTGGACTCAATAGTCAAGGGGTCATGCTCATCACAAACTGCTGTGTGATGCCATGCTTTGGGGAGCAGACACTCAACAAGATGTGGCTTGCCAGCAAAACTGAGAACCATTCTATATTTGTGAAGCCACACCACATAGTTCAGGACAGTCAGCCTTACCATATGTAACAGGTGCATTCTGAAACTCTCAGAAATGGGTGAAGGATGATAAGGTTGAGAATTGACACTTACTTTAGACATCTATAAAATTTGAATTTATTAGTTTAATTTTAATCATTTTAAATAATTACCCAATTTATTATTTAACAATGCTAGGATCCAAAATACCCCAACTATGGTGTGAAAAGGGATGTCGTAATCACAACATAATGGTCATTAAGGTAGATAAACATTTATCAATTTTAGTCTTATGAAATTCCTAGATCTGTGAGATCCATTGAATTGTTCAATGACATGTTTAATCTCGGATATGCTCTACTGTTTGTGACTGGGATGCCGAGGATCACAAACTAGATGTGAATAACCATGCAAATGTGCTCGGTAACCTCAATGTCATTTATCATCTCTAATTGATGTGCTAGTTAACCACACACGCTCCATCAACAATGATAAATCATGAGAAACCCATTACCACTCTTTATGAGCCCCTATTAGTATGCCGGTTAACCACACACGCTCCACTAATGTCTCATAAAGTGTAATGTGCAATTTCATGGATTAGCATCATTTCACATTTTTCCTAAAGTAACTAGATTGGGATTTTATGAAATGTTCTAGTACTTTCATTAATAACATTATACTTTTAATGAGACTAGGCGGTCCTATCAAACCCGTTCGGCTAATGACACTCCACTGATGAGGAGAACGGTGGGTGAGAGTGAACACCCATTAGACCGCCATTTTATAGACAGTCTCCTTATACCATCTTTATAGAACAGTTTTGTCAATGAGGCCTACTATTGGTTTGACTAACCAGTTTATCTTATACATATAATATTAACTTTTAATTTTAATATATATAAGATGTATTTTAAACTTTTAAAATATTTCTGGTTTAATCTTTTAATTTCCTAAAATTAACTCTTTAATTTTAAAATTAAATTTAAACCTTTAAATGATTTAATTTATCTTTTAATTAAACAATTAATTAAATCTAGATAGGCATCACAAATTAATCAAATTACATTAATTCCTATCTTAAACCCTTAATTTCAAAAATTGCAAGAAGTGGGTTTAAGGTTTCCATTTATTAATTAATCATAATTACCAAAAATAAGAAAACTGCAAAACCCTAGCATGCCAATTTCGCAGATAAGGGGGTCGAGGCTACGGTTTTCAAAACCCTAGCCAAAAAATCGATTTGGTCATCTCAAAGGGTTTTAATTTCGATAAACCCTTTATCAAATAAAACAGTTACAACAGTTCACAAGAAAAACAAGACATGCTCTGATACCACTGAAAGGTTTTTAGCAATCTATGAACTAGAAATCCTAAGTTCACATGCAACCTAGAATAAGGATCTATGTTTTCTATCAATGAACATATAACAAAATTCCTAAGGCCAACATTTGATTTTCTTCTTGAAGCTAGCAGCAAAAATATCCGGCCTCAAATGTAGTCACACCCAAGCAATGGAGGAGAAAACATAATTCCAGAGAGACATCATGAATGTGGCGCCGATTTTAGGGTTCCCTGGAGGCTCTATTTATAGCCTCCAGGTGGCTACAGTCAAAACCCTAGAGTAGCCCAACTTTGACAAGCCTTTTATCAAATGGACAAGCCTCTTCTAAACCCTAATTAGGGTTTCGAAAATATGAGTGTGCCCACTCATAATTTTCGCCAACCCCAGGTTCCACTGGCCAGCCAATTATTCAACTATTGAATAATTACAAAACCAGACCCTGCACTTTTAATTAATTATATTAATCACTAAATTAATTCCAATTAATTCTAGATTAATTTATAATTAATTAATATAGTTTCTAATTAATATATTATCACTTTAATATATTAATAAACTATTATTTTATTTCTATTGATTTATTAAACATTTAATAAATCAACCTTTCTCTCTACTGAACTTCTGCCAAACCTGCAGCTATGAGGGCAACCCAAATGGACTTTGCTTCAATTAATAAGATAAATACAGTTTATAAGTCATGGCTTGTACACCTAATCCAACAACAAGTACCTATAAACTTGGTTGCAACACCTTGCTATTTTCATCCTATGAAAATTAACTAATCCAATTCATATTAGTCTTACTTCATAGTTGCTCCCACAACTATGATCGACTATGTATATTTAGAATAACAAGATTATTCAAGGATTAAACATGTTAATATGGAACAAAACAAATATTAATGAAAATATCATATCCTATATATATATATATATATATATATATATATATATATATATATATATATATATATATATATATATATATATATATATATATATATATATATATATATATATATATATATATATATATATATATATATATATATATATATATATATATATATATATATATATATATACACACGATACTTTGTTGCTTATATTGTTCCAATATCCAAACACTAAATCCAAATCAAATCTCATAACTAGGAGAAAGAAGTCCTATAGCTCAAGTACGACTCGTCAAGCTTAGAATGGAAATCTCTTGTTTAAAAAGTCGGATGTTACCAAAGACGGGCGCTTTTTTACTTGTTGTGGGTCAATGGCAAGGAATCACATGGATCTAATTTTTGCAAATGTTTACGGTCCTCATGACCCTCATGAAAAAATAATCCTATGGGCAAAACTACTTCAACTTAAGAAATCTATTCATGGTTTATGGGTGTTGTTTGGGGACTTCAATGATGTTAGACATCCTGAAGAAAGATCGAATTCGACTTTCTGCCCTAGGAAGGTTGTGCATTTTAATAAATTTATACAGGAGGAGGTGCTGCACGATTACAACATGGGGGGGGGGGGGGGTCAACGATTTACTTACTTCTGCCATGATGGGGTAAAATTAATTAAGTTTGAGAGGTTCTTGGTGTGTTCTAACTTCCTAGCAAGATTCTCATATATTAAAGTTATAGCCCATCCGCATGAACTTTCTGATCACTGCCCGGTATCATTACTTACTTACGTTGCTGATTTCGGACCTCCTCTGTTTAAATTCTTTAATTCATTGTTGCATAAGGATGGGACTGTAGACTTGGTTAACTCCGCCTGGGATGACTTTAGAGGATTCAGTATAACTGACGCCTTCTTATCGTCGAAACTTCGGCACATAAAAAAGAAATTTAGGAGTTGGCGTAATACTTCCAAACAGGCCGAGACATTGGTATGTTCGAATCTTCGAGCCACGATTAAAAATTTGGAGCGCAAATCGGCACTGTTACCATGGACTGAAGTGGAATGAAACGATCGAAAATAGGCATTGCAGCGTCTGATGGAACTTGAACGATTACATATTACTTACTTACGAAGATCGACCGGATAACCTTCTACTGATAGAGTGGTGGGTGCTACTGACTTATATTATCTCTTCTTTTTTTTTTACCCCGGCCTGGGGAAGGTCATTCAGTTCAGTCAAGTTCATATGCTTTCCAACGTGGGAGCAACGGGAGGTGGTAGCATTCCCCTGGCTTTCCATTTCCAACAAGTCTGGGATAAACTAGAAGACTAACTCCTTCCCCTCCCAAGGCTTCAACAAGGTGTCTATTCCGAGTCTTAAGAGAATGAAGCAGCCCTGGGTGTGAGTGAACTCCCCCAGGAAAGAGGACTAAACCGTAAGTCTCTTCTCTTCTCCGATTACGTTTGACTTTCCTCTGACTACAAGGTAATTTATCAGCTGGAGCAGAAGTGGAAAAACAACACCTTGCATTAGCACCTGCTTTTCCACATCCACTTCAGGGAGAGAGCAAGTATATCATAGCTTTAGGCTTTCGAGCCTTTCTTCCTAGGACGAAGCCTTTACTTGAACCGTTCTTGACTTAAAACAGAAAGCACATGTTAGATGGGTTTTCGATGGAGACAAAAATTCTCGATTTTTCAACAGAGTTAATAGTAACAAAAATCATAGAAACAGAATCCATAGGCTGTCGGGTAATGGTCGTTGGATCGAGGAGGTGGATGACATAAAAAAACAAGATTTTCAGATGCTATCAGGAAAAGTTTAGGGAGCCCCGCTCGATGACAACGCCTAGTGATATCAAGTATTTTAGGCGTTGTTGAGCCCTGTTCTTGATTAAATTATATCAAATATGTCTGGGTATTCTCACTTTTCGTGCCAGGACTTGTTTGGAGAAAAAGGATAGAAACAGGGACTAAAAGTGTACAAAAGGAAAAAGTATGGAAAGAATGAAAAATCAAGAGAACTCGTACGCGTGCCGCGGGAATAAACTATGCGCGACGCGGGCTTAAGGCGGTGGAACACATTTAAATTCCGAAGAAACGGGGAAAGATAAGTACGCGCGCCGCGGATTTCACTTCTGCGCGGCGCGGTTGCGGGAAATTTGCAAGTATAAATAGATGCATTTCCAGCCGAAAACCCTAGCAAAGACCGGGTGTAAACATCGACCTTGAAGCTCTTTGACTCCAGGATTTCATTTCAGCAAGCTCATAATTGGTATTTTATGTTTTTGACTTCAATTTCATTTTAATAGTAAGTAGTTTTGTAGCTAAAGTCTTTGGGAGTGACAACCATTGACTTTGAGCACTTAGGTTTCTGTTTTAGAAACATTTTGGTTATTTTTTTGTGATTGGAATTCAGTTTGGTGAATGAAAAGCATTTGGTTATATTTAATCTTAGCTTTTCGGTGTTTTGGATGTTTGTGTTTGGTTTGTTTGATTGATTGTGTTTTTTGGATATTGTTTTGGACCTTGTTAGGACTGTTCTTCTTAGCTGAAATCAGTAGCTAATTAGGTTATTTGGTAAGCATTAAACCTTGGCTAGTAACTGTTCCATAGGACTTTAACTAGTGGTAGTTTATGCTTTGCTTGGTTTGGCTAGTTTGGATGTCTTTGATTGCTTCTTATTCAGAGATGTACTTCTGATTTCAGAAAGTGACTAGGTCATTTGGACATAGCTTAGCTTGGCTTGAGTGTTGAGCATTGTCTCATTTGCTAGTGATAGGAAAATAGAAACCAGATCCTCCGACTATAGCTGTGACACTATTAGTTGGTAATCTCTCATCTAGTCTAACCACGAAGCTCCTGTGGATCGACCCTGACTACCGCTATACTTGTGTGTGTGTTAGGTTTTCTCTTATTTTTGACCGCACGACGACCTTTGCGCGTGTCAAATTTTGGCGCCGTTGTTGGGGAGCGGTGAGCTTAGGTTAGGTGAGTAGTAGGAACTGTTTCTTGCTTTTTGAAACTTCATTTTGGTTTTTGATTTTTTTTTATTTTTGTGGGTGTGTTGCACTAGTGCATGCGTACCCGCAGGGGAAAGCAATTATCCCCATTGCAGTTTGATTCTGAAATTGAGCGTACTGCGCGAAAACTCCGTGCCCGTAGGCGTTTAAGCATCATGAATTATAGTCAAGTTAGCAGTGGTCCGGTTAGTGTTGCCCAGGATCTGTCAGGAGAGGCAACGGGGATGTTCTCTATTCCCCTATTATCAGAGTTTCAATTTGGGAGCACGAGTGCTTCTGGTGGTGCAGTTTCAGCCCCTGCACCTATACCATCATGCACTCCACCATCTATCCCACCATTTACACCCGCTTCTCAACCACAATCCACCAATCCCTTTACTTCTGCTATGACTTGGGGAGAGCCGACCCGAGATGGCACCCCAGCTCCTAGACAGCATACACCAATATCCCAACCACAACCAGCCCTCTTTAAACCTCAACCCACATACCAAACAACACAACCTATACACTTTCAACCACCGCCTCAGCCGCGATACCATCACCCAGAGACGGAGGAAGTGTATGACGAGGAAGATGAAGGATGGGTGCCACCGGCACCAGAACCACAATGGAACCGAGGTCGGGGACCTCTGAGAAGAACACCACAATATCCACCACCAGGTCAGCGGGAGTACAATGATCATCTTTACGATAACCCCGCTCAACCTTTACATTTTGCACAACCGAGACGGCAATCGGTTGCATAACATTTCCAACCGCGGGAATATGATGACTCATCGCCGATCTATATTCCTGATAACATAGATTCGCAAGTAGAGATTAGACCTCAGTTATTAGGAATATTACCAGAATTCAGAGGGTATAAGCAGGATGATCCCTATAATCATTTATATGAATTCTTAGCGATCGCTAATGCTAACAACCCCAGAAATACAAATAGAAATATTTTTAGGCTTAGACTGTTTCCGTTCACTCTTAAGGATAAAGCCAAATATTGGTTCACATCGTTGCCATCAAACACTACGTGGGATCAGCTCAAGGCAAAGTTCCTTCAGGAATTTTATCCAGCGAGCAAAACAACTGAAATCAGAAGAGTTATCCAGGATTTCCAGCAGAAGCCTGGAGAAGCTTTTCATGAAGCCTTTGACAGACTGAAGGAGTTGTTGCGATCTTGTCCACATCATGAGATTCCCAGGTGGCAGTTGGTCAAGCTGTTCTTCGAAGGAGTCAGCGAGACACACCAGGCCATGATAAATGCCTCATCCAGTGGGACATTTATGTGGCAGGACCCAGAAGAAGCCTGGCAATTTTTGGAGCAGTTGAGCAATGGCTCCAAAGCAAACTTTTCCACCAGGAAAACTGTAAGTACGGCGGCAGCAGTAGGAGTCGATGCTGATTGGAAAAAGGAAGTGAAAAAGGAAATCAGTGAACTAAACAAGAAGTTTGACAGACTTATGTCAACATTACAGAATGGACCGCCAAGTGCATCACAAGCAGGTCAAGGAGGACCTAAGACTCACGAGGCAAATCAAGTTTATGGCCAGGGTCAAGGACAGTACAACAATGGACGACCCTACAGGCCATACAACCAGGGACAGCAACAAAACTTTAGGCAAAACAATTATCAGGGTCAGTCGACTAGCCAGCCTAGAAACAATCAGCCTGCGAACAATGGAAATGGAAACAACAACAACAGGAGTCCCAATAATGCCAATAATAACGCTCCAGGGACCCAAGAAGAGATGATAGCAAAGATGTATGATATGGTCACAGCGACACAACAACAATCTCAAGCGAACGCAAAGGCCATCGCAAATATGGAGAGACAAATAGGTCAAATGGCTACAGACCAGCAAAAGAGAGATAGTGGCAAGTTGCCAAGTGCTACTGAAGTCAATCCTACGCATAATCAGCGTCCAGGAAAGGAACAAGTCAACACGGTTGAATCAGGAAGGCGAAAGGTCACTGTGGAGGACTTGTTCGAAGTTGGGAGTGAAATGAGACCAGGGGAAGAAGCAAAGGCTTTAGAAAGCAAGGAAAGAAAAGAAGGAGGAGTTCCGGTTGAGAATGGCACTCAACCAGAAATAGATAAAGAAGTCCAAAAGGAAGAACAACCAACAATAGCAGGGATCAACCAGAAGAAGAAGAATAAGAAAAAAAAGAAGAAGCAGGAAGCAACCAGATCAACGGGACCCTTAATGAATCAGCCCCTATGGGACGAGCTTAAGGATGCCCCTGAAGACACAAGGATTCTGCAAAAGATGTGTGAACAAAATGGGAAGAGCAAGGCACCTACACCAAAAACGGTGAGATTGACTGTGAGAGCCAGCGAGGCATTATTGGGAACATTACCCAAAAAGGAAAAGGATCCCGGATCACCATTGATCACTACAACTGTAGGGGACGTGGTTATTCGGAACACCCTATTAGATTTGGGAGCAAGTGTTAACATCTTGCCAGGATACCTGTACGACAAGTACAAAAACGAAGAAATTGAGCCAGCAGAGGTTGTACTGCAGCTGGCTGACCAATCAACTAAGGTATCTAGGGGAAAGTTAACAAACGTCATAGTCAAAGTAGGGGACTTTTTCTATCCCGTAGATTTTCTAGTCATGGAATATGAGAGTCCGGACGATGCGCCTGCGCTCATCTAGGGCGTCCATTTTTAGCTACTGCTGGGTCAGTGATCGATTGCAAGACTGGAGATATGGATATTTTCTTCGGGACCAGGAAAAGAAGATTGAATATGTTTGGGAACCCGATATCACTACCTTCAGAGGAAAATGGCAAACCGGCAGACAGGAAAACATTAATGGAGCCAGGAATCAGGAGCAAAGAAAAGATATGGACACGTACGGGAGAGGGAGGAAAAGAGGAAATCTTAAAGGAAACCAAGGACCACCCGTTGTCCGCCATAGACAAGGAACAACTGCTGGACATGCTAGAAATGATGGAAGCAAGGCATCAGCAATATGAAAGAGAATCTAGAAAACGAGAGGCAAATGTCTTCGAGCTCTTGAAATCTCAACAACAATGGATCAGTGGTGTGAGTGATCGGATGACCCAACTCACATCCCTTATGACAATGATGGCCAATAATTTCATGCCAGAATACCAGCAAATGCCATCAAGAGGTCAAGAAGAAGAAGAAGGGTCAGTTTAGGAGCAGTACGTCTGGCTGAAGACGTTAAACTTAGCGCTTGTTGGGAGGCAACCCATCGTGTCATAAGTTAGGATATATTTCTTAAAATAAAATACAAAAAATACATCAATCTTTTTACAGGTACTAGTGGTTTGAAATAAGTGTGGGGTCATTTGAGAAATTTTGAAATTTTTGAAATCCACGCCGCGGATATGGGAAGTACGCGACGCGGGATCGTAAACCAACCCGATGCGCAGGGGTTGATTTGGTGACACGCGCGCCGCACAAAGTGAAAACCCGCGACGCGGTAAATGATCAGTCGGTTTTTCTCCTTTATAAGGCGAATCGCGGCTCGCACGACCCACATACGACTCGGAGCTCTGGTGATTGAAATTTTCTTGCAATTTTTTCTTGCTCATTTTGTTCCCACTACCAAGGTATGCCATTCTAACTATCTATTACTCGTTAAAACTAGCGATTAGGTAGTTAATTTTAGTGATTTGCCCCAAATAGCTCAAACTTAGAATCACCAATGCTAGCCTAGAGGGTGTTTGTTTTGCCGAATGGAGACCCTAGATGAGCTAGTCGGTACCTAGGCTACCTTGTGGTATGATTAAATTGAGATTTAGCAGGTTAAAATGAGGATTTGATTCGGAGTTTTGAAACAGCCGCACGCTGCGCCGCGCCCTTGCTCTTGGGCCGCGCCGCGGTGCGGCTGGGAAGACAAGGACTGATTTTGCAAAAAAAAATTTGTGGATATATTTTCTTTTTGCAGATGATGTTCAGAATGGAGCACGCTTTCCTCCAGTTCCCCGCGGAGCTGGCCAGTTCTGTTGAGTATACCTCGCGGAGGGATGCTTTGAGGAGTCGCCGGGTGTTAGAGGCGACGGTCATTGATCGAGATATTCTTAGAGACGCAGGGCTCTGGGGTGCGATCGAGCCGTTCTTACATCGCACCTGGACCCACGAGGAGGCGTCATTCACGTGCAGAGGTTGGGACCGGATCATGGCCACCACTGACGAGGATGTGGTCTACACGGAGCTTCTCCTGGAGTTCCTGTCTACGGTCCATTTCGCTCCCAGGGCGGGAGACCCGCGTTCCAGGCTCATACGTTTTCGTTTGGGAGGTGAGCACAGGGAGTGCAACCTCCGGGAGTTTGGGAGGCGCACAGACATCTACACTGCCGCGGACCTCCAGCACCGATATTTCACCCGGTTCTTCGGGTCCTGCATTCAGGGGGAGCCGGAAAGGGCTCTCAATATGGAGGTTTGGGCACCACTGTCCAACGTCAGGTACGAGGCGGGGACCTCGAGGGAGAGCCACCTACGCGATCCACTCCACCGCCTCATGCACCGGATCGTCTCCACCTCCATCATGCAGCGAGAGGGAGGCGAGAAGGTGTCGGGGGACGATGTGACATTTTTGTGGGTTCTCCTCGACCCGTCCCGGTTCCTCCACCTCCCTTTCGCCCTTGCGACCGCTCTCTCCACCCACTCTACCGACGCCTCCACCAGCAGTCCACTAGCCAGGGGGTATTTTATTACCCGCCTGGCCCGTTCCTATGGCATCCTTACTGCCCCCGTGGCAGCTTCTTTGACTGCTCTGCCTCCATCGCGCACTACAGCACGCACCTTGGAGAGGATGCGGCTCATTGAGCTGCAGCGTCCAGGGCAGTACATCCGGGCACCTACCGAGCCTCTTCAGGCACCCCAGCCTGCGTATGCTCAGCCTGGCAGGAGACGTAGGAGGCCAGAGCCAGTGCCAGAGCCCGCAGCCCCGACAGAGCCACATCAGGAGGACCTGGCAGCCAGGGTTGCCAGGATCGAGGACCAGCTCGAATGGATCGGGGAGGTAGTTATTCAGATCGCATCAGCGCAGGGCCAGCACACCCGACCATTCCCAGCCAGAGCCCATGATCATGAGGCCGGACCCTCCAGGTCGCCTGGTAGTGATTGATGTATCTTTTTCTTTCTTCTTTTTATTTTTTTTGGAATATATGTACAAACTTATGACACATCTTTCTGTATATTTTTTTGTTCATGTTTTATTTCTGTCATGTGTGTTTTTAATGTGTTTGTTGAGTGATGCATGATATACCAATTTGAGAAGGAGTTGTCTCATACAAGTGTGGGGTCACCGTGCCCCCTCCACTTGTCTCGACCACCGGCGTGTTTACTGTAGCGCTACAACTCCAATATACGAAATCAAGGATCCATTTGTACGCATTTATACTTGTGATATTGAGCACCAAGCAGTCTATCGTCCAAAAAGGGGTAACTCTTTCTCCCTTGTTCTAAAAATAATTTTTGTACAACGGGGACGTTGTACGATTTTAAGTGTGGGGTTTGGACGGTCGAAAGAGAATTTTTGAAATTTTTTGCAGAAATGATCAATTTTTCAAATTTTTAGCAAACTTTTTCAAAATTTTTAATAAATTGCAATTTTGAAATGAATGGTTTGTGATTGTGATAGCATTAGTATTTTTCAAGAAATACTGCTTAGTTGTGATCATGCTATTAGTTAGTTAAATAAGTTGAGTTTTACGAGTCTAGAAGATTGAGCTGTTTTAAGATTGGAATTTAGGAAGGAAAAGTCAATCTGTGGCCTTTGTTGTTCGAGCCGGTAGGTCTAAAATGGGTGGGCCTTATGCACCTTATCACCTAAGATCGTCTGGTCTGGGATGGTATTTCTGAAAGCTCGCTACACGGACAACATCGAAAGTCATGGACAATTCCTTAATGGCCTTTAGAATCTGAATGAGTAAGTACATTTCATTGTGGACAGAAAGTTTGTAATCAAGGGTTCTCTAGAAAGCCATGAATTCCAAAGAACAAGTCAATTATGTTTTTGCGAACTATTCCACTCTAACTCAAAGAGCAATAAACTTTGAAACTGAACACAGTCAGAAATTGTTTGATTCTCTATTATAAGTTGTTAAAAACTCTCTTGCTTGGGGACAAGCAAGGCACAAGTGTGGGGTGTTTGACAACGCCTAGTGATATCAAGTATTTTAGGCGTTGTTGAGCCCTGTTCTTGATTAAATTATATCAAATATGTCTGGGTATTCTCACTTTTCGTGCCAGGACATGTTTGGAGAAAAAGGATAGAAACAGGGACTAAAAGTGTACAAAAGGAAAAAGTATGGAAATAATGAAAAATCAAGAGAACTCGTACGCACGCCGCGGGAATAAACTATGCGCGATGCGGGCTTAAGGCGGTGGAACACATTTAAATTCCGAAGAAACGGGGAAAGATAAGTACGCGCGCCGCGGATTTCACTTCTGCGCGGCGCGGTTGCGGGAAATTTGCAAGTATAAATAGATGCATTTCCAGCCGAAAACCCTAGCAAAGACCGGGTGTAAACATCGACCTTGAAGCTCTTTGACTCCAGGATTTCATTTCAGCAAGCTCATAATTGGTATTTTATGTTTTTGACTTCAATTTCATTTTAATAGTAAGTAGTTTTGTAGCTAAAGTCTTTGGGAGTGACAACCATTGACTTTGAGCACTTAGGTTTCTGTTTTAGAAACATTTTGGTTATTGTTTTGTGATTGGAATTCAGTTTGGTGAATGAAAAGCATTTGGTTATATTTAATCTTAGCTTTTCGGTGTTTTGGATGTTTGTGTTTGGTTTGTTTGATTGATTGTGTTTTTTGGATATTGTTTTGGACCTTGTTAGGACTGTTCTTCTTAGCTGAAATCAGTAGCTAATTAGGTTATTTGGTAAGCATTAAACCTTGGCTAGTAACTGTTCCATAGGACTTTAACTAGTGGTAGTTTATGCTTTGCTTGGTTTGGCTAGTTTGGATGTTTTTGATTGCTTCTTATTCAGAGATGTACTTCTGATTTCAGAAAGTGACTAGGTCATTTGGACATAGCTTAGCTTGGCTTGAGTGTTGAGCATTGTCTCATTTGCTAGTGATAGGAAAATAGAAACCAGATCCTCCGACTATAGCTGTGACACTATTAGTTGGTAATCTCTCATCTAGTCTAACCACGAAGCTCCTGTGGATCGACCCTCACTACCGCTATACTAGTGTGTGTGTTAGGTTTTCTCTTATTTTTGACCGCACGACGACCTCTGCGCGTGTCACTCGACACGACCTAAAGTCACTAATCCTTCCTTCCAGACCATTAATGTTGAAAAGGATGCAGATTTGGAATCTCCGATCTCTTTAGAAGAGGTTGAAATGGCGACATGGGAATGTGGTAGTGATCGGGCCCCGAGACTGGATGGCTTTACACTTAATTTTATCAAAACCTTTTGAGAAACTATGAAAGGGGACATTATGCGTTTTGTTCAACATTTCGAAGAATTTGGCACCTTCGCAAAGGGGTGAAACTCTTCGTTTATCACGTTGGTGCCCAAGATAAAAGATCCTATCACATTGAGTAATTATCATCCCGTAAGTCTTATTGGGTGCATGTACAAAATTATTTCCAAATTACTCGCGTTACGTTTAAAAAGGGTGATCGGAGATATCATAGGTGAAGAGAAAACGACATATGTTGAAGGGAGAAACATCCTTGATGGGCCTCTCATCATAAAAAAAGTATACTCATGGGCGAAAAGGGCTAAAAATAAGTTATTATTGTTTAAATTCGACTTCGATAAAGCATTCGAATCGATCAATTGGGGGTACCTAGACTTCGTTCTCAATCAAATGGGTTTTGGCGACAAATGGAATTTGTAGATTAGTGGGTGCTTATGATTGTCATGGGAATTAGTATTAGTTAACGGTGCTCCCACACCTGAGTTTGACATATCGAAAGGAGTGAGACCTGGGATCCCCTCTGCCCTTTCCATTTCATAATAGCCTTGGAAATGACAATATTTCTCTCTCCACGTCTCGAACTAAAGGCATTTATAAAGGAATTTATATCCCGAACAATGGTCTGATCCTTTCCCATTTATTCTATGCGAACAACGCATTATTTGCAGGTGAACGGTCTCAAATTAATATGAAAAACCTTGCTAGAGTTCTTAGATGTTTCTATGTTGTGTCCGGTTTAAAAGTTAATTTTTCAAAATCCAAAGTTTATGGTAGGCGGGGACATTGGGAGAGGTGCCAATATTCTTGGTTGTGAGGCGGGATCACTCCCTTTCAAGTATCTCGAGGTTCCTATAGGTGCCAATATGAGCTTAAAGAAAAATTTGAAACCTATAATAGATCGGTTAAACTCTAAGCTATCATCTTGGAAAGTTCGTTCATTGTCGTTGGTGGAAGACTTACGCTCATCAAAGCAGTTCTTGGTAACTTACCCACTAACTACCTCTCATTATTTAAAGCTCTGATAGGGGTCATAAACCAACTCGAACGTATAAGGAGAAAGTTCCTTTGTGGGGGGGGGGGGTAGTGAAGATAATCAGAAAATTTCTTGGATTGCATGGGACAAGGTTGTAGCTTCCAAGGAAAATGGTGGGATCGGGGCTAGTTCGTTGAGATCGCTCAACATTGCTTTAATGGTGAAATGGTGGTGGCGATTACGAAAAGCACCGCCCGCTCTTTGGAGTCAGATTGTAACTGGGATACATAACCTTGAACGTAAGCCTCCGGATAAATTGTCTAACAGGTCCATTGCAGGTGTTTGGAATAATATTGCGTGTACTGGTAAGGAGTTGACCAAAGTCGGCCTTAATTACAACCAAATTCACGAAGCTGGATGGAACAGATGTATGGATGTGTAAACTAGTGGCTGATGGACAATACACGGTAAAATGTCTAAGAGATGAGATCAATAAAAGTCTTCCAATTAATCTTAATTGTGATATCATCAAATGGTTGAAGTAGATTCCATTAGAAGTATCATGTTTTATTTGGAAATTCAAAATGGGTGGCATTCCAACAAAGGCAGACTTGACTCGTAGGGGGGGTTAACCTTCCTTCTACGGATTGTATTTATGCAATAGAGGGCCTAGACATCAGGACCATGTGCTAGTGGGTTGCAGGTTTGTGAAAACCATTTGGGTGGACATTGGGAAATGTTGTGAAGCTTGATTGGACGAACCAAACACGGTGGAGGAACTCCTAAGCTTGGCTGATAGTTGGGGTAGATGTCCGAAAAAAGGCGTGTGCTGTTACTTATAGTTTATGGTACATTATGGAGTATATGGCAGGCTCGGAATGAGAGGATTTGTTGTCAATAGAAGTCTTCTGATTACTCTTAGTTTTGATAGCATCAAATGGTTGAAGGAGATTCCATTCAAAGTATCATGTTTCATTTCGAAAGTCAAAATGCGTGGCATTCCAACAAAGGCAGACTTGACTCGCAGGGGGTTAACCTTCCTTCCACGAATTTTGATTTGTGCAATAGTGGGCTTGAAAATCGGGACCATGTGCTAGTGGGCTGCAGGTTTGCTAAAAGCATTTGGGTGGACGTCGGGAAATGGTGTGAAGCTCGATTGGACGGACCAGACACGGTGGAGGAACTCCTAAGCTTGGTTGATAGTTGGGGCAGATGTCCGGAAAAAGGCGTGTACTGTTAATTATAGTTTATGGTACAATATGGAGTATATGGTAGGCGCGGAATGAGAGGATTTTCTATAAAATAGATGTCTTCCAATTAATCTTAGTTGTGATAACATCAAATGGTTGAAGGAGATTTCATTGAAAGTATCATGTTTCATCTGGAAAGTCAAAATGGGTGGCATTCCAACAAAGGCGGACTTGACTCACAAGGGGGTTAACCTTTCCTCACGGATTGTGATTTGTGCAACAGCGGGCCTGAAAATCGGGACCATGTGCAAGGGGGCTGCAGGTTTGCTAAAAGCATTTGGGTGGATGTTGGGAAATGGTGTAAAGCTCGATTGGTCGGCCCAGACACAGGGGAGGAACTCCTAAGCTTGGTTGATAGTTGGGGTAGATGTCTGAAAAAAGGCGTGTACTGTTAATTATAGTTTACGGTACATTATGGAGTATATGATAGGCTCGGAATGAGAGGATTTTCTGTCAATAGAAGTCTTTCGATTAATCTTAGTTGTGATAGCATCAAATGGTTGAAGGAGATTCCATTGAAAGTATCATGTTTCATCTGGAAAGTCAAAATAGGTAGCATTTCAGCAAAGGCGGACTTGACTCACAG
The DNA here is from genome assembly GCA_023525715.1 of Cichorium intybus. NCBI lineage: Eukaryota > Viridiplantae > Streptophyta > Magnoliopsida > Asterales > Asteraceae > Cichorium > Cichorium intybus. Next base: position 60,702,702 of record CM042011.1, read on the forward strand.
GGGGGTTAACCTTCCCTCCACGGATTGTGATTTGTGCAACAGTGGGCCTAAAAATCGGGACCATGTGCAAGTGGGCTGCATGTTTGCTAAAAGCATTTGGGTGGACATCAGGAAATGGTGTGAAGCTCGATTGGACGGACCATACACGGTGGAGGAACTCCTAAGCTTGGTTGATAGTTGGGGTAGATGTCTAGAAAAAAGGCATGTGCTGTTAATTATAGTTTACGGTACATTATGGAGTATAAGGAAGGTTCGAAATGAGAGGATTTTCTGTCAATCTCAGCCCTCAACAAGGGGTGATGATCAGATCAAGGCGAACGTGTTGAATTGGATTAAGCACAGGAGTAATAAGCATAAATTGAGTTGGTTAGGATGGAATTTGACTCTTCTCTTATGTGTATAGATAATTAGATGTGTCGGTGTTTTTTCGGCCTTACATCTCTTGCAGGTCTGATCTTGGAGTTTGTACATATATACGTTTTGGTTTCTAATAATAACGTTTGCCTTTTAAAAAAAATGGCAATAGCCTAACATCATATACTCCAAAACGATATTCACTTTTCGAATGGCAGTATAAATAAGCAAACCTATTGCCAAACCTTAATTTGCTTGAAAATCAATATTTTTTGGTTTTGTCAAAAAAGGTTTTTTTTTTATTTTTTTTATTTAGGTTTTTTTTGAACCGACAAATCTATCATACTCCTACTCCTACTCTAATTCACCTATAATCCACATATTCTCCTTAGTACTTCAAGATTAAAGGACAACGACTTACCACTTGGCCATGAGGCCATTGGCTATATTTTTTTAGGTAAAGCTATTTCCAGAACTGTTTTCAAAACATTACGTGTCGGAAAAAAAGTCGTCTCACAAACTTTCTGTATTTCAATATCCACTGCACAAATTTGGTAATCATTGCTATATATGTGAAAAGTAAATCAACTTCCTGTATCATGATGATCACCTCCCATTTTTGGTATTTCTGTGATGAGTTCTTATGCTTTTCTAAGGTAAACAAAATTGGTTAGCATAATAAGTACGATGAACAAAGCTGATAACAACTTATACAATTTTCTCTGTAAAAAACAACAAAAAATGGACACAGACAAAAACAATAATCCATCCCATGTCCTAAAAATGTGGGTTGGACAGATGGGCATGGCTCTTTTGGTAAACGACAGTGCATGAAAGCTACAATTGTTCCCTTAAATTCTGGATACAACACTTGGCAATGATATTTTGTTTTTTAAAATATATAAACTCTTAAAGTTCAACTTTAATAAATGTAAACATGATATTCAAAAATGAATTTGCATATGGTTTAACAGGAAAGTTTACATAAAGTAGGGCTTTTGATCTTATTTACCCTTTTAATATTGGTCCTTACCAATCTTATGCATGGACTGATGTTCATTCATGGCAGATGGGATTTTAAAAAATTACAATTTCATTAGTAAACATCTTAAACGGTCCATACGGAGAAGTTACATATTTACATCTTACTTTTATATAGGTAATTACTTTGCTATAGGATCATGACAATAGTCAATAGTAACTTGAATCGACAAATAAATCTGGATTTTAAGTCGTAAATTGTTTGATTGCATTCACATTATAACTGCCCTAGTGCAAAAAAACAAAAAATCCCCAAGATGTATAACGAAATCCTAAAGCTTGCCCAAGGAAATAAACTACCTTCCTAATTACACTTTGGCACTTGATTTTTGTGATTTGTTTACGATAAATTAAAATCAAATTAGACTTTGACACTTGATTTTTGCAATTGGGTTTTGCTAGTTGAATATTAATCTATAGATTAAAAACCGTGGACTCCTATGGTTTCGTGCCATACGGATCCACTTCAGGTAATTGGATCCACTTTCGGGTTATGTTCTTCGGGTTTTCGCGGGTCCTTGCTAACATATCTGATCCGCTTCCTTCTTCTTTTCGTTGTTGTCTTTTCTTTGTCTGTTTTCAGTCCTTCCACTGAATGTTTTTCCACTTCGTCACTTTTGTTAATATTTATTTTAGTTGTTGAGTTTTAGTGTTTTGATTTTGGGTTATTAAATTTGATTTTCGTTTTGTGAATTTTTGTTATAAAATAGCAACATTTTTGACATCTAATGGATCATTGCTAATACACTAGAGACTAGGATTAAAAAGAATAAAACTGCTCATCTATAAATATTATTATAAAAGGAACATTATCTAACTATATATATTCATTTGATACCTCCGTCTTTTCAATTTCATTTTCAATTAATACATTAAATATTTTATTATTCTACTTATAATATCAACTCTTTATTTTTCAACATAATATAAGTAATTTGTTAATTTAAATATAATGCTAAATCTAAAATATAAATCGAATATTGTTCATTTGAAACCCCCACTATATAGTTATTAATCTAATATGTTTATTTGAATCAATGAATTTAAAATTTCAACTATGACTACAATATTTTTATTAAATAAATTCAAATATATACTTATATTGTTGATAAATTTAAAAATATCATATTAAATAAATAACTTATCATGTTAATTAAATGTTGTATAGAATCGAGATAAATATTTTTTCTAACGAAACAACTCAATTTTTGAGGCCATATTTTTACTTATATATACAAAGATATTTTAGATTGTGTTATTTTTTATTACAAGTTAAAAAAGTAAAATGAAAAAGTACAACTAACATAATTAAATAAATAAATGGATTAAAAAACTTTAGAATTCTATTAAGATATTTACAACCTTCGAATCATTTATAATATCACATTTTTAAATGTTTTAGTATTAATAATTTTTAATAATAGTAGTTTTTAAGAATCTTTTGTAACATTTTAAATGTAATAATAAGTGGTAGCTAAAAAACAATAATTATCGTCGATATTTTAAATAATCATCATGATCAAAATTAATATATTGTCAAATAAGTAACTTTTAAATTAATTAATCATAACAATTGACAATAGTTAAAAGTAATATTAAATCAAAAATTATGCTCAATTTAATTAATACACAAGCTGCTGATAAAGTTCATTAAGTAATATTAGTCAAAGTAGTTACAATTGTATATATCAACTTAGTATTAGAATTATTATTTCATAGTTAATGTAATGACATAATCATTTTCAGCAACATATTTGTTAAAAATTTAACTACGTAACGTTCACTTGCGCAAGGTGCGAGTATTCGCCTAGTTTATATATAATCAATAGCATAACTGCGGTGGAATCAACCCGTTTCATGAGCTCTTTGCAACAAGCTAATTCGTTGCTAATTTTGTCACTATATCTCTCACTATCATTTAGCCATAAAGGTTTTCTCGTTTACCTAATTCTGTCGTTGTTGGCCTTTAGCAACGAATTTCCTAGTGACAACATCTGTTTCTAGAAGTGCTTGAAGATAATGGCTGGTTCAATGACATATATGTAAGATGCTTAACACTAATATAAACAAATAAATAATACATTCAAAAAATAAGTTAAAATAATAAACCCTCATGTAGATGTCATGACACCTTCACTTAGACATCTAGTTACCGATTTTGGATCCCACATTGATATATGTTACTAGTTTGTCAGTTTTTTCCGGCCTTATCAATTAAGTCGGTAGCGTAAACACAAATACATAAGAGCCAATTAAGTCGGTAGTGTATTACTACTTTTCTTTGTTCCGGAATCCTAAAAAGATTATTGGGAGTCTAGAAGCATTTAGAAGAAGATTTTTGTGGGGAAATTATAGTGATTGTAAGAAAATTCATTAGGTTGCTTGGGATGTTGTTATTAGACCAAAGGAGAAGGGTGGCATTGGAATCAATTGTCTTGAAGAAACGAATATCTCATTGTTGACTAAACGGTTATGGCACGCCAAGAGTCAATCTACGAGCCTTTGGTCCTCGTGCATTAAGGCTTTACATCGTATCCGTGACATTGATGGGACATCGACAAAGGCTAAAAAAGTACTTCCGGGGGCTTGGCTGTCCATTACGCAAGTTGTTGAGGATCTTGATAAATGGAGTATTTGTCTTAATAATGCTTTGTTAGAGATCTCAGGATGGGGGATAGAACTCACTTTTGGAAAGACTCTTGGTTAAATAACATTGCTCTAAAATATGCATTTTTGAAATTATATGCCCTTGAGTCCAATAAAAATTGTTTCGTTTTGGAGAAGGCCTGATCAGATTAGGACTCAAAGTAATTGGTGCTGGAAAAGACCCTTAAGAAGAGGAGCTGAACAAGTCGAGCTACATGAACTTTGTAGCCTCATCAATAATGTCTCCTACTCTAACAAATCGGACAGGTAGTCATGGAAGTATAACTCTAATGGTGTATTCTCGATCCTTGAGATCGGTGATTGGCACTCATAAATGGAATTACTCTGGATCGAAGTTCTCTTGGATACATTCCATCCTGTTGAAGGTAAACTGCTTTTTATGGCGTTTTGTGAAGAATCGAATTCCTTTAGTCGAAAATCTTGTCATTCGTGGAGTGAAGTTGGACAATCAATATTGTCCTTGCTGTGGTTCTGTCCTTGAAAGCCTCGATCACCTTTTTTTTATTGTGTTTTCATTCGTGATTTGTGGAGTCGCATTTCATCTTGGTCCAAGGTCTTCGGTCAGCTTCCAATCAATCTTGTGTCCTTCATTGATATGGTCGGCTGCAACGGGATGCCTTTGAATGCTAAAAAGCTAAAATCGGCTCTTATGTATGCGTCTATTTGGTTAATTTTGAAGACGATAAATGATAAGCTCTTCAAACAAATTCCCATCAACATCGGTAAAATGGCGGAGAAGGTTCAATTATGTGTTTTTAGTTGGCACAAATTTCGTGATAACTATCGCTTTAGTTGGAATGTAATCCTCTAAATTGTTTGATGTAACTTTGTCTTTTTTCCGGTAGCTTGTTGCTAGCTTTTTTAATGATATCCTCCGTTCTAAAAATAAAAAACATATCTGGATATTACTAAATGATAAATGACTTCAAATCCAAAGTTCGTTATTATGATATATTAGCGATATGATATAATTAAATAAAGAAAAAAACGATAAGAGATTATAACTAAACAAGTTATGAAAACGCAAAACCCGTACACAATGAATGGTATTATTTTTTGATTTTTTTCATAAAATATTCTTTCACTAAAAAAACCTATAGAAAATAGAAAATGCTCTACCAATAGATCTATTTTGATACATAATTTATTTGCGATCTTGAAGCTTTTACAAAATCATCACGTCACATTTAAAGACAAAAGTGATGGGCTAAAGCAATTCCATTTAGATGATCACCACGTTTTGGGACGGTCCCTTGATAAAGCGGCGTCTATTGGTCACAACTTCGTAATTATTATTTAAAATGGTCCTACGAATTAGTAATTACTATATTCTTCTCCGCTTTACGAGCATCCTTTACCCCCCAGTTTTTCCGGTGAACATGACAAGAATGTTATCTGTTCATTTGCTCCTTATCCATTTCTCGTCCTTTCGTGGTGGCCCTTGGCCAACATCAAACCTTTGATATTGAGCTTGCTTCCATTTATACCATATACCAACCATCTAATAAAGTAAAAAGTAGACACAAAAGAGCATATCAAAGTTGCCGTGAAAACTCTCGTGCTTGAGAGCTCTGAGCTCTAGCGGATCCAGAACAAAATCTCAGCGGTTGCATACAATATTTTAGAGTTAGCACAACGAAAAATTTATACTACGATTAAAAAAAGTTCAAAAATTTTACACTACGTCGGATAATTTGAGGGGTAGCACGTGTTTCAGGGTAGCACGTGTTACCCCTCAAATTATCCGACGTAGTGTAAAATTTTTGAACTTTTTTTAATCGTAGTATAAATTTTTCGCTGTGCTAACTCTAAAATATTGTATGCAACCGCTGAGATTTTGTTCTGGATCCGCTAGAGCTCAGAGCTCTCAAGCACGAGAGTTTTCACGGCAACTTTGATATGCTCTTTTGTGTCTACTTTTTACTTTATTAGATGGTTGGTATATGGTATAAATGGAAGCAAGCTCAATATCAAAGGTTTGATGTTGGCCAAGGGCCACCACGAAAGGACGAGAAATGGATAAGGAGCAAATGAACAGATAACATTCTTGTCATGTTCACCGGAAAAACGGGGGGGGGGGGGGGGGGGGGGGTAAAAGTATCACCCCTACCTTGTTATGCACAGAAGATGATAACGAAACCAGATGACCTAGAAGGTTTTCAGGCTGAAAACCTTCTAGGTCATCTGGTTTCGTTATCATCTTCTGTGCATAACAAGGTAGGGGTGACACTTTTAATCACTCTATTATATGACTCGTACAAACCCTTTTCATCTTTGTGTAATCAATCATATGGATTACTTATATTAAGGAAAATGAAAATGCAAGTTTTTCATAAAAAATCTAATGGATTTTGATGGTTCTACACCTAAGCTTAGGTATATAACAGCCACATATTCACTTTTCCATATATATATATATATATATATATATATATATATATATATATATATATATATATATATATATATATATATATATATATATATATATATATATATTTATAGGACCAGGATCAAATATATCCTGGCAAGTATTGTGTAACCTTGAAACTCAATATGGACCACTAATTTAAAACACATTATTTTAAGAATGACTTATCTGTTCATTTAGAATATTGTTGTTTTATGTAAAATATATTTTATTCTTTCCAGAATTGTTACAATTTTTTAGATTCTTATTGTTGTGATGTAAATTTTTCAGTAATTTGGTCATAATTGAAACAATTCATTACATTCTTGTTGTTTTGATGTACAAAATTTAGTTTATTCTTTTAAGAATGGTAAGAACTCATTCTATCAAGAACTTATTCTGTTAAGAATGTGTTTTTTTCATTCTTACGAGAATGAAATCTGATGGCCTGGATTTGGTTACAAGGTAACACAATAATTGTCATTATTATTATAAGCTAACCCTATATATATATATATATATATATATATATATATATATATATATATATATATATATATATATATATATATATATATATCTATACCATACTATAAACCATATATAAATTACAACCCCTTTAAGCATATTAGTCTTAATTTTTAAGACAGTACAAGTATCCAATGCATTCCTTCTATACCCGTATACTTTTGCGTTTGACACGTAACTCCACAAAATGCAACCCACACGGATTGCCAGCATGTCATTGTTTATTTCTGTATAATCCAACGAATGAAAAGAACTTGGTATGAATCCAACGGACATAAAAATTTGCGATAAAGAGACTTATCCCTCTTTCCTATCTAATTTCTTTAATTTGTTTTAAAATATCATAAAAATAGAACCCGTCTTTTAAAAAGCCAGGTCTTCCGGCTTTTCTCATACCACCAGTCTTTTAAAAAGCCAGGTCTTCCGGCTTTTATCATACCCACGCGGATAAAGTTTTTGTTTTCTATGTTTTAAAACGAAAAGCATTCGGAAAAGCTACAAGCCGTCTTTCGCTATGAAGCCGGATCATACCCGCAAGCTAATAATGAAACCCCTCTTTCGGAAAAGCTAGAAGCCGTCTCATACCCACAAGGAAAATGAAGAAGGCGGTGCTACTCTTGATCGGGATCGCTATGAAGCTCCGGCGGTGCTACTCTTGATCGGAATCGCTATGAAGCTCCGCCGTTTTCTCCTCCTTCTTCCCCCTTCAACCACTGTAATCTGTGTCCGTGATTTCTCCTTCTTCCGTCTTCAACCACGATTCCTCAAACCGTATTCGTGCCGATGTATGATTCCCACTTGATTTTCTGATTTGGTACTCTGTTTCAATCGGGGGCGGGACCGGCCTCCTCCATCGCCAGTTCCACTCTCTTCTATCGGTGAGAAACATCCAGTGCCACTCTCTTCTATCAGTAAATGAAGCGATAGTTTGATAACTGATATTTGCTGATGCCTAACAGGTGCTTGATGAAATGCCTAAGTGGGATCATGTTGGCATGGAGCTAAGGTTATGTGAACAAGAAGATACATGTATCTGGTAGTTTTCTTATTTAAATCCATCATGAAAGTTGGTAAGGCAATAATAGCACTCTCTCATGTAGTTGTTGATAGAGCATTTCCTTCCAAACTGCTGACATAAACCATTTCAGGTTTGGGATTTTTCTACATAGAACATAAATGTTGTAGTTTTGTTTTTGTAGAGATATTCCGACTGTTTAGATTTCTTGTGATCGCAGAATCTACATCCAATGGTGCGCCGATTGATCTCTTTTTATTCCACATTTTGATCATCTGTGGAACAGAGGTTGTAACCTAAACCATGGACCCCACACCAATGAGGTTGGACTGCAATGTTATACTTTCTAAAAAATCATCATCGATACCAATCCCGACATTGGTATACTTTGTTTATTCGTTACTCATATGTATTTGCAATTTGATTTAGCTCAATTATATGCTTGATGAAGTTTAATGTTGAAGTTGAATCTGCTTTAGTTTTATTCAGTTTAGTCTAGCTTACACCAAGTTCATAATATAATTCTACTACTGATTAAACCAAGGTGTGTTTTAATGACAACAGCAGCTTGATCAACAATAATTTCACAGTGATTCTTCTACAAATGCTAAACATTAACAGGCCAAGAACTCAACCAAAGCCTAACATGTAATCTTATTAACAAATTCACTATAAAATCTAACTTTTACAGAATTTGAAGTTGTTTTTCGTTTTTATCCTTACAGGTGTGGATCATACAGAGCCAAACAAGAAGAAAGACTTTTGTAAAAAAGATATTTTTTGCTTCATGCCTCATAATATTAATGCATTTTCATGCTCAAAACAATCCCCATCTTTCAGAGGCCATAGCCCAGTAAGTAAACAGACCCTTTTCGTTTATTAATATGTATTTCTTTATTTTTTGAGTTAATTTTAATTTCTGCTTTGAAGTTCTTTATGCACAAAACAGAAGTTACTCATGACTTAGTAACCGGAGGTGCCGGCTACATTGGTTCTCATGCTACATTACGCCTACTGAAAGACTCTTATTGTGTAACTATATTGGTATATGTTATATAATATATGATCTCTCTCATTCGGTAGGAGGTTTAATTGGTATTATTAAGGTAATTGGTATCTTTTTGGAAAAATTTGTTATATTAAAGCTACCATCTCTAAGGAATGTATTTTCATTTTTTATTATTATAACTTCTTGTTAAAACGTTGATAGTAATTTCATTTTTATTATTTAACTTTTGGTTAAAACATTGATAGTATGTTGCTATAGCTCGAATATTTGATGAAGTATGTTTCTATTAGACAGACTTTTCTTAGTATAACTTCTGGTTAAATTGTTTATTGTAATTTTATTTTTTATTATTACAACTTCCAGGTTGTATTTGTCTTTCATGTTGGTAAAACGCTGATTTAGGAGTGGTGGGGGCGGTGATGAAAGTGGATGACTTGGTTGAAGATATCAAAATTGTTAAAAGAGTTATTTGTTATTATGTTATTCTTTTCGGTAAATTACACTTTGATTATTCTACTAAACCTCTCTTTTACAGTCACTTTTAAGATTTATGGTTCTGGTGGCAATGATTTTGAAAATTTTCGAAATTTGAAAAGTTTGTAAATTTGAATAATTTATAAAGTTTTAAAATTGAATAATTTTAAAAGTTTAAATTTTTTAATAATTTTAAAAGTTTGTAAAGTTTGAAAATTTGAATGATTTTTAAAAGGCTGAAAAGTTTGAATAATTCAAAATTTGAAATTTTCAAAATTTTGAATAATATGAATAATTTGAAATATTTAAAAATTTGAAAAGTTTTAAAATTGAATAATTTTAACATTTTAAAAAGTTTTAAAATTGAATAATATTAAAAGTTTGAAAAGTCTAAATGTTTGAATGATTTTTAAAAAATCTGAAAATTTGAATAATTTTAAAATTTGAATAATTAGTTTATTTCGATTTTGAATGAAATTCAAATTTGAATGATTTTAAAATTCAAATTTGATAAATTTGAAAATTTGAATGATTTTGAAATTTTAAATTTGAATAATTAGTTTATTTCAATTTGAATAATCTGAATAAACCACCAGCTGTTTCCTTAGCTCGGGGGTATTTTTGACCGAACTACTCCAAAAAGTCAGTGTCAGCACTTGTATACGAGCCCAAAAACCCAATCTTAATCCAAGGGTAAATCCGTCCATAAACCACAAATAGAGGAATACGTCTCCCAATTGCCAAGTCTTGGTCTATATGTATATGTGTGTGCAAGCTTATGAATCTCTGTTTGTATTTTAGGGAAAGCTGAAAACAGTAGCTGTGAAATACCTAGAAGTGAAGTAAGAGTGCTGTCAATAATTATAGAGTTTAGAATTATAGTTGTCTGAGCTAAAAGCAAATGTGGTGTATAGTTGAGCATTATTTTTAAAATAATGGTTTAAGTTATTGTAATCTCTATTATTCTATACGTAAAGGATCCCTTTTACTTTTTAAAATATATGTCATTTGATTTGTTTTGTAATAAAATATGGTTGATTTGTTTTGTAGACAATTTTAAATTTATTTGGGTGTTTTTGTGTTGATGATTTTTTTTATAGATCCGACAATCCGTGATGAACATATGCCATCGTCATCATTATTTTGAAAATTTTGAATAATTTAAAATTTTAAAAATTATAAAATTTGAAATTTTTTGAATTTTAAAAATTTAAAAATTGAATAATTTTAAAAGTTTGAGAATTTTGAATAATTTGAAAAGTCTGAAAATTTGAATGATTTTAAAAAGTTTGAATAATTTAAAATTTTCCAAATTTGAAAATTTGAAAATTTTCAAAATTTGAAAATTTTGAATAATTTGAAAATTTTCAAAATGACTGGTTAGATGCCTACGTGGACTCGAGGTCAGCTTCAAATTGCAAATAAGAAGGATAAAATCGTTATTTATCAAAGTCACAAATATAAGCTGTAATCCCAAAAAGGTAGTAAACCCTAACCCTCCAACTCGAAGACTTCAAACAAAAAACCCTCTGAATCGGCGTCAACTTGTTCATAAGCAGTTGTAACGTACATTGCCTTTTATCTATATTTTGTCAAAGAATGTAATCTTGCAGCTTAATGTAATGTTCCAATGGCTTTTTTATATATTTTGGTTCAGAATGTAAGTAATATTCCATTTCATTGCAGCTTAATGTAATGCTCCAATGGCTTTTATCTAATGTAATATTCCATTTCATTGCCAATTATAGCATATGACGAAATCGCGAGGAGACAATGAAAGTTTACAATCAGATTATTCTTTTATAATCGAATATATTCATATAATTTGTTTAAATTGTTTCTATTATACAGTGGTTTTTATGATTGTAGGTGTCCACGTGGATCACCTGTAGATCACACCGATATATGCAGTATAGCATTCTACTTCTATTATTGTTGTTATTATAGCATTGTACTTTCCTTAAATGAGAGTTCTGCCCAAACAAAGCATTTACTTTGCTTTATTTTTTGCGGATTATAGCATTGTACTTTCCTTTTTCGGTTTAAAAATTCATGAACACACATCCCCTGCACACACATAAACTTTAGTACATTGCTATTTATGTGATGGATTCTTTCATTTTTTCATTTTTTTAAAATTTATTACACTGGAAATGTTTACTTTGGCAGATTATGGCATTGCATTTTATTTAAATGCGAGTTCTCCCCAAACGAAATGTTTACTTTGTCTATTTTTTTGGGATTATAACATTGCACTTCTATTATTGTTGTTATTATTGCATTGTACTTTTCTCTCGGGTATTTACCATCCCCTATATCGTTGGAAAGGTAATCAATCGCCCTAAAAGAAATTAATCACTCTCATATTCGCCAACTCCCCCTCTCATCTGCAACCTAAAACCTAAAAAGTAATTGCCGAAACAAAACTATTTGCCGCCGCCGCATTGCGCGGGTACGCAGCTAGTATATATATATATATATATATATATATATATATATATATATATATATATATATATATATATATATATATATATATATATATATATATATATATATATATATATATATATATATATATATATATATATTTATATTTATATATATGTATATATATATACACAAACACACACACACACACACACATATATATATATATATATATATATATATATATATATATATATATATATATATATATATATATATATATATATATATATGTGTGTGTGTGTGTGTGTGTGTGTGACCTCTTTGATTGTATGGCATGTATGGTCGTCCATTGTTGTTGTTGTCATGTCTTTGACCATACACCTGATTAACTTCTTGCGTCCTGTGTCCTTGCTGACCATTTTGTTGTTGGTTATGTGGTCCTTGCTAAAGTGTAGCTATCAATCGGTCAAACTTCTTGTTTAGATCTCCAATCTCCTTCTTGACCTCCTTTTTCCACTTATTGTCTATTCCCACTGCTGCTGCTGACGATGTGTTGACAAGTTTTCTTGCTGAATAATTAGTTTTAGAACCGTTGCTTAATTGTTCTAAAAACCTCCAAACTACATCGGGATCTTGCATCATAATAGTTTCCCCTGACGATGCATTAACCATAGCCTGGTTTGTGGTGTCCACTCCATCGTAGAAGAATTTGACTAATTGCCTTCTCGGGAACTCGTGATGCGGACACGATCTCTTCAACTCCTTCAGTATTTCGAAAGCATCATGAAATGCTTCCCCGTACTTTTGTTGAAAGTCATGGATAGACCTCCTAATCTCCGATGTCTTGCTCGCGGAATAAATTTCTTTTAGAAACTTCGTTTTTAGCTGCTCCCACGTCGTAATGCTATTTTCTGGTAATGATGTAAACCAGTATTTTGCCTTATCTTTAAGCATGAACGGTAACAACCTATGTCTAAAGAAGTTCCTATTTGCATTTCTAGGTATGTTCGCATTGGCAATTGCTAAAAATTCGTACAAATGATTGTACGGGTCATCCTGTCTATATCCTTTGAATTCGGGCAACATTCCTAGCAACTGAGGCCTAATTTCAACCTGAAAATCTACATTCTCAGGAAAATAAATAGGTGACACGTCATCATACTCCCGAGGTTGGAAGTGTGATGCAACCGATTGCCCAATCGGCTGTGCAAAATATAAAGGGGGAACGAAGTTACCATCGTTGTACATGTCATTATTGTAATACTGTTTCCCCTGCCATTGGTTGTTGCATTACTGCTGTTGGCGCGGAGGTCCTTGACCTCGATTCCACTGCTGATTGTTGTTGTTGTTAGGGTTGTTCGGCATCTAACCCTCGTCATCGTTCTCATATCCCATGTCTCCAACTTGAGCCTGGAACTGCTGCTGTTGCGGTTGTAGAATAGGTGGTTGAGGTTTTTGAAATGGTGGTGGTTGTTGTGGTTGAAGAACCTGCACTGGCTTGCATGGACGCGGGGTACTATCACGATTTTGTACTCCCCACGTTGGCACAGTAGTTGCAGAATCCCCACCAGGGTTGGGAATGGGTTGACTAGAAGGTGGAACTACAGGTTGAGTGCATGGTGGAAGGGATGTGGGGGCTGAAACTACATCGTCACCGGTACTTGTAGAGGCTCCATTAAGATTCATCGGAACCGGGGGCACAAACGGTTGTCCCCCTGTTACCTCGCTTGTTGGCTCATTGCTAACATCCTCGACTGACACATCATTTAAACTCATATTGAGTAACCGCTTACGCACACGATTTTGTCGCACGGTCCGCTTAATTTCTGAATCAAAAAGTAGAGGTGACGTTTGTTCACCTCGACGTGTACGCATGCACAAAGTGCAAACGACCGTCCAAAAATCAAATGAAATACCAAAAACTATAACTAAAATACCAATTGACATAGTATATCAAGCGCACAACTCCCCGGCAACGGCGCCAAAATTTGACTTGTCGCAGTCGTCGATGCGGTCAAAAATACTAGATTAATACCTTACAGCTCACTAGCTAGTGGCAAGTAAGGGTCGAACCGTGGAGTCAGTGGTTGAAATATGTGTCAAGAAATCGACCGATCTATAGTGTCACTCTATAGATAGTGTTTATCCATACACGCGACAAAATCACAATAAACCGAGAATATCGAAAACACAAAATTGTAACTATCAAACAAACTTGCATCCAACTTCCAATCAATCAAACCAAACTGAATCTGATCCGAGGTATAACTCAGAAATCAGAAACGATCCAACACAAATAACGATTATTGAATCGAAACTGAAATCGAACATAAAATATAACCAAAAATCGAAACTTGCATTAAACGAAACCCATACCGAAAGCCGAATGTTTCTGACTTCGGGTAATAATCCAGATCTACGCGGTCAACGAGATTCTACAAATCAGAACCGTTAAATACACGAAGAACAAATACCAAAAAATAATAATTAAATACTAAAACTAACAAACTACCAACTACCGATATTTAAACTACGAAAATATGAGTCGAAGAAGCCTGAGTTCCACTCAAAGATCGAGTCTTCGCTCCCAAATCACGAACCGAAGGCTTCTATATATAGTTGAGAAAAATTCCTGGACGCGTCGCGCAAAGGGCATATCCGCGACGCTTCTTATCCATAAGCCCCGTTTCTTCGCACTTTGAATTCAAATTCCATCCGGTGTTACAGCTCACCGCGTCGCGCGTGTCCTCTAGGCCCGCGAAGCGCGTGTTCCTTCGACTGAAAGTAGACTTCATCCAAACTTTTGCCATTTTGTATGCTTTTTACCTTGTATTTCATATAATTCGCACAACAAGCACTAGACACAAAACATGAGTAATATCGCAATTTAAAATATATATTTTACTCAAAACAATGCTCAACAACGACTAAAATACTTGATATTACTAGGCGTTGTCACCCACCAAATTTTTTTTAATTTTTTTACCACCCACTCCCGCTCCACCCACCAGTACTCATCCTACCCACCCCACCCTACCCACCTTCCATGCACACCAAAAAAATTAATTTTTTACCACCCACTCCCGATCCACCCCACCCACCAGCACCCACCACTACCCTACCCAACCCACCCTACCCTGATCTACCCCCCGCCCACCATTTATTATTATTTTTTTTCACCCACTCCTGCTCCACCTCACCCACCAGCAAGCACCCACCCCACCCTACCCTACCCTACCCCCCCTTCTGCCCACCAAAAAAAAATTTAATTTTTACCACATGCTCCCGCTCCACCCCACCCACAAGCACCAACCCCACCCCCACCCTACCCTACCTCTACCACCCCAACCCCCAACCTACCATCACCTCGCCCACCAAAAAAAAATTAATTTTTTTACCGCAAAAAAAAATTTTAAATTTTTTTACCACTGACTTCTGCTCCACCCCACCCTCCAGCACCCACCCACTCTCCCTTCCACCAATCAAAATTTGTTTTTTAATATTTTTACTACCAAAAAGAAAATTTTAAATTTTTTACCACCCATTCCAGCTCCTACCCACCCACCCCCACCATACCCTACCGCCCCCGCCCACCAAAAAAAATTGTTGCCACCAAATTTTTTTAAACCCCACTCCCGCTAGCTCCACCCAACCCACTAGCACCCACCCACCCCACCCCACCCTACCCCACCCAGCCACTAAAAAATTATAAAAAAATAAAAAAATCTATTTAAGCATATTCACATGCGAATAACAAGTTCTAATCACATGTGAATAGCATGGTCTAATTACATGTGAGTAACATGTTTTAATCGTATGTGAATAAATTATTAAGAAATAAAAAATTCGTTATGTGCATATTCACATATGAATAACATATTTTAATCACATATGAATAATAGGGTTTTATCACATATGAATAGCTTAATCATATGTGATCAACAATGTTATAATCACATTTGATTAAATACATATAATAAGTAAAATTATTTAAAAATAAAACATTTGTTATGTGCATATTTACAGATTTTAATCGTATGCGAATAAATTATTAATAAATAAAAAATTCGTTATGTGCATATTCACATATGAATAACATATTTTAATCATATGTGAATAATACCGTTTTATCACATGTGAATAGCTTAATCATATGTGATCAAAAAAAATTTAATCTTTTTTACCACCCACTCCCCGCTCCACCCCACCGCACCCTACACT